>CM076580.1:942857102-943076380 GCA_034641835.2 Pinus albicaulis | reverse complement strand
CGGGGGTCCACACTTTTAACACAGATAAAGTGCGCTTTCGGTCGCAAGAAGCTGAACGTGGGTTTGTGGGGCCGCGAGCGAGATATAGAGAAAGTGCGATACCAAAGTTTAGGAGATTTTTAGGAACTTTTCTCTGATTTTCAAGGCTTGATATGAAGAACTGATATGTTAGACTTGCAAAAGGAGGAAGTATGAGTTATAATGAGCTCATACCCATAGCAGAATGTCAGGATGACAATTTTTAGTGTAACATCTTGGCCCCTAAAGTGCAAAGTTTGGAATAGATGAAACTGAAGTCTGTCATATATGAAGAGTGTAGTACTTTATCATTTCAAGGATCACCCTGTGGACACCCTAGTCGGAACCTGCAAAAACATTCAATGCAAAATATATATGTATACATATCATCGCTGAGGTAGGCATTCCCATACTCAGATCAAAACTAACTAGAACTAACTTAAATTGTTCTGATACAGGAATGATTTTGAATACATCACAGTATAGACATGTGTAGACATAGTATGGACGCAGCCATCTGTTTATAAATAGTCTACTGTATGAATGATAACAAAATTCCTCACAGCCTGGATGGTAGAAACTAGATCCAGGGTCTTGATTTCCGCATCTCGAACTAGTACGATTCTATCCATGTGAATGAATGTGTCAAAGTCGAACATGGTAGAAACCACTTGATTACCAGTCAATGATGTAAACTGTTAACAAGTGTGAGAGTAACCACTAGTAATGTCAATGGCTCTCAAAGTACCCAGTACAATCCATGAAATGTGAATGAATGAGCTGAAGTCGAACATATCACGGAATCATTCGATTGAAGGTCAATGATGCAACCTGTCATCGAAGGCGAGAAACCTGCCATTGAGGCATGCAGATTTCAAGGTACTGACGATTTCTAGATCAACTTCCTAGATAATGAGTTGTTGTCGATAGAAAGTGATCTGTCGTAGGCAAGCCCACAACGCGAAATCATAGATCAAGTTTTGAAAATGTACATTGGTAAGGACTGACTCAAGGATAGTCAAAATGGATGACAAATATTTTGCAGATGAATGGTTTTATTTGAACTATCCTCTTGAACAGATAACGACACTGCATATGGCTTAGTGACAATTGACCCAAAGCTAATACCCAGAAACTGGATGAAGATTTTCAATGAGGTTTGATTAACTATTAGGAAAAGTATTTCCTAACCCAGGTGAATGAAAGTGTCGTGTTCAAGAGAGGTTAACTGGATTTTAGAAAATTCAAAATACAACAAACAAGTCATTTTTCTCTCTTTTCCCCCACCATTTCTGGCAAGTACCTCTTTATTTTTAACAAGCTTGAGGAGGATAACATTTGCTTGTTTATAAGCTCATCCTTAGGATGAGTCCAACTTAGTTTAAGATTTGAACCCTAAGAAGGAGTGGTTCGTTCCTGTTTTGAAATTGAACAGGTCCTTTAATGTTAAATTTTAATGAGTCCAATATAGGAGAAACTCGGTGTTTTTCGATTTTAGGGAGTCAGAAGAAAAAACTTAAGAAAACTCCATGGGTGTAATTTTTCATAAATTTAGTCTCTCGAGCCTGAAAAAGGATAATATAATGTAGGAGAGAACTCTATTGACCATATTTAGTCAACGTATACATTTTTCGTAAATAGTACATTTCAGTCCGTAAAAGGGGTAAAATTACACTGAAGGGACGATTATTCATTTACTTTAACGCGTTCGAACAATCAAGTACTCGGAAATCTTTTCATATTTAGAGAGTCTGAAAAGGGCTTAAAAGAGAACTCCAATGTTTTTATTTTTCGTAAAATTTTGAAAGAGTCCGAAAAAGTGATAAAAGTATGCTCTTTGTTGAAAAATGATCAATTCTCCTGAAAAATCCAATTTCTACACAAAAGCTTGAAACATTACACATACCTGTTTAAGATAAATAAAAATGCTTTCAAAGTACCATTTTTAAAGTGAAAAATAAATAAATTAAAAATTCATCTATTCGAAAAAACTTTAAAAAGGACCTTTTCAATTTCATTTTTACCGTTCAAGTTCAGAGTGAAAAGTAGAAGCTTTTGGGTAAAAAAATTCCCGTGAAGATTCTAGAAAATCCGTCTGACGAAATCGAGAACTGTCAGTCCCAGGTAATCCACGACCTCTTAATATTGCTTTTCATCCATTTAGAATTCATTTTTAGGCTTTAATTTTTATTTTTAAGGGAGAAATATGTTTAAGAAATAACCCGCGGGGGTCCGCAGGCACAATACACGGGACCTGCGGACCCAGACGTTTTTCTATGGAGAAAAAGGTCATGGTTCTACACTTTTTCCATAGAGCGCATGCATTCTTACGTACTATGTACGAAGGCAAAGTGCGGTCCCCGCGCATTTAAATTTCAAAATCAAATTTCTCATTTGCTGCCCAAAAATTTTCAAATTAGATTGTTCTAACATATCTTTTTATGCATTGTAGGATCAGCAAGATGTTGATTTAGAGAGAACATGAGCATGAGGATGTGGATGATGCCATGATGCTCCATTTTCCTACAATGCAGGCATTAAGAGCATGCGGTTTGTATAAATTCTGGGCCATTCAAGGCATGAGGGCACAGGTAGACCTCCTGACATGGCTGGTAAACAGGTGGAACGTGCAGGACCAGTGTTTCATTATCGGTGGCCACCGGCTCGAAATAGAGCTGGAGGATATTTATTTCCTGACTGGTTTGTCTAAGAGGGGTGAACAACTTTCCTTGTTTGGGACTAGGCCAGGTGGCCAAACTGTCGCTAGTATTCATCAAGAATTCTATAATGATGAGGCAGACCCCAAAGACAAACGGATTGATATAAAAAATATCATCCATCCCGAGCTGAAATTTATTGCGTTTACTATTACAAGACTATGTGGGAGTGTTGCACTGCATGTGGCTACCCGTTCCCAGATGCGCATTGTTGTAGACTGTTTTCGAGGCACCATTTTCAATTGGTGTGAAGCTGTGTTGGCCAATGTAAAAGGCCAACTAACTAGAGCGAAAAATGGAAAAATAAACAACTTTGGATATGGATCCATCATGGTCACTTTTTCTCTAGAGAGGGTACCCATGCTAGCTCCGTAAAGTATTCCTGTTGATGCTGGTCGACCCCGAGAACTAGGGATGGTTTTTTGGGTTGCATTGATGGCTCGTCACGGTATTGAGGGCGCTGAGATTGTTCGATTTCCTCCATATTTCCGTTGGCTGGACTGCCAAATTTTTGTCATTGACGACTTTCCATACGCTGGGATAGATTTCCGCGGCGATCGGGAGATGGCTCTCCCAGCAGGGTAACAGTGGGACGAATCAGGTAAAACCATTTTCAACAAGTTCTAAATTCTAATTTTTTTATTTTTAATTGTCTTGAAAATTAATAACCAAAAGTTTTTAAATGTAGATGTGGGTCCACGATGACCGGCCCATCTCCAGCCTTATGGCAGAAGACAACCAGTTGCAGCTACACTAGCCCCAGTAGGCCAATCAGCAGAAATGTTGTCTGACTTAGAGCACCATCTAGAGCGTCTGACTCTAGATATTCCAGAGACGGACATAGATGAGATTCAACTCAAATTGCAGAGATATGTGATTGGTTTTCCAGGATCCTTTAGGAGGTTCCTGTGTAGGGTGGCCTGGGCAGTGGTTTCTTATCGTGATCACCATTAGTGATGGGATGATCGTGTTTTAGACTCACATTTTTGACTTTTTGTGTTATCATTTTGCCGATCATAAGGTGTTTCCAACCTATGATCGAGGACGATGTATATTTTTTGAAAACACTTCTATACTATGATATATCACTATTTACCAGCTATCTGTGTACATATTATGGATGTTGTTTGTTTTACTGTTTTGATCACTACAAATGTCGATTTATCATACCAGAATCAACTGCATCTGCTAATGTATTTAAATGTCTTGGAATATGTTGATATTCAATGTAATAAAATTCACATTCCAAGAGATGAACTCTTAAAAATAACCGTAATAACACTGGATTTGTAATGGCATAAACCCTATTAAGCTGTAATACAACAAGTTCAAAATCCAACCTAACAATCAAACTCTGAATTCCAAATGATATGGATTCAGATAATAACTGAATCACTGCAATATACTCGGCAATGTTATTCGTTGTTTGACCAAGGCTTACCCCATGCATGGATACTAACTCGTCAGAGGGTGAATAGATAACCCAAGATGCGGAAGAAATGTTCTGTGTGCTACGACAAGCACCATCAGCAAAACCAATGTAGGTTTGAAGAGACGTTGACATCTTCAATATCAGGAGTAAAACTCAGATAAGTAGGAATAGTGATAAAAACAAACTTCTAAACTAGGCACACTTTTCTAATCTAAGACACACCAGCAGTAAAGAAATATAATCTAATAAAAAATCTCCACACCAAGTTTAAGCATAATATCGCTTCAGATAAAGTCCATTTCTGGGTTTATCTAAAGGGACACCGTCAAAATCTATCAACTCATAGGCCCCTTTTACTAGCTTTCGCTTAACAATGAAAGGACCATGCCACATGGGCACAAATTTCCTAGCTCCTAGCTTATCATTGGCTTGATCATAAACTAAAACTAGGTCTCCTTCTGAAAAATTTTGAGGGGTAACACTTCTATCATACTGGGCTTTTATTCGATTAACATGAGCCTCGTTTGCTATTGTAGCGTTTCGTCGATTCTCATCCAGCTGAGCCAAGTACAAGAAACGTTTCTCCTCTTCAGATGTTGCTGGGAGTAATTCTATGGCTAATTTCAGTGACGGAATTTCGCATTCAATCGGAAACACAGCTTCGAAACTGTAAACGAGTTGAAAGGGAGTGAAACCAGTTGATGTTTTTACTGAGGTTCGATATGCCCAAAGTGCTGAAAATAACATGGAATGCCAATTTGTTTTGTCAATACCAATAATTCGTCTAATCATGGTGACTAAAAATTTATTTATGGCTTCAACCAAACCATTGGCTTGAGGATAATATGGAGTGGAACTATCGTGGCGCAGACCAAGTTGATCTATCAGTTCAGTCATCATGAAATTCTGAAAATGACTTCCATGGTCTGTAATAATGGCTTGAGGAACACCAAACCTAGCAATTATGTGATTAAATACGAAAGTCGCAGCAGTCTTGCCATCAGCCAAAAATGTAGGCATCGCCTCGGCCCATTTAGTAAAATAATCTACTGCTAAAATAATATACGCATGCCCCCTAGCTGAGTGAGGGTTACATGTAATAAAATCGATACCCCATTTCGCGCAAGGACCAAGAACAATTATGGGATGAAGAGGAGCGGGTGGTGCGCACATCTTACGATCAAAAAGTTGACAATTGTGGCACTTCCGGACTGCATAAATACAATCTTTGAATAACGACGGCCAGAAGTAGCCAGCGCGAAGTATCTTTTGGGCTGTGGCATACCTAGACATATGATCGCCACATGCTCCAGAATGGCAGTCATTTAAAAACTTTTCAGCTTTTTCATGAACAAGACAGTGTCGGAAAACAGAATCCGCTCCTCTACGATAAAGTGTATCACCAATAATATTGTACTGTTGGGATTGGAAGCATATTTTCCGTCACTAAGACCATGAGATTTTAGGCCAAAAATATTGGGTTTGGAGATAAACAATAATATCTCCATACCAAGGATCTAGAGTACTGATAAGAAACATAGATTCATCCGCAATGGGTTCTTCTGCCACAGTTTCAGTATCAGTAAAGGGAAAACCACACATCAGTTCCGCAAATACCAAAGATTTCTTTGCCTTGGATTTTTCAAACTCCAAGTCAAATTCCTGCAGGATGACTATCTATTTGGAATACTTGCCCCCTAGTAGTTGTTTGGTTAAAATGTACATCATAGGGTTGCAATCAGAAATTACTGTGGTTTTACGTAACAAGATGTAGTGTCTAAATATTTGGACAACTTGAACAGCTACCAAGGCCAATTTATCCACATGTATGTATTTGATCTCAGTCGAATGCAGATTCCAACTAAGATAGTAAATCACATGTTCAGTTTTAGATTCGTCTTCCTGAACTAAAACCATCCCAATGGTGGAATGAGAAGCAGCGAGGTACAAAATGTAATCCTGGTTGTATTTGGGAGGATGCAATAACGATGCATGGGTTAACGCGTGTTTAAGTGCACCAAAAGATCGATCAGCGATCTCATCCCAAAAGGATGGAATGTTCTGTTTCAGCAACCGGGTAAAACCCTTTGTAAGCTCGGCATAGTTAGGAATGAATCGACATAAAAAGTTTGCTTTCCCCAGCAAACTTTGGAGTTGGCGTAAAGTCGAAGGAGGAGGTAATTTAATGATAGATTCAACCTTCGACGGATCAACGGGAATACTTGCCTTTGAAACAAAAAATCCCAGTAAATGACCCGACTCTACACAAAAAACACATTTGTGTGGATTCAGCCTAATTCAATAATGCCGACATCTCATAAAAATGGCTCGTAAGTGAGTGAGATGGTCAGCCCTGCGAGATGAATGAGCAGGTAAATCGTCAAGATATGGCTGCACAATGTGCTTAATGTCATGAAACGCGTAAGACATTGCCCTTTGAAAAGTCGCTCCAGCATTCTTCAATCCAAATGGTAGCTTGCAATAAGAAAACATCCCCCATGGACAAATAAAATTTGTTTTTGGCTAATCTGCAGGGAGTATGTTTATTTGATTGTACCTGGAAAAGCCATCCATAAAGGAAAACATTTCACTACCGGCGCAATCATTGATTATTTGATCGATATAGGGAGTTGGATAATTGTCTTTTGGACAAGCTCGATTAATATCCCTATAATCGATACATACTCATTTCGTTCCTTGTTTTTTAGTCATAGGAACAATATTTGATACCCAATCCATTAAGGGAATTGGATAAATGAAACCTGCGTGAAGTAATTTTTCAACTTCTGCTTTGATAGCAACAACTTTTCTAGGATGCATTTGACGTAGACGTTGACGAAAAGGTTTGGCATCCGGGTAAGTCTTAATTTCATGTACAACAATTGATGGATCTATTCCTGTCATTTCTTCATATGACCAGGCAAACACGTCACGGAATTATTGAAATAGGGCTTTATAAGTTTGAATTTCATCTTCAATACAGCAAGCACCTATATGAATGTTTTCAATTATTCCTGGTTTTACCGAAATGTCAATTGGAACCGTTCGAGAAATATTTTTCAAATTTAACTCAGAATCAGGATTTTGCAATGGATTCTAGGGTTCTTTGACATATTTAGCAGTGAAAATTGAAGCAAAATCATCTTCAAAGTGATCTAGTTCAGGTAAAAATGAAGATCGATGATGAAGATCTTCCCATGGTAAATCATCAACGGAAAAAAAATTCACAAATTTTCTCATCAGTATGAATAAAATTAGGAAATGTCGTTGTGGCTGAACTGGATATAGAAAGTGATTCCTCATGGATCCCATTCATTGGATCAATTTCGATTGAAAAGGGATCGGAAAGTGACTGTACAGCCTGGTATGCAACTTCAAATGGAATCAAAGGCATCATGCCACCAATTGAATCTAACTCGGAGTCTGAAGGTATGACCCAAGGATCATCAAACATAATAGTGTCTGACGAAATCATGTGAATATTTGCAATAGAAGGCGATACGTTAGGAGGAGGAAAGGAAAAAGTTCCTAGTAAACCAGAATCTTTAATCAAACCTACTCCAACATCCTTATATGGGATAGCCGCTTTACCAACGTGCTGGATTGTTTCTGTAGAGGCTGGGTCAGAAGAGAAATGAGTTAACTGATCTATTGTAACGACCCTTCCTTGATATGGAAATTTTATGAGTCGAAAGACCGAAGAAACAACAGCAGTCATAGCATAAGTCCAACTGCAACCAAGAAGAAGGTTGTAATCTAGAGGGGCATCAACCACTTCCACATCTAGATTTACGATTTTACCTTCGACCCCTATGGGTAGATCCTGCAAAATACCAAGAGGATGGAAACCTCGACCATCAAAAGCCTTAAGAATTGTTGGAGATTGATTGATTGTAGGAGAACCAAGCGATTTCCAACACTGAATCGACATAATACACATTGAAGCTCCCTCATCAATCACAGTCCAATAGATTGGTCTGTTTTTGACTAACACCAGAATTTGGAAAGCCATTTGATGAGGTAAGCGAGGCGTACTATTTTCTAAATCGAAGATTATAAGATTAGAATCCTGAATATCTACAGCTCCTATGGCAGACAAAAGCAACTTACGTTGTGCTGGGCATGATTGCAGCACTTCCAAAGCCGACATTGCTGAAGGGGAAATAGCTAAGTCTTCAACATTGTTGTAATTCTAAGCAGCTCTCACATGTGGATTTAAAGCTGATTTACGAAGAACACCTTTAGCAGGCGGTTTGATTATTAAGTCTGGATTTTGTTTCTCGATCTGTAGCGGACCAGAAACAGGAGGAGGTGGAGTTGATGTATTTTCACTAGAAGATTCCACTTCTTTACCATCAACAGGATTCTTAGTACCATAATCTTGCGATCGCATCGCAATCCTTACATGAGACATCATCAAAATAGGCTCTTCTGAGGTAGTCGAGGAGGAACCAACCATCTTGCTATCTTGAGTCGGAAAAGGATCCTTCAAGACTGCAGGTTGTTGTGAACCTTTAACGAATTTTGCAACCTCTGCTCGATGTGGGCATTCCTTAGCAAAGTGATCCTCGTCACAAATGTAACAAGGATAATGAGGTTTGTGCTTTTCGTCATTGGATTCATTTTTATCATTTTTCTCTTTTGAACTCTTTTTGTTTTTATTCTTCCCTTTCTTTTTACCACCGGATTTAGATTTAGTCGTAGATGTCTCTACGACATGAATGCCGGCAGAAACTTCAGGGGAAGATTCTCCTTTCGGGGAATCTGGTAAAGTTATAATAGGAGAAGAATTCTTTGAAGATTTATTCTTGCTTTTAGTATTGACTGTACCAATCATACCATCAGCGACATGAGACCCTAAAGGAGCAGCAGCTATTCGACCTTGTTTTGGAAGGTCGGGGATTTTTTCGTGTAAAGTACCTGACTGCGTATAAACGAGGTCAAGGTACTGAGCTTGAGCAATTAATTGCTCTTCAGTAACAACACCAGCCTTAGCTACGTCTTCAGTGATCTTGGGCAACAATGATTTAACAAACCATTCTGCCAAAATCTGATCCGGAATGTAAACTTTCACCAAACGCCTTCTACGTCGCCATTCATGAATATGATCAGAATATATGTAGATGTAGATTTTTTTAGTGAATTTAATAATTTTGTGCCATTGTCGTATCTGACAGGCAACTGAAAATGAGTCAAGAAGGCAGTTGCTAACTGACTGAAATTATTAAACGAGCCTCGTGGTAACTCAATGTACCATTTGGCTGCAAGACCAATAAGAGTTCTTTGGAAAAGACGTAAGCGAATAGAATCATCAATGATTGAATTAGACACACACTAGAGGTGATAAGTCATGACGTGATTTTATGGATCCTCTCCTGACTTACCTTCAAATTTTGGTATATCACTGGGCAACTTATGCGGCATTGGCGGCCAATACGGATAATAGAAAATCGGATCATTCGTAAGGCGCATCAAATCAGGTAAATCCAAAGTTGCAATAAATGGTAACTGACGGTTAGGGTCATGAAAAACTTGAGTAGCTAAAGTAGTTCCAGGAGGTGGATACCCAGGGTAACTAGGAATCGGAGTTGCATTAGGAATTGTGTAACCTCCTGAAAAAGCAGGATTAACCAGACCAAACTGGGGTTGTTGAGGTTGCTGATAAGTATAGCCAGGGTACAGTTGATACTGATAACTTGGATTTTGTGAACCGGGACCGAATTGAGGATATCCCTGGTACGGTTTATACATAAATTGCGGTTGACTTGTGACAACTATACTTGTACTGGCTTGTCCTATAGGCATCTGAACCGAAGTCTGAACTGAATGTCCTGACTGGGGTACAGAGACTTGAGGGATTTTCACAGATACAGGGATAGCCAAACTCGGAGTTACAGATACTCTAGAAATAGGTGTTATAGGTTGAACAGACGTTGCAGCAGTTGCAGCAGTTTGAGGTGGATTATGAGGTGTACTAGGCGCAGACTGCTGAACAGAACTAGGTGCAGGAGTTTGAATATTAGGATGGACAAGTTGCTGGGTTGGACCAGAAACTAAAGGCTATCCAAGTTGAAAAGGCAACTACACATTAGGCTGCATAGGTTGTTGATATTGGGACGGATCCCACACCATATTCATTCCGGGGTATTGTCCTGCAGAAGGTTGAACATAAGGACCATAACCTGGTTGAACGTAGGGCTGATAAGTAAGTGGTAAATTTCTGGCTCCTTGTATAGATGACTGACTAGAAGGATGTTGGTAACCTTGAATTGGGTACTGACCTTGAGGTTGATAACCCTGAGGCGCGTACTGAAGCTGGGGTTGATAAGGACCCTGAGGATCATATTGAGCTTGGGGTTGACCCTGGGGTATGTATTGTCCTGAAGGTTGATATCCTTGAGGTGTATATTCTCCTTGGGGTTGTCCCCCAAAATAATATGATTCCACAGTTTGTCATGGGAAAAAGCTACCTTGAGGTTGACCTCCAGGTGGTAACTGACTTCCTGAGGGTTGCCCCCCAGGCGGTAACTGACTACATTGGGGTTTCCCCTCAGGCAGTAACGGATTTCCCTGAGATTTCCCTCCAGGCGGTAACTGACTACCTTGAGGTTGCAGATTCGGAATATTACCAGACATCATAAATATTTTCTCTGCGTTCAATGTTGCAGTTTTAATTCCACTTAAACCACATGATAACACTTTTTCAATTGGTTGAGGAGCTGCTCCCGAGAAAGTACCAGACAGAGCCTGATATCCCAAAGGAACAGAAGGACCACCATGTAAAAATGCTTCCGGTATCTGGGAAAACATGGATGACTCTCCTGCCATAATGGATGACAGATAGTAACCCCTGGGTGTTGGATGAAATGGGAGGTGGAGAAAAAGCAAGACCCAGATTCTCTAAAAAATTTGTTAAGGATAAATACCAAGCAGAAGTTCGAATAGGACTGTAGAAAATTTATTCAGGTTCCCTAAGATTTAAAGACTGAGGGGAATCGGGAAGAGATAACTCTTCGTCTAGATTAGTAAGTTCTTCAATAGAAATTAGTCTAGATGGAAGATCGCCAGTGACAATATTTCTTACCCTAGGGGAACCAGGATCACTAGAATTTGGTGTAACAAATCCTGAATATGTTTCCAAAATAGAAGGTTCAGAGATTTCAGGTTCGTCAGCTAGTTCACTGGTAGGAGAAATACTACCAGTAATTTCAGAAACTGAAATCAGCTCTTGAATGTGTTCTGTTATGGGTGTTTGATAATCAGGATGAACAACTATAGATTAAGTCCCAACTTCTGTTCATTTAATCCTACCGCTGCTAGATGATACCAAAGCACGAAGCCCTTCAAGATGACTTGGTGTATATTTAGGGGGTTTCCCTTGTAGTCTCCAGGATTGTCTCGGCAATTCCGCCACGATTAAATATTTAACTAATCACAAGCAAACAAAGAAAATTTCAATGAAAACACCTAAAGTCTCTAAAGAAACAAACAACTGAATCACATGCTTAAAAATCTAAGGGTTCAAACCACTCAGAAACAGTAACTTCCTGTACCAAAAACACTAGTTGGTGATGAATTCCAACTTAGTAGAAATTTAATATAGAAAGGGCGGTTGAAACAGTTACCCCGACAACCTTCTTAATGAAATAGATTGGCACAAGTTTCCTCACAAAACCATCTCACATGAAGAGAACCCCCCAGAGAGTCCAAGTGAGTCTAGTTGACATCTGCTCCAGGTACAGTGAGATCTTTCCTTCACCGTCACCTTAGGAAATAATCTTAAGTTTGTGGACACTAAAGTTACCAACAGTAACAAATATAACTGGGGGAACAGTCTACGATCCGATCCCACGCGCAAGGGCAGAGTAACAAAGCTCAATCCCCTTGAAGGTTCCTCGACATGGTTAATCCGAGGTTTACCGACAAGTGACCCCAGGCTCCTCGATAATGGTTAATCCAAGCTTTACCGTTTGTAATGCGTACAAAATCTTCTATCTTCCCTAATGAAACAGAATTGATTGTCTCAAAGGTTCGGATATGATCTCGTGATTGACTTCTTTAAGAGAAGCTTCCCAGATTAGACAAATTACAATTGGATTTATTTCCTACCACAAGATTTGTCTACTTGTTTGTTTTTAATACCTTGGAGAGTTGATTACTCCCTACTCCAAGATACTAGCCTAAGCTATGTTGGTGATAAGAGCCCTAGGAAATAAAAATATTGCTAGATGAATTTTAATTAAGCGTTACTTTTAAGAGTTGTTTCTTAAGTCAATGGGTGCGGACACGAAACTCTGATGGTGTGAAGACTCGACTTCCAAAAACACTAAAAATGCACCTAAAAATGATAATCAGATCATTTCCTTTCGATGAAATTCTATTTAAGAAAGAGTTGGAGAATGCAATTCTTTTAATAAAGAATTCCTTGTTTAAACATAAAGAACAATTGAAATAAAATGTTTTTGTCTTTTCAGAAATAACTCAAAATGAAACAAATTATCAAAGCTCATAAGAAAATCCTTTCACTTTCAAAACTTGAAGCTACAAAACAAGTTTCCTTCAAAAGAAATCTACAAATTTTTAAAAGCACTCAAAACTACAAAACTAATTCTGAGATCTACAAACTTTAATAATCTAACTGAATAAAAGCTTTAAGATTTTTTTGAAGAATGTTTTACTTAGTTATTCAGCAAACTAAGGATCTATTCGTTCAGAATAACAAACGGATCAAAAACACTCAAATATGTTTTTATAAAAAATGAAATTCAAAAACCAATAACAAAGTTTCTTTTCGAAGATTTGCAAAGAAACAGGTAGCTCTATTTCTTAATAAAGGATAATTTCACAATCAGGTCAGATTCAGAAAAAATACAAAAGACCAATGTAATCTTAGGTACTTCAAACAGTCAATTCTTCGAATCGCTACAAAGACCAAGTGAAAAACAATCCAAAACGCAAAACTTCTAGAAAATCACCAAAACACCAATACTGCTAAGATTCATTCACATAAAGCTTTTGACAGAAACAATCATCAATCTGGGCAGAAACCAAAATTCTAAATCAAAATAAAGATAAACTGAAGAAATAAATCTAAAGTTTTTCAAAATTTTAACAGGGTCCACAGGCTTGTAGGAGTAACAGGTGTGGTACCGCACTGTTTACTAAAGCAAAAATGTGAAACTGCCTGCACTGTGCAAATAAGGCATAGTGCGGTCGCAAGAAAAATTAGAGAAAAACATAAAAGATCTCAAAATTTTCAAAAACTGAGAAAACCTAAGCTACCTAGGCAGATGTCTATCAATCAAAAACTAGGAAAACATTTCCTCAAATCAAAATAAAAGCGATCCAAAAACAACAAGTTCTTTCCCCAGTGGAGTCACTAATTTGTTGTGTGGATTAATCCGTCTTGCGGACAAGACCGATCTCCCTAGTACTAAAAGTATCTAGCAACAAACAGCCAAATAAACTAATCTTTCTCTAAGCATATATGATCTATGAAAAGCTCTATAGAGGTTTAAAAGACTCACCGTATGTCCAGCGCTTGTTTGAAGTCGTTATTATCCCTTGCGCGCTTGAAGGAGTTTTCCTCGTAAACTTGCAGTCAAAAACAAGAAAAATATTACATAGCACCTATATAGAAATCATCATAAACCATGCTTATCATAGTGATCAAGGAATCTATGAAATAGACCATTAACTGAAATCTTATTGAGAAAAACAAGTATATTTGTATTAATTTCAAAAGAAGGAAAACATTACAACCTGAGCCTTGACGTTGCACAGGCCTTCCCTGGGTCCGAGGCAGGAGTCTCCTTCACTTTGATAAGATCTGCACTCCTACAACCAAGACAAATAGAGGTATGTAATCTCTCCTCACAAAATTCTTATTTAACTGAGTCTAAATCTCAACAGCACTTAACTTCAAATATTCTAAAAGCTTGAACACCCCTTGAGGCTACCAAATGCCTCTTTTTATAGTGGAAAAGAGAAGGTTTTTTGTTCCAACTATGAAGGGATAGAATCCTCCTTCAAAGGGATAAGCTCCTCACATCAAGGGGTTAGCTCCATAAGGTAAGGGATACATGCACCTCATAAGAGTGAGATCTACAAAATTTAATAATCTAACTCCAAACAAAGAAATGTTTTCTCCTCTTTTGGATAATCCAGTGAGAAAATAAATAACTTCGAGCTCAAGTTCAAGTCGATGATCGCTAATGATAAAGCACTGATATTGAACATCCCACTTGTTCTCTAGGCATGTCATTAGTTCCACTTGTGCCCTCATACCTTGAATTTCCCAAAATTTATACAAACCACAATTTCTAAGTGCACGCATTGTGGCTAGATCATTCATAGCCGCATCGTCTATGCATTCATGCTCATGTTCTCTCCACTCTAGCATTGTGGAATAGTCTGCAAATGGATGCATTTGAAGATCAGAAACTTTTATAGTGGGAAATTTTAACCATTTTTGTGAGAAATTATCAATTTCCATTTGGTCACGATGCCTCCACAGTTTTCGTGCAGAGACAGTGTGGACATCTGCACGCGCTCTACACAAAAACTGCAGTAGCAATGCATGTATGACCCGCGGACCGCTAAGAGAAGAATTTTAAACATAATTTCTCCTAAAAAAGTGATTTTAAAACCTAAAAAGAGAATTTAATTGGATAGAAATGAATATAATAGTTTTTTGGATTGCCTAGTTCTAACGAATCTCGATTTGAGCAGTCAGTTCTCCCGTTATCAACTCCGAAATTTTTTCTGCCAAAAGCTCTCAATTTAAAACTCTGAAGACAAAAGGTGAAATTTACTATGTTAAAATCCTTTTTATAATATTTTTTGAATGAATAAAATATTATATTTTGTTTATTTTCCACTTTAAAAAGTAAATTTTCAATGTTTTTACTTATTGGAAATAGGTATGTTTAATATTTCGTGTTTTTGTGCAGAATACTGATTTTCCCGATGAAAATAATTATTTTGATGATGAGTACACTTTTATCACTTTTTTCAGGCTCTTGAAAATTATGAAAAAATGAAACCCTAGATTTATCCTTTAATCCCTTTTCAGACTCTCTAAACATGAAAATATCGTCGAGTACTTGACTATTCGAACTCGTTAAAGGAAATGAACAGTCGTCCCTTCAGTATAAGTTTATCCCTTTTCCAAACTGAAATGGACTATTTACGAAAAAGGTATACATTGAATAATCATGGTAAATAGAGTTATCTCTTGTATTATTTTATCCTTTTTTGGGCTTTAGAGACTAAATTTATGAAAAAGTACAATCACGGAGTTTTCTTATGTTTTTATTCGGACTCCCTAAAATTGAAAAACACCGAGTTTCACCAATACTGGACTCGTTAAAATTTAATACTAAATGACCTGTCGATTAAAAATAGGAATGAACCACTCCTTCTTAGTGTTCGATTTTAATACTAAGTTGGACTCATTCAAAGGATGAGCTTACACAACAACCAAATGTTTTCCTCCTCAAGCTTGTCAAAAATAAAGGGGTACTTTCCAGAAATGGTGGGGGAAAAAGAGAAAAGGAATCTAGTTGTCGCAATTTGTCTTGAAAAACAATATACCACTCCTGAACACAAAACTTTTTGCCACATTTGTACCTAGGTTTGGAAAATCCTTTGTCTAAAATTTAATAAAACCACATTGAAAGTCTTCAGCCGATTTCTAGGTATTAGCTTTAGGTCAATTGTTACCAACCATCTGCAGTGTCGTTATGTGTTCAAGAGATAGTTCATATAATCCATTCATTGCAAACATTTGTATCCATTCGCGTTGACCATCCCTGAGTTAGTCCTTGCTAAATATTTCTTCAAAACTTGATCTAATGGTTTTGTGTCGTGGGCTTTCTTGCGACGGGTCACTTTCTATCGACGACAACTCATCATCTAGAAAGTTGATCTAGAATCCTATTAGTACCTTGGGATCTACATGAATTAATGGCAGGTTTCTTTCCTTCAACGATAAGTTACATCATTGACCTTCAATCGAATGATTCCATGAAGTGTTCGACTGCAAATCATTCATTCACACTTTGTGGATTGTACTAAGTACTTTGAGAGCCATTTTCGTTATTAGTAGTTTCTCTCACACTTGTTAACAGTTCACATCATTGACTGGTAATCAAGTGGTTTCTACCATGTTCGAATTCAACACAATCAATCGCATGGATAGAATCATACTAGTTTGGGAAGCGGAAATCAAGACCCTAGATCTAGTTTCCACCATCCAAGCTGCGAGGATTTTTACTATTCATGATATAGTAGACTACTTATGAAAGATGGATTTGTCCATGATGTGTCTACTATTGATGTAATTTTAAAATCATTTATGTACCAGAACATGTATTTAGTTTTGATCTGAGTATGGAATGCCCACCTCAGTGATGATATACATATATATGTTTGCATTGAATTTTTTTACAGGCTTTCGACTAATATGTCCGCAATCCAATCCTCGGAAAGATAAAGCACTTCAATCTTCAAAACTACCTCAAAATTCACACTTTAGGGGGAA
The DNA here is from genome assembly GCA_034641835.2 of Pinus albicaulis. Lineage (NCBI taxonomy): Eukaryota > Viridiplantae > Streptophyta > Pinopsida > Pinales > Pinaceae > Pinus > Pinus albicaulis. The sequence goes on along the minus strand of CM076580.1, from coordinate 943,059,669 downwards.
ATATATTACATGTTATTTTGTCACCATGACATTTTAATGTCTATATAGGTTCATCACTACCTATATTATGCTCCATTAGAAATAGAAAACCCTAATGTTCCTAAACCAAGTCTTGGAACTGGAGAAAAGCTCATTAAAACCCTAAAAAGTCTAACTCTGCACTTTTCCTGGCCCTTTCCTATGGATCCGCAGATATTTTCTCTATAGCCTGCGGCACATCCCACACGTTTTTCTTATAAAACACGCGGACCCTCGTAAATAGTCAAATAAAGGAAAAATTAAGTTCTAGAAGCCCAGCTGGTCGAATATTCTCCCAACTGGAAGCTTCTAGAAGCGTGTTCAATTCGAGCTTTATCCTATACTCATGAGATCTATCCCTTCACTCATGGAGTTTATCCCTTGGTATATGGAGTTCAAATCCCTTCATGAGAGAAATCCATCCTCCTCTTCATGGAACTGAAACTACTTCCATTTCCCTATAAATTGAGCTCATGTTTCAGTCTCAAGGGTAGCTTGTAAATGGTAGACATACATATTAGTTGCTGAAGAAATTCTTAAGAGTTCATACTCTCTATACTAGCCATTTTTGATATGATAATGATCACACACTCATGTCCATAATTTCATGCTAGTTTAGAGAGAATAAGGCTTGTCAATCTGAGAGAGGACGATTGTTCAGGACCCCAGAAGAGCTTGTATAACATCAAGGTGAAAGGTTGTAAGGTTACTTCTTATTATACAAGTTAATACAAATGGATTCCATTATTTCATTGAATTGTTCATGTATCTATTTGAGTATTTAAATTCTTGGATTCCTTGATCACTGAGATAGATTAGTGTTTTCTCAATTATTATATCTTGCAGGTGCTTTTAATCCTTTTATCTATCATTGATTTCAGGTTTCACATGCTGAAGCGACCTATTTTGGAGCGAATAGATAGAAGATTTCGACAAGCGTTGGACTTTCGGTAGGGGCATGTCCTCATACTTTTTTATTAACAATTCTGAATCACAAATGATCTAGAAAAAATGGTTTGCATTTGTTTGTTCATTTCTAGATATCCTTAGGATACTAGGGAGATCATTGTTATCTGCAAGAAGGATTTATCTGCATAACAATAAGAAATTTATTCACAGCTTCAACCTGGCCATTAGCCTGAGGATAGTATGGCGTTGAGTAGTCGTGACGCAGACCCAACTTGGAAATCAACTCCGCCACCATATAATGCCGAAAACAGGAACCATGATTGGTAACGATGGCTTGAGGGACACCAAACCTAGAAATGATGTGATTGAATATGAACTGAGCTACTATCTTACCATCAGTTGTAAGTGTAGGCATTGCTTCAGCCGATTTGGTGAATTAGTCAACGGCTACAATAATATAAGCATGCCCCCCAGCCGAGTGAGGGTTACACGTCATAAAATTAATTCCGCACTTCACAAAGGTACCAACGGTAATGATAGCATGGGGATGTGAAGGCAGCGCGTGCATCTTGCGCTGATAGATTTGGTAGTCATGAAATTTATGAATAGTGACAATGCAGTCCTTGAAGATGGTGGGCCAGAAATACCCAACATGAAGAATTTCCTGTGCAGTAGCATAACCATACATGTGACCGCCATAGGCACCACTGTGATAGTCATTCAAGGCCTTCTCAACCTCCGCAAGAGTCAAATACCGGTGGTGAATGGAATCAAATTTGATGCGACAGAGTGTATCTATGACTATACGATAAGGTTACGATTCATGACGGATGCATCAGTGAGCATCCTTCGTCAACTCATATCTGAAGGTAGAAGTATGAAGATATTTGAGGGGAGGGAGTAGATTAGATCGACAAAGACTAATGATTTATTCGACATGGCAGTAGCAAATTCCAAATCGAACTCTTGGAGGATCACAATCCACTTCGAGTAATTGCCCCCAAGAAATTGTCAAGACAATATATATGTCATAGGGTTGCAGTGAGAAATCACAGTCACTATACGCAATAGAATGTAGTGACGAAAATGCCGAACCGCTTGAACCATAGCCAACGCAAACTTCTTAACATGTGCATATTGTGTTTTAGTATCGAGAAGGTTACAATATAGATAGTAAATAACATGCTCATTACTGTCATCATCGTCTTGTACCAAAACCATGGCAATTGTGTTGAAAGAAGTGGCTAAATAGAGGGAAAAATCGTGACGATAGTTCGAAGGATGCAACAGAGGATCTTTGACGAGAAATGTCTTCAACACATCGAAAGACTTCTAGGGGATCTCATCCAAAAGGAACGGGATGCCTTGCTTTAGTAATCGCATGAATCCTTTAGCCACTTTGGCATAGTTAGGTATAAAATGATGTAAAAATTTAGCCTTCCCCTGTAGACTCTACAGCTGATGTAATGAGGAGGGAGAGGGGAGATTAATAATAGCCTCAAATTTGAGTGGATTGAGGCAAATCCCATCTTTGGAAATGATAAACCCTAATATTATACTAGAATCGATGTAGAAGACACACTTACATGGATTCAGCCGGATGTTATAGTGTCAATAGTGAAGAAAAATCTGGCGGAGATGGTTAGGGTGGTCCTTAAATTTAGCTGAATGAGCTGAAAGATCATCCAGATAAGGCTAAAATATGTGCTTAATATCGTGAAAAGCATATGACATTGCTCACTGAAATGTAGCCCCAACATTTTTCAAGCTGAAAGGGAGCTTTTTGTATGCGAAATTACCCCAAGGACAGATGAAGGTGGTCTTCTGTTGATCCATTGGAAGAATATTAATGTGGTTGTAGCTAGAAAATCCATCCATAAGAGAAACAATATCACTCCCAGCACAGTCATTAATGATATGATCAATAAAGCCAGTAGGATAATTATCCTTAGGGCAGGCATGATTGATGTCATGATAATCAACACAAACACGAATGGTATCCTGCTTCTTATCTACATGAATAATGTTGGACACCCATTTTGTCAAGGGAATCAAATAGATAAAACCAGCTTTGAAAAGTTTTTCAACTTCACCCTTAATGGTGCAGCCTTTCTAGGGAGCACAGGATGAAGAAGCTAGCCAACAGGCTTCGCACCAGGGTAGGTAGGAATATCATGCACCACTATACTAGGATCAATTCCGGGCATCTCTTCATAAGACCATGAAAATAAGTCGCAGAACTCACGGAAAAGGCTAGTATAAGCCTGAACTTCATCTGAAGAACAAGTGACCCTAATATGGATGTTCTCGACAATTCCTGGTTTTACGGAAATGTCGATAGGCATCATTTGCATGATATTATTCAAGCTACTCTCTGTAAGAAAATCATGTGTTAGGATAGGCATTTAAATTTGAGGAGAAGGAACTTGAGAAGTGAACCTCTCAAAACACATAGACATGGCCCCGAGGCCAGGCGTGAACGAGGAATGATGATGAATATCATCCCATGGAGGATCCTTGAGAGACATAGTTTCCGCGATGGCTTCATCAAAGGGAAATATCTCTTTTAAGGGATTGGGCGAATCCAAATCGCCGAGCCAAGGGGGTGTAGAATAAGTGTAAAGAGACATGCCCAAAGGAGCATGAGCAGGAGGTGGAGGCTCTGAAGCCAAAATAAGTCCACAATAGTCAATCTCGATCAGACTTTATGACATCAAATCTCCAAAGAAATTGATTTATTCAGGTGAAGGGATGACCCACGGATCGTCAAGCCGAGAGATCATATTGATATAAACAGTGTTGGGTGGAGGAAGAGGAAACATACCCATGAGGGTAGGATATTTGAAGAGACCCGACCCTACTCTCTCGTAGGGAGTAGGAATTTGATCCACGTATGGAACATTGTTCTCGGAAGAAGAAGTGAAGAATGAAAACTGATCTACAGTAATGATCTTTCCCTCGTGTGGAAATTTTAGAACACGAAAGAGAGTGGACAAAATGCACAACATTGCATGAGTCCAACTGTGACCAAGTAGAAGATTGTAATTGAGTTTGGTGTCAACTACTTCAACCTCGACATCGACCGTCTTCCCTTCAAGAGTAATCAGTAAACTAGTGAGAACACCAAGAGGTTTCGATTCCCTTCCATCAAATGCGTCAAGAGAATTTGGAAATGAATTCAAAGTTGGAGAACCAATGTCTTTCCAATAGGCAGATGACATGATGCATGTAGACGCACCCTCGTCCACAATTTCTCGATGGATATTCCATCCATTAATGCCAACTTGTATAATGAGTGCAAGCTGGTGCAGGAGACGTGGGATGAAATTATCCAAGTCAAAGCGATAAGGCTTGAATCAGTAGGATCAACCCCGTCGATCGCAGATAACAAAGCCTTTCATTGAGATGGACAACTTTGAAGTACTTCCAATGCATACATTACAGATGGCACCTAAGCCAAATCTTCAAAAATACTATAATGTTGAGTAGCATAGGCGTTGGGATTATAAGAAGACTTACGAAGTACACCTTAGGAAGGTGGCCATACAATGGGCTTAGTACTAGGCCTTTCAATCTGAAGAGGGCCAGAAGTAGGTGGAGGAGGAGGACCATTAGCAATCTCTTTCCCCGCTTCCTAACATGATTTGGTATAATATTTCGACCGGGTAGCGATAGAAACGGATGCAGAACCGTTCATTATGAACACCTGAGAGTCAAATGGGGCAGAGGACTAAGGTTTCTCTACCATCTGGGTATGTTGTGATGGAAAAGGTTCTTTAAGAACATCCGTAGTTCCTTGGGTTCCTTTGAGCAAGCTACTAACTTCGGCCCGTCGAGGACAATCCTTGGTGTAGTGCTCTTCATCACAAATCAAGCAAGGATACTTCAGCTTACGCTGTGAACCATCATTAGCATGAGATTTTTAAGAATATTGTTTTAGGGTATCGGCTTTGGCCTTTCCTTTACCATTATTTTTTCCCGTAGAAGCTTTATCTGCTGGATTGGCCTGAACGCCATTGACTTCTACAGTTTTACCAGAATTCGGGGTAGGCTGAGAAGTAGTATCATTGGAAGGATTAGATTTTTTCTTCCCAGGGTTCAAGGCAGAATACTTCCGAGAAGTCTGAGACACAAAACCGATGATATCATTGACATATGGCATCGTGGGTGCTTTGGAAGTTCCAGGTCGAGGAGCATTAGGCAAGATATCAAACAATGTGCTAGACTAGGAGTACACAAAATCAAGGTACTGGGCACGAGAAATGGATTTTTCTTTGGTTACACATGCCCCCATATCTATATCTTTAGCAATTTGATTGAAAAATGAGGTGGTGAACCAATTAGTTAGAAGTTGATCAGGAATATCAAACTTGATCAAGCGATGGTGATGCCTCCATTCATGAATATTATCCGAGATATGAGTAGCTCGGTCCTGTTTCAAGGATGTGAGGAGGTGCGTCCCAGTCTCATATCGAACTGGTAACTGAAAATGTGTAATAAATTCCATCGCTAAAGAGTTTAAATCTTGAAATATGGCACGAGATAATTCAATTTACCACTTTGCAGCAGCACTAGTAAGAGTTCATTGGAAAAGACAAAGTTGGATGGAATCGTCAACCCAAGAGTTAGAAGAACACCAAAGATGGTATATCATAATGTGTGCTTGGGGGTCTTCTCCAGACTTGCCCCTAAACTTAGGAAAATCACCAGGAATTTTGGTTGGAACTGGAGGCCAATACGGATTATGAAGAATTGCATCTTTTGTCAATTTTTACACATCAAGCAGTTCCAACGTAGTGAGAAATGACAATTGAGGATTAAAAGGCATCGATGGTTGTTGATAAGGACTAGTGTTAACATTCCATCCAAGATAGGAGAAATCATGCCCCCATATTTTTTGTCCCAGAGGATTCTGTCCATAAGAGTTATAAGCTGGATAGTTCTGCCTATACTAGGGTTGAGGACCAAGATACCGATTCTGAGCATACCATTGAGGTCCTTGCTGATCAACATATGGATTCTATTATGGAATGTAAGCATTGCCTTGAGGTGGATTATACACCATCTGGGATTGAATTTGAGGGTAATAAGTAAAACCTTGGGGTGCACTATATACAACCTGATATTGAACTTGAGGAGGGTAAGTAGCGCCTTGAGGTTGAACAGGTGATACTTGATGAGAAGGTTGAACAGGTTGCTGAGCTAGTTGAATAGGTCAAACTGGCTGCTTGAACTAGCTGTTGAGAAGGTTGATTAGGTTGAATCGCCTATTGAGGTTGGGCAGGCTGTCCCTCTGGAGCAGGTTGGCCTGGATACTAAGGGCCACTGGGTTTCCCTTGTGGAAGAGGTTGGTCCAATGGTTGCGATGGACCAGGTTGCCCCTGATAACCCATTTGACTTGGAGTAGGACCGTAGTGTTTTCCTTGCTGTACAAAAGCTTGGCCTTGCGGAACATAAGGTTGTTGTTGTTGCAAAAAAGGTTGTCCCTGTGGTGGATACATTTTCCCCCCAGGAACATAAGACGCTCCTGGTTGAAATTGAGGTTGGCTGGAAGGACTGTAGGGTTATTGGATCGAAGGTTGACCCTGCAAGGGTTTTCCTTACAGACTGTAAGGTTGTCCCTGTAAGGGTCGTCCTTGTATTAGTGGCCCTTGATGAGAAATGGTTCGATAGGGATCAACTAGAGGCAGATAAACATCCTAATTAGGATCAATTGGAGGAAAATACATGGGTTTACCATAGACATCATAGTGATGGGGAGGATTGATAGGAGATTGTGGTTGCTGAGAACCCTGAGAGTTCTGTTGCTAAACACCCAACAGGTACTCATCAAAATTAAGGCCGCCAGGGATAGAAGTAGAAACCATAGCTGTATTAGAAGCAGGTGTGGTTTCCATAACGTGAGCTTGTGATCTACTCACGGTGGGTGTGAAAGACCATGTGGGATTAAGAAATATCGATCTGCGAGTGTGAAAATATCCTGATGACTGAGTCATAACAACTAGTGCATATGAACCCACACAAACGGTGGGTTGGATTGGGATAGATGTAACAGTGAACGACGAGCTAGGTGGCAAAGGTGACATTACTTATGAAGGAAGGACCAAAATCCTTGGAGGAGTCGAGGTACTGAATTGTGCTATGGACACAACACTAGAAATAATCTGACTCAAAGTCCGATAACTGGGTGGAAGTGACACCAACTGAGGAGAAGGTTGACTAGAAACACACGGGAGATATTTTGGGAAAAGCTAATATTCCCCTATAGAAACGAGCATTTATTCATTGATAGGACTTGAAGAATCCATGTATGACGAAGCCGTAAGATCATCGAAAAATGACGAGGACTGGGAGGTAAAGAAACAGCTAAAAATGGTGATCCTGAAGTAGGAGGAGGGTATTCTTCCTCCCTTCCAAAACTAGACCAAGCACCCTGAGGTGGCCAATTTAACTCAACCGACTCTTCAGGAGGAGATCGGGTGGAAAGAGGCAAGACAGTCGGGAGAATAGGATACAAAAACTTGGCAGACCTAGTGGACTGAGGGGTTTTGAAAGAAACATCAGGAAAAGAACTACCACTAGGAGGTAGTGAAGAAGACGACGAAAGTGGTGGTTCTGCCACTGCGACAATATTTCAGCACAGGAAGGAAAACGAGATATCCTATTCAAGAATTTGAGATAAAACTCTCAGGAATTAAAAAAACAAGCCAAGTAGAAAACTTTTAATGGGCATGCGATCGTGGGTAATTAATTTTACGAAATTGAAAAGGAACTTTGTTGTTCCATGTTTTAAGAGTCGAGAAACAAACAAAAGATGACTCTAGTCACTTGTAATTTTAAATGACTGTGAAAGGAAAAGTGCTCAATGATCTCTTCACTTTTTAAGGAGTCACGAAAAGATTGAAATGAATACTCAGGTAATCTAAGAAATAGGGTGTACCAAGTTTCCGTGAACTTCCATATACACCTTGGTGATCAAATGAAAGAAAAATGACCAAGGATTTAACATACGTGCAGGTAGTCTCCCCGAATGTTGTTTTCGGTGTATCGCGGTTACAGGGTGGTAGACTCGGCTTCCTATGGATAAAGAATTTGAACCTATGAGGTTCTCCCTTTATATACATGACAGTACGGGGAGCACAAGTTCGTACTAGCATTGTCGAAAGGCAGGTGGCGAATGACAGCTACTAGGTTTAATGATCCTGGAACACATCACTAGCCTAGACCTCTAAAAATGTTTGTGTTAGGTTCCAATGCTTCCTTAGATTAATTGAATTAATTTTAAAGTTGACCTTGAATTGATGTTTCAGTTTCAAGGCCCTACCGAATTTGATCTCAAATTACCTAAATGCACACTATATGCAAAAGAACACCATTTTCCATTCGATGAATGCTAAGTAAGAGAAGGATAGAGATATTTCAGAAAGTAGAAAAAAATAAAATCATATGAATAAGTCCACTAATGCATCTAATACAACCAAATGAAAAATGAAAAACTCTTTCCTAGTTCATCAAGTGCTAGTTATGCAAAAGAACTCTTCATTTTCGATGAAAATGAAAGAATGAAATTTTTTGTTTTTTGAATGAATGAAGCACACAATGTACTAATTACATAAAAAAGAAAAGAGAACACTATTTTTGAGCACTGTGAATGTAAATATTTGAAACGAATGATCCAAAAGAAATACAGACATAAAAACACACTCAAACTGATGATGCACTCTTTCAAACAAATAGAAAGCTTTCAAAATGACCCAAATGAGAAATGTGATCTATGCTCGAAGTCAAGAAATGGAGAGTCAAACAAAAAAAAAGGTAATCATTCAACAAACCAAAAAACAAAGGATCAAGAAATACTAACACAATAAAAATACTCGAACTTCAATCAGAAGGCTCAGCGAGTAAAAGAAACCTAGAAACCCTAGGGCTACGAACTGCACCGATGAGAGAAAAGACAAACAACTAAGATGAGCAAGCCTACAACATTCAAAAAAATTCCAAAAGACCAATTGAAAATAAAAAAAACAACCCAAAGTCAAGCAAAACTGACCAAAAGCTCAGCAAGAAGGTAAAACCAAATCCTACAGGATTCAGCGTGACTGTGAGGTGGTAATCTGCGCCAAACAGGGGTTGGCGCTACTGAGACAAAAGCAAAAAGTTCCAACTGGCACTAATGTTCAAAGAAAACCGGCGCCAAGCTGGATAATTATGGGAAAAGAAAAAAACCACTGAACAGAGGTCAATCTTGACACTCTGGAGCTGAACAGGAGAATTCCAAACAATCAAGCAAGAGAAAAAAGACAGACAAGAAATCAAACGACTGAAGTCCACTCGACAAGGAAAATTCCCAATGAACAATGAGACGAAAAACTCACATTGATTCCCTAGTGGAATCACCAACTTGTTGGAAAGGTAAATCCTCTCTACGGATAGATACAATCCCTCTAGCCCTAGAGTGGGTCTAGCAACAAGGGAACAAGCTAGTGTGTAGGTTCCTAGCTAATGAATGAAATAGGTTGGGATAGATTGTCCTACCTAGAGTCCAACGCGATTTTTGTAGCTATAGTAGTGGCGGCCTCTTGACCTCTGTCCCGATAGGTCATGGTACTTCAGCAATGGTACTCATATTCCTACAAAAAGATCAAAGACAAGAGAAACATACATGAAAATAATTGCATTCGTAGCTAACTATTCAGTCAAGGAAGACTAAACACATTGCGTAAAGTAAACCGTATTAACAGAATATGGGAACTAGACAATAGTCATGTATATATAAATAGAAGAAAGAGATTACAACCGGAGCCTTGATGTCGTAATCTCCTTTAGCGGGTTCAGTCAAAGCATGTCTCAAAGGATCGTCGAGGAATTGGGACGAGGCGAGGACACAAGCCTAAGATCTCTCTCGACAAAAGTCTCTTTCTCTGTTCTATCTCTGTAGCAAAATTTTCAGCAATTCTCTTCATCCATTCAACTATAGTTATTCAACTACTGTATCAATGGAAAATAGCTTTACTTGTACAGGGAGAGGAGGAGGTTGGGATCCCTACAATGGTGGAAGGGAGGCCTTATCCTTTTGGAGGTCCTTGCAAAAGGTGGAAACGAGAGGTCAAAGGAGGGTGTTCATAGTTATTCAGTCGAACCACCCAGGCTGACTCGCCCACGAAGTTGTTAGTATGGAAACTTCGTCTCTATATTTAAAAAACATTCCAAAATTAGCTTGGCGCGGGTAGCTCACTAGGACAAAGTTCCAATGGGCATGGGGCCCAGTGTTAATCTTTCTCATTGGTGCCAGGGCATAACGGTCTACCAGTGCCAACCCAAAAACATGTGTTTCTCATGGTCTGCTCAGTAAATTGTCAGCAAAAGTAATGTTTTCGTCATGAAAAGGGATGTAATGCTGGTCTTTTCAAGGCATGACACTCCTTATTAGTCATATAAATGATCCTCGAATTTGCGGGATGGGGATTGCAGGGAAGATGAAAAAATGCTATGTAACAATATCGGGTGGTGTTATAGTACAAAAAGTATAAAGGGGTGCTCTCACTATGCATTTTTTCATTAGACATCGCTAACATGGCTTTGGGCCTCCACGTAGCTTCGAGTATATTTGGTAGGAAAACTTTAGGCTGTTATCCATCCATACTGAACCGAGGTGGTCGCCTTGTAAACTGTGGTACACAGAACACAACATGTGGGGAGATTGCCTGCCCGTACTTCTTGGTTCACCAGGAGGTACTTTGTAGTTCACAGTTTCTTGGTAAAACTTTTTCCTAGCATTACCCTTTTATTTTGTTTATTTTTTTTTGGTCATAAAATAAATTAGTCATCGTGGAAGAATAAAATCCCTTTCCTCATCTTTCGTGTAGATTAGAATTGAAACCACCTTTACCACCAAAAGTCACTTCTAGACGGCGAAGGTGATATCTCTCTACTGAAACTAGTACTATGGGTACCTCTAGTGAAGCATCATCTTCACATATACCATATTTGGCGCAAGTTGTTTCTACAAATCCCAGTTTGTCTACTATTGTCAAGATGGAGTCCCCACATCTACCCGTGGTCACGATCCATCCAATCAGTGAGACTGTACCTCGCGAACCCAACGTTGTTCAACTAGAAGTTGATCCAGATCCTGTCTCTTCTTTGCCAAAATATCTGAATCCCGAAGTGAAACAACTGGAAGTTGTTCCTGTATCAGTTGCCCCACAATCTATTGTAGCCATTTAGTCTCCCATATCACACAGTCAACCTCCTGAAATATACTTTGGGCCTGATGACGAAATCCTTCCACCAAGTTTAATTTTGATTGAAGAAATACCACAAGGAAAAACACCTTTAAATCCAACTCATTTTGGGTAGGAGCTTTACGTGTACAAGTATTTTCCTCAATCACCTTGCTCTTATTTTGTTGATCTTGTTTCACTTCAAGTTCCCGTAGATTATATAAGGTATACATTAGATCATTTGACCATATCTGCGACAACATATATTGTTGCTTCATCTTCGATATTTTTTCCATTTACTTCACCCATGTCATCATCTGGAATCCTATATAGTTCCTCCCTTATGAGTACTGAATGGCTTGATCCTTTATTCACATATTACGTGAAATATAAATTTGGTTCATTCAGTTATTCTCCTTGGTGGCCTTTGGTTTCACAGAAATTACCCTCTGAAATTCCAAAATTCAATGAAAACCCTAGAGAAGACCCGTCAATCGCATGTTATAACTTATCATTTTTGGTGCTCATCAAACTCCTTAAATGATGACTCCGTTATACTGCGTATTTTCTAGCACACACTCACTATTCCAACTGCACAATGAGGATGGTTCTGTTACTAGGTAAACCTCATTAAAAAATGAAACAGGTGATAGGGATAGCTCTTTTACTATGTCAACCTCATTAAAAAATGAAATAGGTATTGAGGATAGTTATTTTCCTGTGTCAACCTCGATAAATGAAACAGGTTCCCATGAGGATAGTTATTTTTCTTATGTCAACCTCATTAAAAAAATGAAATAGGCCATGATCATAGTTCCTTTTCTTGTGTCAAGCTCGTTAAAAAATGAAACAAGGTTCTATGAGCATAATTATTTTCTTGTGTCGAGCTCGTTAAAAAATGAAACAAATCCTTCCCTATAATGAACCTTCATTCCATCTTGCTCTTAGTAACAAGTAATATACGTAGGTGAATGAAATTAAGCTTGGGGGACATCTTCTCTTGTAGGGGGAATTCTAAATATGATCTTGTAGGAGGCATTCAAAACATTCTTACCCATTTCACCTCATCAACAGCTGAATTTCGGGGGCAAAAAACAGGTTCAAAGCTCCAAAATGCCAATGGTAGCTTTCAAATGGTAAAAATGAATAGTAAAACTCTTTTAAATTACTCATTTGATTATTTTCAATTCATATTTATTGTTGTGACTATGGTTTTATTCTATTTTTATCGTGAAATAGGTATTTTTAATCCATTTGATGATGTTGTGAATAGGTTTTCAACTGATGAGCAGATTAGTCATGCAGATTTATTACAAGAATGATTTGACCACAAAGAATAATTTTATCCTTATTTTTTGAGCTTTGATGAAAATGAAAAAGGACTTGAAGCACACTGTTATCTCTTTTTTGATCTTCGATAACAATGAAAAAGGAACAATTTGGAGTCTTCTTTTATCTCTTTTCAGACTCTGATAATGTGAAAAGATTACCGAGCACTTGTCTTTTCGATCTCGTAAAAGTAAATGAATTGATATCTACTTAGTATAATTTTAATCCTTTTCCAGACTAAGATTGATTATTTAGGAAAAAGGAATTCCTTAGTCAAACATGGCTAGGAGGTTCTCTTAGATATTATTTTACACTTTTTTGGATCTGAGTGACAACTTTATGAAAAATTACTTGTGGAGTTTTCTTTTGTCCTCTTTTTCAAACTCTCTAAATATGAAAAAGGATCGGGATGTCATTGTCGTTAGGCTCGTTAAAATGTAAAATAGCGATGGGCTTGTCGATCATGACAAGAATTGAGTTCCATTCATCGCTAGACTCGTTAAATTATTAAATAGAGATACATTATTCGCCTGAAGGGTTGAATTATAGATCAAGCATATGTTATCCTCCTCAAGCTTGTTAAAAAATAAAGAGGTACTCTTCGAAAAATGACCAGGGAAAATTTGGGAATGTGAACAGAAATTTTATGGTAGCAAGTCATTCTTGAACATGACACTTCACTCCATCATCATGACTGTTTGGATGGGGTAATATTCTTGACAGTTCATTCATACCTATGGTTTATCATACCTTCACTTTGGTTATGGGTCAATGCTGCCAACTCATCTCAATGTCGCCGACATGTTCAAGAGAAGTCATCCAGTGAATACTCATCCTTATACAATACTCATAAACCTTCATTCTCATGACATTCATCCCTGAACATTGCTATATAAAGTCACATTTTCTCTCCAAAATTAGTAACTCTCGTTTCACAATAAATTGGCTTCCTGTCGACGTCAAATCATCATCTAGGAAGTATACTTAGAAGCATCATCTTCCAGTACCATGAGGCTTGTTACAACATCGACAATATCCTCACTTCCAGAATTTTGACCAAAAGATTTTGTTTGGTGTTTTACATCAAATCATCTATTCACACCTTATGAAATGTATTGTAGTACCTTGAGAGCCATTAACATGAATGGTGTTTCTATTGTGTTTGTTAATAGCTCACATCATTGGCTAGTAATGAAATGATGTATTACCATGTTCGACTACAAACCATATATTCACATGGCTAGAATTGTACCTGAACGATCGAGTGAATGAGATAAGAAGACCCCGGATCTAGTTTCATCCATCCAGGCTGCGATTTCATGATTGTTGTACACATCTTATCTACGGTGATGTAACATATAGATCGTCATCCGAACATGGGCCTATATCTATAGGCATGTATGTATTGGGTAAAATTCCAATGTAGATGAATTTATCCACTATGTACATGTTATTAGATAGTATATGTGCTATGTTACAGGAAAAATGACCTTCTCATCAACTCAGAGGAGAAGGTAACATGGAAGGAAGAAAATGACCTACACAAGACCCATTTTTTCCAAGGTAACGCACCCCAAAAATAACGCACCCCAGAAATAGCTAGTCAGAGTTATAATGCACTTGATCCATGCCAATGAAGTGTTAATGCCTAGGGTAATGCTCTGTCTTGTCCAAGGGGCAGCGTTAACTATGTTTAAGTGTGAAAAGGGAAATATCTTGCAGAAAACTGACTAGCATTTCCAGATTTCTCTCAAAAGGGAATAAGTTCAAAATAGAAACTAAATGGAAAAAACCTTTTATTAGGCATATCCAAACATAACTGAACACCTAAGGAAGGCAAAAGAAAGGAAAGGCAAGGACACATCTAGATCTTTCCCGATTTGAACAGGTTGAAAGAGTTGGCAAGATTTGTCCTCTCCATATCCTATAAATTGGAGCTATGGACTCTTGGTCTAAGGTCGAAGGTTTTATTGTATGTAGAGAAGAATTTCATTTTTGTAGTGTGTAATATTCCAAATTAGGAACAGCTCATGAATCATGCACTAAAAACGCATTTCCAGCAACATTTGCAATAAAAAACTGAAATGGACCCTTGGATCCCATAAATTAATCAATATAAAATCTAAATCCAATATTATAGCTGAAACAAAGCAAACTAGGTGGGTTAAACAGATCTCCCACACCCAGGATTGCCAAAAAGTGATAAAACCCCAAGACTGCAAAATACCAGAGTTGTTGCATAAGGGGATGCATATTCTAAGAGAGGGTTTACACTCATAAATGAAGGAAAAAATTATATATACTCATATATTGATTAAAAATTTTGAATAACAAAGATCTAATCTCCTTATACAAAATACAAAAGAAACAAACAACGGTTTCTTGTCAAACACTCTGCATACAAAATGGGAAATTCAGTAATTTACTAAATAACCACTACAAAACTGAAGTACATGAGTGTAGAAGGCTGAAATATGTCTTATCTACTGTAGATTCCTCAGGGGCTTCCTCCCATGAAAGGATTAACCTCTCAATCACAAGGAAACACTGCAACGGAGCCACCAAACCATGCACTGAACACTGCCTACAAAATAACGCATTCCCTAGCTAGAACAACACTGGAAATGTATGGGAAATTTGTGGTCTGATACCATAGATCTGAAATCATCTCTAGATCTCTCCAAATAGGTCCCTCAAGTGAAGGAAACCTTCCTCCAGTGAGAAACTAGCTCAGAAACCGTGATTCCAATCCCTTCCACTGCTGCACCCAACAACACTACACAATCTCTGGAAACAACTGTGCTGATGAATATGGCAGAATCTTGGCCTAAAAAATTGATGTGGAATGATGAATTCAAACTCGCCCAATGATTCTCCTCAAAGGAAAGATGTGGGATTCCGCTCGAGAACACCCGGTGCTAAACAACACTGATACTCTGCTGAACAACAAGAGGAAGAAAAAGTCTAAGAAGACATGAATAATAATCTAAGACATGAAGAATAATGCTGCCATCCTCTTCCTTATATAAAACATGAATTTTCTTGCCCTTGGACCCACTCAATTAGGTCATCTCTATCCAAAGATACATCTCCCTCCAAAACTGCGTTATTCCTCCTTGGATTCTTCCTCCTCTAAAACTGCGTTGTTAACTTAGTCAAAGCAGCTTGATTTTATCCCTGTTCACACATGGAGGTTTTTTATTAAGCTAGAAAGAGTGCCTCCTTTCACACTTGAAGTGTTTTTATCCTCCTTAGGAGACTTATGGGCTTTTCTACCCATTTATTCACCGATTAATGCTACTGCTAACTCTAATGTTCCATTTAGCTTTGAGGCTAAAATTTTGTAACATTACAGTCCTCCCCTCCAAAATATTTTCTTGTCCTCAAGAAAATGTATAAGGAGAGAAAAATTCCTCCCCTCCTCTTCATGTGGCCTCCCATCAATAGCCTCCATCACGGCATCAAGAGATTCTGCAAAGAAACTGTAGCCCAATGTTTCCTCCCAAGTGTGCAAAACCAAATGGTCTACATCAATCAAAGGTGGAAAGTGTGACTGGAAACTTGCTTGCTGTCTCATGGCCTCCAAAAAGTAGGGATGATGATCATCATTGTGAATGAGTGCTTTTCTCACCCATGCTATCATCCAAATTAAGTGAGTAACCCTCTAACATGGTAACTCATGAAAAATCTCCTCCATCTTATGCTCCAGAAATGTAGGTGGGCTGAATAAAAGAACATGATAGGAAAGATTTCTTATCCCATGATGTCCCCCTCTCCACTGATGATAAGTATAGATGGTATGCTAGTCTCAGGCTGCAACACGGTTTCCCTCCAATGGCAAGAAGAATATTGAGTCTCCAAAGACCCTTCCTCCAAAGTCACGAATCATGCCAACCCAAACCATTCCATACAAGATGAATGGCACATCATCACCACATGGAATCCAAATCAGAAAATGGCTGAAATTTATGTGCAAGTTTGGATGATACATATGGTCTCTCTGGTAGATACAGCACAGTCCTCTCAACTGCTGAATTAGAGCATCAAGTGGCAAGTTGTTCTTCAAAGAATTTGCAGCCATACATGTTAGCTCACCTACTATAAGGTAGTAAGATGCAATATATACCAGCTGTGTGCAATCAAAGAAATACAAAACTTGCCCAAAGTCATGTAGAGATGGGTTAACAAAATTACAAGATTTGGCCCTAAAGTGACCATGAAACCCATAAATAATCTTGCTCTCTTGTGGAGCAATGCATTGTTTACATATGGTGGGAAAATACAAATACTCAATAGAGCAATCACTAAGTACATAAATGTATTTCTTACCATGCATCATATGTGAGCTGAAGTTGGGGTCCATGTATAAGTTTCTCCATGAGGATCCCCTCATAAAAATCTGCAAGAAGAAGGGATACATATACCCTGTGGAACACTCCATCAATAATAACACACCCCTATGTGACAACGTTGTAATCCTTAGAAATAAGGCTCCGTTACTCCTCCCTTTGACATTCTATATGACAAAGCCATCCACCATTATGCTGCTATGTGAGAAGATCTTCTTCTGATATGGAAGCCTCTCATAATCCTCCAATGTTGAAGGGTAGCCTCCTTTCACCATGAATGTTCCTTCATCCTTTCCGGAAATATCAAGAAAAGTGTTATCACCCGAAAATTCACAAAACATCATTGTGTCAACTCTACTTTTGGTCATGATTTCAAGGAGGTTTAGAAGCCATCTTAAGTCTCACCTTGTGTTTAGAAGTCATATCTCAAATCATTTGAAAAATTTTAGGAATTAGCCACGAAACCACATTTTTGTAGCACAGACAGTGTAAAAAACCTATTTTGTGCTATGAAAATGCTTCTATTTTTCATAGCGCACTACGAAATGGATGAAACAACCTTTTTTCAGCAAAAACCCCTATTTTTCTGCTTTTAGTAGCCAACTTCTAGAGGGGTTCCTGAGCAATTGAACACTCATTTTTGAAAACCGAAAGAGGTTTTCTTCCTAACATATTGAAATACAAAACTTTATTTCAGTTTCTTCAAATTCATTATGAGGTGGGAGAAATTGATGGTTTAACTTGCTCTATGAAACTGCTGAAAGTCGTTGAGGGAAAAACTCTGGTTTCTGGTTTTAGCGGTTTTTTTCAAGGTCAGTTTCTGGACACATGAAAAAGTATTTTGGAACTAGGAAGGATTTTTCTCTTCATAAAATCCCCAGATACAATAACCTATCTCACTTTTTTCATAAGTGGTACCAGTTGAGAGAAACAAGGCTTTCTTTGAAGCCATATTTTCAGAAATCAGAATTTTCCAGTTTTAAACATGTTGTTCAAAGACAGTTTCTAGGTAGTAGGAGAGGTATTGAAAAAAAAAAAGAGAGGTTTGTGTTCAAGACAACATGGTTTCCAAAAGCCTCCTTCATTTTCTCAAAATACGTTTTTGATGAGGAGATAAAAGCTCTGTCTCAACACCTATTTTTCAGGTAATGAAACAGTGAAGTAAGTGATAAATCCTTAATACAATTTTGTTTTTGGGAAAGACATCATTTTTTGAGAAAATTTCAAAGATGACTTATTTTGATTGATAAGGCCTATATACATCATGGAATAAGTGCAATAATTCTTAAAATTGATATTTTTTGAAAAATACTGTGTAAAAAGACTTACACAGCAGTTTCATAGCGCGCTACGAAACTGTTGTAGGTGTAGTTTTGAATATTTTTATAAGGGTTTGACGGGTAAAAACACTTGGTTTCAAAATTTTGTTGCTGCTGGAGGATGGAAAAGGCTCGCAAATGAAAGTTCAGGTGTCAAAGCAAAGGAAAGTGGATGGCTAAGAGATGTTTACAAAGATTCAAATTCTGCGCTACGAAAACAACTACTATTTTCATAGCACATCCATATCAGCTCTCTTTATCCTCTTTCAAAGGCTTAGTTTTTGCATAGGTGGAAAGGCATGGTTTCATGGAAGTGATAACACATGTCACTTATCTAAAAAAATCAATTTTGTCAACAAAAGGGTTTGAAAATCATCAATGAAGGTAAAGGCATAATTGTAGAAAAATGTTTCTTGGATTCTAGGGCAGTTAGGTCATGGAACAGTAGGGTTCATAACAAGGCTGGAAGCATCACCAAATTTGATCTCATGAGGTTGCAGGTGGAAAAGGATGAATTGAAGACTAGATAAGGTTGTTATAAGTATATTTAGGAGTTTTAGTCCTATTTGAATTAGGACTCTTCAAAGACAGTCAAGTTGTCATTTTGTAATTAATAATCTTGTTTTATGGTTAGAATAGGTGTCAAGGATACGAATTCGAATTCCTTTGATGGTGGATCATAGAATCCAAGGTTTTAAGGACTCTATATGTAGCATGAGGTCGAATTCCTCAAGGTTGGCATTTTTCATTAGCAAGCAAACTGTGTTATTGTAGTAGACTGTGTATTTTCAGCTTAATACAGATTGGCTTTACTATTCAAGATTCACAAAGAGTTTTTTGGTGTTTGATCTCTCTATGGATTTACTCATCTACCTATTTACAGTCGTATGAACATGTGTTACTTATAATTCATTGCAAAATGCTCTAA
Source organism: Pinus albicaulis (assembly GCA_034641835.2). Taxonomy (NCBI): domain Eukaryota; kingdom Viridiplantae; phylum Streptophyta; class Pinopsida; order Pinales; family Pinaceae; genus Pinus; species Pinus albicaulis. The sequence continues at coordinate 943,040,594 of CM076580.1, read as the reverse complement.
CTACCTTGACATTTTTGTAGACTATGTTTTATTCACTGTGTTATTGTTTTGTTTATAAACCTAAAAGTCTAAGTGCCCTCACTTCCATGTTGAGTTGATGTTGATGTTTTGTTGAAGACTACTCTGATTCCATAGCCCAATAAATTTTTGTTAGTCATTAATTCAACCAGTTATACATTTTATCCTTTTATTCCTAGAGTTACCCATCTAATCAATAATCAAAAAACTTAAACCTATTGAGAGAGCCCTCTCAGGTTGAGGAGGCTAAGCCTCAACTAAAAGTCTGGTTTGAAATAGTTACACTGACGTAGCTTGATCAACAGCCTATCAGATCCTATTTTGATGATAACAAAAAGTATGGGAAAATTTCTGCCCATACTCTCCCAAGTGCAACCACATCAACAACAACCTTTGCTGCTACCTCATCTCTCCCTCATACAAGCCATAGAGTAAGATCATGATGGTCAACTTGTATGATTTCCCAACAAAAAAATCAGCCATGAAGTGCCTCCTCAAGTTCTCCAAGTGGTTCCTCCCACAATAAGATAAAAAGTGTGATATGGCAATCATGGTTTGCCCATGGTTCCTCCTGAAATGTACAACATATAAAGTGGGGAGAATCATGCTCCCAATGGGCATCTTCCATCTCAAACCCACTCTCCAAAAAAATCTCCTCATGATCATAAACATGTCAGCAGTATATGGAAGCAAGGTACAATAAGAGAAAGTTGGCAAATGACAACCGGAGAGTGAATCATAGTTCCTCTCATGGAACCAGCGCAGTGCATCCTTGGCCTGTCTCACAAGAAGAAATAACAAGTTCTTTTCCAGCCACTTGTTTGCTGCCACAGTCATGTCATAAGATGAAAAAATGAAGTTACAAGTTGGTGCCAATGGTGAACACCCAGATACATGTGGCTTCCCCCACAAACCATAAAAAATTTAGCCAAAATCAATGCTACAAGTAGTTGCAAGTACATCATCGTACAATATGCAAGAAGATATAATTCTTCTTATTGCATTATGTTGCTCAAATAAGGAAAAAAAGTACAATACAAAATATGAAATGATACCTCCTCCATCATGTACTTGAGGTCTTGAGCTAAAATGGCTCAACTGGAAATTCTCCCTTACTCCCAATCAGTAGGAAGGTGGTTGTGACATCCTCTCTATCACCATATAGGCTATGCATCTCCCCATATTCTGAAATATGTCATGCTGAATGCCCTCCCAAGTGAACTCCTCCATCAACTAGAAATATGCATCAAAGTGTATAGAAGAGAAGTCCTCATGTGATGCATGTAACAACTTCTACTTAAGACTAGAAGATCTAGTCAAGAAGATCCTGCCATAGAATAGATGACTACATCATCCACCATGTATCTGTCATCTCCATCCGGGTCATCAAGAATCATGCATACACCAAGATCCTTGGATTACTCTACCAAAAGCTGATATCTCCAATAAGGATCAATCCTCCTAGGAGACAACACTGGTGATATGGCATGTGAAGCTCTCCTCATGCTGCTACCTGCTACTTTGACATCCCCCATGCCAAATTCTTCCTCCAAACTCTTCACCTCTCCAAAATCCAAGAGTAGTGAACCCAAAGAAAATATATCTCTCATCAACTATAGATCTGGTGGCCTCCCGGGTGGAATGCCTCCATGAAGTGAGACATCAATGTCAAGAGTAGACTGCACAGATGGTTGGAAAAAATTTCCCATGCTTTTACAGCACAAATCATTCTGCCTCTTCCTTGCATTGGCTCTCTGAAATAGAGAAGGGTGTGTGCCTCTCATCAAGTGATGCTTCTCTTCCTCCATACCTCCTTCTTCCAGCTGCAATGCTGCACAATCATGCTACTCATTAATTGTGCTTGGACCTCTATGTATGAGATCCTGGGGAAATTATTTTAAGGATACAAGAATCCCTCCTATTGGAGCATGTGCTACTCCCTCCTCTGCATGAGGCACTGGTTTTTCTCTAGATGTGACAATGATGTTGCCCTCATCTACCTCAATGTGTGTGGGAAACATCTCAACAGTTGGATCCTCCTGTGAAAAAGAGATCCCTATGCCCTCTTGTTCAAGAATATGAAATAGAGGCCTTTCTTCTGGAAATATGTAATGAAAAGTGTCAGCTCCTCCCATGGTTTTCTAAAACGGGGTTTCCTCCATTACATGCAAAGGTTTTTTTTTCTCAGGTTCTCCTTCCTCATGTGCCTTAGGAAGTTTTTCACCAAACCTCCCCATAAATGTTTCTATGAATCTTGCATAAGATGAAGTGCTTGCATTATTTAAAGAAAAAGATTCAAAAATCCACCATGCATGAGCCTTACCTCTGAAATGCAGCGCTGCAACTCTGGTGGCTTCATCTTCAGAAATATGATGCAGCTGCAAATAGGAATCTAGCTCCTTCACCCAAGCTCCAGCTGAACATGTAGGTGATCCGAAAAAATTAGATAGAAGAAATATATCTACATCTTTTTGCTTTCTCTTCTCCACCTGGATCTTGAAAAACTCTTGGAAATCGGTATGACCTCTAAACCTCTCAGTTTGAGATTCATACTCCTGCAACAGATCACTAAGAGTTCTCCTCTTAGGCATTCTTCCTCCTCCCATCCATCTCAAGATATATCTGGGCACTTAACTGTGCTATGCATCATGGTGTGTAGCTTCATTCTCACACTCATGATGTTAAAATCTAGATTCAGCTCTAGATTGAACCTCCTTTGGATATCCCATCTCCAATCTCATTCTCTTCAGCTCTCCTTGAAAGCTCTGCATAGATTTTGGAAGAAGCTTTGTGAGCTTGTCTTCCTTTTTCCTTTCACATACTGAAGCTTTCTAGCTTATGTCCATCCATCTCTCCTTCCTCTAATATTTGGATCTCACAGGCTAAGCCAGAGATCATGCTCTGATACCGCTGTAATATTCCAAATAAGGAACAACTCATGAATCATGCACTAAAAACGAATTTCCAACAAAATTTGCAATAAAACACTGAAATGGACCCTTGCATCCCATAAATTAATCAATATAAAATATATATCCAATATTATAGCTGAAACAAAGCAAAAAAGGTGGGTTAAACAGATCTCCCACACCTAGGATTTCCAAAAAGTGCTAAAACCCAAAGACTGCAAAATATCGGGTTGCTGCATAAGGGACTTTGAAGTCTAAGAGAGGTTTTACACTCATAAATTAAGGAAAAAATTATATCTACTCATATATTGATTAAAAATTCTGAAGAACAAAGATCTAATCTCCTTATACAAAATACAAAAGAAACCGGCAAGGGTTTCTTTTCAAACACTCTGCATACAAAATGGGCAATTCAGTAATTTACTGAATAACCACTGCAACAATGAATTACATGAGTGTAGAAGCCTGAAATATGTCTGATATTCTGTATATCCCTCAAAGGATTCCTCCCATGAAAGTATGAACCTCTCAATCACAAGGAAACACTGCAACAGAGCCACCAAACCATGCACTGAACACTGCCTCCAAAATAACGCATTCCCTAGATGGAACAGTGCTAGGAATGTATGGAAAATGTGTGGTATGATACCACAGATATGAAATCAGCTTTTTAGCTCTCCAAACAGGTCCCTCAAGTGAAGGAAACCTTCCTCCACTGAGATACTAGCTCAGAAACCAGGATTCCAATCCCTTCCACTGCTGTACCCAGCAACATTACACAATCTTTGGCAAAAACTGCGCTGATGAAGATGGCTAAAGCTTGGCCTAAAAACCTGATGTGTAATGATGAATTCAAACTCTCCCAATGAGGCTCCTCAAAGGAAAGAGGTGGGATTCCCGCTCAGGAACATCCAATGCTAAACAACACTGTTACTCTGCTGAACAGCAAGAGGAAGAAAAAGTCTAAGCATAATGAAGAATAATAATAATCTAAGACATGAAGAATAGTGCTACCATCCTCTTACTTATATAAAAAATGAGTTTTATTGCCCTTGGCCCCACTCAATTAGGTCAGGTCTATCCAAAGATACATCTCCCTCCAAAATTGCGTTATTCCTCCTTGGATTCTTCCTGCTCTAAAACTGCATTGTTGACTTAGTCAAAGCAACTTGATTTTATCCCTGTTCACACATGGAGGTGTTTTATTAAGCTAGAAAGAGTGTTTCCTTTCACACTTGAAGTGTTTTTATCCTCCTTGGGAGACTTATGGGCTCTTCTACCCATTTATTCACCGATTAATGCTACTTCTAACTCTAATGTTCCATTTAGCTTTGAGGCTAAAATTTCGGAACATTACATAGTGTGAGGCTTGAAGATCAGCCAAGTTCATTGAGAAATTTCTGCCTTGAGCATCATCACACTTGGAGATAGAGAAAGAGATAGAGGAATTGGAAGATTTAGGAGGGTTTAGTGCAACCAATGGTTGTAATCCTCATTTTTATAAATGAGTTTTATTTTTAGGAACTTTTTCTAGCTCGTAAAACTGAGAAACCCCGAGTTTCCTTCATCAGGCTCATTAAAATACCACGAAAAATAAATATGAGCCATTCTTTTTATCTTTTTCAAAGAAAATTAAACAGAAAAAATAAATGAGTTTTTCTTTGTGTGACTCATTAAAACTTCATGGAGAGCATCGAGTTTTTCCTTGTTGGACTCGTTAAAATTTCACAAATAACATCGAGTTTACTTCGTCTCCTCGTACTCATAACAAAATGAGGAAGATGTCCATCGATCATAGATTTATCACCTTTCTGGATTCGATGGACTAACTCATGGAAAATGAACTATTTTAGGCTTACTATTCTCCCTTCTTCGTGCCCAGTTATCAAACATGACAAAGGTACCCCCTGGAGTTGTCTTTTACGATGTTTTTCAGACTCTCTAAATATGAAAAATCACCGATTTTACCCATCTGGACTCGTTAAACTTAATCAGATGGGGAAAAAATTTGGACAACATGGATACTTATTTTGTTACATTTTAAAGGTCTATTTGGAAGCACAAAATCTTAAACATGGCACTTCCCAGAAAACTCATTCGCATTTAGCCGAACCCTACCATATATGAGTTTAGCCTTCGTCTATCAGTGTTCCTCCACTGGTAGATCCTAATACTCTTTGGTGTTCATTAAGCCTAAGCTTCCTAGTACCCTGTTAGAGTGCCTTATATTGTTCACGAGGATCCCGCTATATACTATTCCTTGTATCAACCATAGCCATCATATACTAGAACTTATTTATCGTCAGTTATTCCCACTTGCTCTTGATTATTTCCATAAAAAAAAAATCGTATTTTCCCGTTTCATGTCAACTGATGTAGGACGCCACAGTGCCTACCTTTTGACAAATCCCTTCCTATCGACCTCAACATCTTATCTAGGAAGTTGATCCAGAAACATGTCACTACCCAGATAATTGCAAACATCAGTGGCAGGTCATCTTGTGTTTGGTTTGGGGTTCTCATTATTGGCTCCTGATCGAATGATTCTACGAGTGTTCGACATCAACTCCTTTTATTCACACTCACTATATTGTATTGTGCATCTTGGGGACCATCATCATTATCGGTGGCCACCCTCGTGTCTGTTAATAGTTTTTGTTATTTACTCGTAATCAGATGATTTCCTACATGTTCGACTACAACTCATTCATTCACATATATGGAAATATGTGGTTTAGTGAAGTGGCGACCAAGACCTTGGGTTGAGGGTTACACCATTACAACTGTGTTTCCTCTCCCAAGTTGCGATATTATTTTTGGAGATAGCTTCTCAGTTTGATCCTATTATGACAACCACTTTCACGTTATGCTTATCGGTGGACATACTGTTCATATCTCTGTTCTAGACAAATCATGTTTATTACCTACTGAGCATGGGAATGCCTAACTCAAGACAGATACTATATTTTCTGAAATATGTTGTTGCTTCAGGTTTTCCTCAGTCCTCCAATTCCTCTCATTCTATTGCACTTGTTATAAATTATTTCAGCCATCATCTTCGTCTCTAACATCACACTTTATGGGGCATCTGTTACCGGACAAATGACCTCCTCATCAGCTCAGAGGAGAAGGTAACATGGAAGGAAGAAAATGAACTAGACAAGACGCATTTTTTCCAAGGTAACGCACCCCAGAAATAGATAGCCAGAGTTATAACACACCTGAGCCATGCAAAGGAAGCGTTAATGCCTAGGGTAACACTCTGTCTTGTCCAAGGGGTAGCGTTAACCATGTTTGAGTGTGAAAAGGGAAATATCTTGCGGAAAACTGCCTAGGATTTCCAACTTTCTCTCAAAAGGGAATCATTTCAAAATAGAAACTAAATGGCACAAAAATTTTATTAGGAATTTCCAAACATAACCGAACACCTAAGGAAGGAAAAAGCATGAAAAGGCAAGAACACATTTAGATCTTTCCCTATTTGAATAGGTTGAAAGAGTTGGAAAGATTTGTCCTCTCCATCTCCTATAAATTGGAGTTGTGGGCTCTTGGTCTAAGGTTGAAGGTTCTATTATATGTAGAGCAGAATTTCATTGTTGTAGTGTGAGGCTTGAAGATCGATGAAGTTCATTGAGAGCTTTCTACCTTGACCATCATCAGACTTGGAGATAGAGAAAGAGAGAGAGGAATTGGAAGATTGAGAAGGGCTTGGTGCAACCGAATGTTGTAATCCTCCTTTTCAAAAATCAATAGAACTATATATGTTTTTTCCATTCGATGCATCAGTGTAAAAATTTTTGTTCAATCATCTATGTAGCATGATATGAATGGCTTAGATCTGTATTGTTTTATGTTTCTTATATGCTAGTTTAATTGATAATAAGCTATACTTTTATAGAGATTATGTGAGTGCTTTGATTGATTGTAGGATCTAGATTTGGAGCTGGTGAAGAAGGATCTCTACTTCGCCGCTTGGTGTTGTCCATAGGATCTGTTGTCCACAAATAGGTAATCTCTTCATCTTGCTTTGTCGATTATATATATTGGCATGAACATGCATGTAGTATCTTTGTGAACTTTACAACTAATCTGACTGTCTGCCTCGAGCACTGGAAAGTCCTGAGAGCGATATTTAATAACCACCATCCAAGAATATTACCCTATAGCATGCTGAGCATGGGAATGCCTTCCCTCAAAAATTCGTGATCAAGAGGATATATCATGATGTTATGTATTGTAATATTGATGTAGTTTGCCACTCCTCTTCAGTTCCAGCCCATCACAGTGTAAGGCATCTCATTCAAAAAATATTGTTATTATTATGACTTCATGCTTTAGGTGGAAGCTATTATAGGTCAATTTGGGCACCATTCTCAATGACCTGGTTAAATTAGACATCATCCCCAGAACCAATGAAATAGGTTCGATCATCCCTTAGCATTTCATTTGTTGCATGCCCTAAGACAAAAACAAGAAAAAATCATCCATGACTTCCATTGCAAGGTTTCCAAGATTTGAAGTACATGTTATATCACCTATGAGCTCACCAACGCAGTATATCAAGGGACTAACTTCTTTTCATATGTAGTTACCTCCATTCAAGGGTACTCTGCAAAGCAGTTCCCGACATTCAAGAGTGCGTTGGTCAAATGGGAGCGAAATTCTCATTGTTCGAGAATATCCACATGACCATTTCCTTATAGAAGAGTCCATATATGTCAAAATTCAAATCCATGTGTCCATATAACACCTCTAATTTTGGGAACATGTCTTTCCTATTATTATAAAGTTATAGATTGAGAAACTACCTTCTGTTTCCATATAAATTGAGCACATATCCTAGTGCTTGAGGGGGAAGAACGGGGTAAAGAAATGTTGTAAGATTCTCTATTGAGTGTGATTAGAGTGATATGCTTCTAGTGAGATGTTTACTGTGATGAGGTAGGGATGAATGCTGGAGCTGGTGACATCAAATCAATCGTTCATTGTAACCTCCCCCTCCCATCCATTAATAAAGATTGCTACTCATTTTCCCACATATGTATCTGTTTATGTTTCTATATTTCATATCATGGATTATTATATGATGTATATGTTTCATGTTTCATTTATTTAACTCATTAAGATAAATATCCATCTGTATATTGAAATATCTTTGATGTTTAGTGTTTATACTTGCAGGAACTAGTCTGATGATCAAAATTGGATTGGAAGCTACAGCAAGAGTGACAGAAGAAGAATAGGAAGCACTTGGATCACAAGTAAGTTCATCCATATTTCTATGTGTCTATTTCACTCTTAGAGAAAGTGTCTGCAAAGTCTTTGATCTGTTGTTCTAAATTCACAGCATCACATTTAGGGAATATGTTTTATCCGTAATCCATAATTCCATATAAAACCTCCACTTCACAGTTAAGAAACCACTAAACATGCCCTTTTATCTTCTCAAAAGCCTCACCAAAATGGCTTCCAAAGTCCAAGCTAAACCCTAGGTAACTAGCAATAGCTTATTCCACCATGGATTAATCAAGTTGATAGTGTTAGAAGAGCTTAATAGGAGAAGTAAAACATGGAATTATTTATCGTTTTGGGGAAAGTTTGAACAATAAATTCAGCCAAAGAAGAAATTAACTCCCTCATGGGAGTTGCCTTCTCCAAAAACCATTAAAAGGAAAAGGAGGGCACTGTCTCCTGTGCTAGCTGTTAATAAAGCTTCTCCCTCAACATCCAAGAAATCAAATAAAAGGCTATATTTTGAGAAGGAGACACAGGTTCAAGGTGAAGCTACATGTGCATAGGTTAAAGAGGAAGCTACAAAAACCAATTGTCTCAACCTACCATATTCAAATTCAGACTTTGAGCCATTAGCTGCAGAAAAGGGGGTAGAACCTTTAGCTGCGGAAATGGGAGGAGGGCCATCAGTTGATGAAAAAAGAACCCATGGAGAAGTTGCAACATCATCAGAGAAGAAGTTCAGAAGAAATCCTAAAATAAAAAATTTTCAAGAGGAAAATGAAGAGTTAAATTTTTTGGAAAGAATCCTGAAGAAGGAGAATAAAAACCTTAAGCAGTCATCAAGTAAGATCAATTATGCACTTGATCAAATGACCATTAAATACGAAACAGTAAAACACAAGAACAAAATACTGCGCTAGTGTAAATTCAAGTTGAAATATATGAATAAGGTGTTAAGGTTCCAACTAATTCACTAGAAGCTTAAACCTCAACCTCATCACAAACTTGATTCCCTAAGTGTCCCTTGTGTTCATTGGAAGTGGTGATAATTAATGCATTAGGGTCAAAGGACAACTCAAATTTTTTTGGTTAAGTGCTAGATCCTAGGCTTGAATCAGTTTTGATGTTGCCTCTGGGATTTAGTCTTCATCCTCGGAATTACGAAGCGCTAAAACCTGGCACATGGATTTTCATAATACGGGCATCCCCAATGGCTGGTAGTGTTATATCTAATGGTTGTGCACTGGTGACTTGCGCATTTGTATAGCTCACTTTAGAAACACTTTCTTCTATCAGGCTTGCTTGCACTTTAAGTTATTGTATCCCCATCTGAACAATTTCCAGCACAATATTATACTACACCTCCATATCGGTCCAGCGATCCTCGGTCGAAGACGTGACTGTGTTAGAAATTTCATTCAAATCATCCTTCGTCAACATCAAGACATCCTAGACAACATCGTTAGATCCCTTCAATTTCTTTCTTTATCCACCAGTGGCCTGAGAGCTGTGCTTCGTGCCCTTAGATTTTTGTGCTACTACTGTATCTTTTGGTGTAGATCCATTCTTCTCCGGCTCAGTCTCTTTTTCGAGGTCAATTGTCTTGCCAATGGTGGTCGGTGTTATGTAGGAAATTCCTCTCTGTGGACAGAGATGATTCCTCTAGCCCTAGAGTGGGTCTAGTAACAATAGGGAACAATTAGAAACCTACTTTCCTAGATTGTAAATGAATATAGATTATGAATAGATCACCTACCTCATTCTAATTCTAATTCCCGTTTTAACCCTTTGGTCCTTCGTGTTCCTTGGTAAGATCTTTTCCGCTACCGAAGCTTGGTTACCTGCACAAGGGATCAAAATGGCAAAAAATGTGAAAGCATAACATATATAATGCATATACAACCTACTTATCTGATCAAGGAAAAATAAGAATCCAATCACACATAAATATAAGAAGGGAAAGCACGAACCAATCATATTATATTAAAATATAGAGGGGGAGTTACAACCTACGCCTTGATGTCACAGCTCCCCTTCGACGGGTCCTGATCCAGACACGTCTCTAAATCGCTCTTTCAACTTGATGTGATGTAAATAGGTTTCAACTCTTGCTCGGTGTCTATAGCAACAAAAGGTCTCTTTTATGTTCTTCTATCTCTGTTCTAACTACCAGAGCTATGGGATATTGTCCACTATATAGAAAAGGAGGAGGGAGCATGGATCCACTTTAGGTGGGGAAATGGGTTATACCTTCGGGTGGTTCCACTTTTATAGGAACAAAGAGGCCAAAGAGATAAGCTCGAATTTATCCTCAAGAACAAACAACCAGGTCTCTGCCATGAAGCTTCTAGATCTCGAAGCCTCACTTCCATTTTAAAAAACTTCCTAGAAGGGTATCGGCGTGATTATGAGCTTAATTCCAGTGCCGATCGATGCAACCCTAGACCAAAAGGATGTCATCAGCGTGAGCAAGACACGGAGAGGGTGTGTCACTCCAGATAATTAGGTTTACAAGGAGATGCTTCAGGAATGGCCAATAGAGATTTTATTCATTATGATGAAAAGGACAAGAACGCATGTTTTCATGATGGAAAACAGGCACAGGGGTCACTGTTAAAGGTCTCCAGGATCAGGAATGTGGAGTATAGGTATAGTGAAAATTTTTGTGTAAGAGATGCCCCCCTAAATCATGAAGGTTGAACGAGAGTGAGGGGTGAAATGCTTTACGAACAAGTGCCAAGACCAAGACGTCAATGTTGGAAAACATGCGCAAACAAGAAGACATATACATAAACTGATATCTCTGAAATAATCACATGACATAAGGTATGGACGAAGCCATCCGTATAAGTAATCATGAAACAAGGTCTGAGGTATGGTCAGAGCCATTGAAATAAAGAGGATCACAAATATAGATTCAAGGTATGGTCGCAACCATCTGAATGAAGGAGTCATGTGTACAATCATGAATAATACATATCACCTCACAGCCTAGGTTTTATCAGAAAAAACCTAGGGTCTTGCGTTCCATCACAACCCAATCAAGTACAAATTCAAGCATGAAAATAACTCATATGAAGTCAAACATGCAATAAAATCGCCTGATTACCAGCCAATGATGTAAACCGTTAACAGGCATGAGAGAAATCACCAATAATGAGAATGGATCTCAAGTTACTAACATTACAATCCACAAGATGAGAATAAGGAGTTGTTTTCAAACACTTGTGGAATCACTTGACCGAAAGCCAATTATGTAATCCTATTGTCAGATTCAGACAACTTTCCATTAGGGCATGCAGGTTCTAAGGTACTGAAAATGGGATCTCTAGATCAACTTCTCCGATAATGTGCTGAAGTCGAAGAGAATTGATCCATCGAAGGAGGGACATAATGTATCCCACATCATTGACACAAGATGAAGGAAATAAGATAATAATGAGAGTTGTCAGAGAACTTGGCAATGAATGAGACGTAGAAGGAACTTCTCTTGAAAATATTAGAGACACAACTCCGGATTTGGCAGTATTTGACTCAAATGGAATCAGAGGTCATGTTTGATGAGAATGGTGATGGAAGGAGAGGCAAGAAAGATTTACCAAACCCATAGAGGGAAAGTGATGAATGAAGGATATCCCCAACCTGACACAAAACAAAGGATGTGTCATGGTCAAGGGTGACATACTCCTGACACAAATGATTAAGTATTTCCATTTTCCCCCACCATTTCTACTGAGTACCCCAATTATTTTGTATACACGCTTGAAGGGGATAGCATATGCTTGTGATATAAGTTTTTTCTTTGGAAAAATCCATCCTAGTACATTTTACGAGCCCTAGAAAGGAGGAACTCAATGTCATCATGACGACAAATCCAATGCCATTAAATTTTAATGAGTCTGACAAAGGTGAAACTCGATGTCTTTTCACGTTTTGAGATTTTGAAAGGAGGCGAAAAGAAAACTCCAGATGGCCCTTTTCATAAATAGTCCCTCATACCTGAAAAGGTAGAAAACAAAGTGTGAGAGAACCTCTTAGTCGTGATTGACTAAGGTATTCCTTTTTCGTAAATAATTTATCCCATCCCGAGAAAGGGGTAAACATATATTGTGTGAATGAAGTTTCATGCATTTTAATGAGCTCAAAATTACAAGAACTTGACAATATTTTCATTTAGAGAGTTAGAGAAGAGCTGAAATATGACTCCAAGTGGGTTACTTTTTAATTTTTTTTAATCGAGTCTGAAAAAGTAGTAAACCTGAATTCGTAAATGTTTCATTCATGAAGAAATTGGACCAGCCACTGCACAAGAATAAATCATACACTTTATATGAGGTAAGAAAATTTAAATATTATTAAATAATGGGAAAAAACCTAAAATGTCATTGTGGATTTATAAAATAGGAGAAAGTAAAAAAAAGTTACATTTTCCTTTCACTTGGTTGAGAAAGAGCTTCTACCCTAGTTTAACTTGAATCTCCAGGAGCACATTCCGATAGATCCGCGAGACCAAACAATGAGTCGTTTGTGCCAGGTAACAGGTTCTTTATTTGCCTACATTTTCGTATTAATGTAAGTGTATTTTAGGGCTTATTTGGATTTTTGGGGGAGGATTTCAATTTTAGAAATGCCCCAAATCAGCTCGGGTATCCACTATCGGGATCGTGCCGACTTGCCATTTTTACAATGAGCAGGTCATTGATCAGCGCTGCTGTTTTTAAAACAGCCGCACCGACCGCGGAGCAGAAAAATGAATAGAAATTCTCAATAAAGGGCTTTCAATTCAATTTTTTTGGGCCTAAACACTGACAAGGGTTTCGCTAAATGTTGTTGCAGGGAAGAGAAGTCATCAATCATGGTGATTAAGTGGAAAGAATGAGATCATGATGAAGTTAATCAGGGAGCTATGCCAAACATAGCTTTCATGGATGCAATGAGGAACTGTGGGCTCCCCAAATTCTTTATTACCCCAGGGATAAGAGCTCAACCATATCTTCTGCAGTATCTGATCAGTATCTGGGACACAAACCGACATAGATTTATTCTCGGTGACCAAGAAATGGAAATTGAAGTGGTGAACATCTACTTCATCACTGGCCTCTCGTAGAGGGGCAAGAACATGGTTGTCATGAGCTCGAATCATGGGCAAGAGTATGTACATGCTCATTAGGAGAGCATGCTTTGAGGCAAGATGATCCTTGAGTGGTAAGATAGCCATAAGTGCTATAAATGATCTAGCGCTCAAGGTAGTTCTATACACTATCACATGCATGGCTTGGGTGCAAGCGCTGCATGAAGCTACTAAGGTTTATTTGTAGATGGTGGTGGATTGCATGGCACCCAATATATTCAATTGGTGTGAGGATGTAGTGGAAAACATGAAGAAACAACCCACAAAGTGTAAAAACAACAAACTAAAGTAGTTTGGATACACGTCTATCTTGACAGCCTTATTTTTAAAGTGGGTACCTCTATTCCAGTACCAATGGATAGATATAGAGGCACTAGTGCCACGACAGCGACGGTTGACAAGGTGGGCAAAATTGATGCCTCATAGAGGAGGCGGGTAGAGGATTTCATTCAGACCTTCCTTCTTCACATGGTTGAGGCGTCAACTGATTATGGTGGAAGACTGGCTGTACACCGAGACAAATTTTCGCGGTGACCCTGATATGCTACTTCCAGTGGGTGAGCGCTAGGGCGACAGAGGTAAAAAAAAAAAAATTGTTATTTTTTCATGTTTTATATGATTTTGTTTTTAATATATATGAATTGATGTGAAAATGTTATGTATCGCAGATGTTGGACCACAAATGTCGGTGAGGATGTCAACAGTCGCCGGGAGGGTGGCAGGAGATTTTGAGGGTGCCCATTATGTGGAGGTAGTGGACCCTCAAGAGGAGATCACGAGGAACGTGGATGCCTTGACCACCAGGATCCCAGAGTATGCACAGATGGGAGACATTCCCCATCAGTACCAGTGACATACTGTCAGGGTATCTGATTGCATCCATCAATTGATGACTCGAGTGATTTGAGTAGTAGCCTGCTATCGTGATCACCACGCAGATTATATTAGACGTGTGAGTCCTGCTATGTACCAGAACATATTATTTTTTAAGGGGGGTTATGGTGTAATTGTAAACCTGTTTTTCAAACCAGTCGATATATATATATATATATATATATATATATATATATATATATATATATATATATATATATGATATTTTCTTGTTCCATGTTATGCTATGATGATTATAAATTCCGCAAATGTCTATCTAGAACATGATTAGATAATGCATTTGTTAATGTATTCATGTGTCGTGGAATGTGATGATATGTGGTGTAATAAAAATTTTCTTATAACAAATGAACACATAGGTACATTCTCAAGATTTTAGGGTGTCTTTCGGAATATTGCTCGTTGAGATGTAGAACAACAATGTGAATCTAGGTTAACAACCAGTTTTCTAATGCTGAGAGAAATTGCTTCGGAAAAAATCTCAATAACTGAAATTTATTCAACAATAGTATTGGTTGTACAACCCAAACATATACCTTGTAGACATGGAAAATTTTAGGGGCTAATATTTGCAAGTGGCCTAATTTTCCATGATTTTTCAAAAAATAATATTTGCCAATTTCCATTTTTTCTAAAAATGATTCGCCCATATTTTACAATATAAAATTATTTTACCTTAAAAATCACCAACATTATATAGAGACTATATATAAAATCATTATAAATTTGAATAGTTTTACAAATATATCAATAAATATTTTATAGTTGGCATATTAGGGACTAGTGAGATTCGCCAATATTTTTAAAATTTAAGATAATTTTCCAACTTTAATATTTTCCTTGCTTGTAGTTCTACTAACTCACCATTAGGGTCATAGATAACCCAGGCCACAGAAGATATATTTCGGGTACAACAGAAGACACCATCAGTGAAACTGACATAAGGAGCCAAAGACATTTGCAAATGAAGTAAAACAAGGTAAGCAGGAAAACCGCTTGCAAACACACACCAAACCATAAATGTAAAAAAAATTAAAAGCACACTAATGTAAAAGAGTAAATACATGAGAAAATTATGCATAATACCTCTTTAGATAAAGCCCATTTTGGGTTTATCCAAAGGGTAACCTTCATAATCAATCAACTCATAGGCCCCTTTCTGCAAAACACGTTTTACGATATATGACCCATGCCACATGGGTTCGAATTTTCCTTCCCATAGCTTATTGTGTGCTTGGTCATAGATAAGGACCAAGTATACTTTAGAGAAGGCACGTGAAGAAAATTTCTAATCAAATGGGCTTTGACCAATTTCTTCTATTCTTCGATAACCAAAGCAGTGAAGCGTCGAGTTTCATCAAGCCATTCCAAGTACAAGAGACGTTACTCTTCTGGCAAGGTATTCAGAAGTAATTTGACACCTAACTTGAGCGAATGAATTTCACATTCAATCGGTAAGGTTGCTTTGAGGCCATACACTAAATAAAATGGAGTGAATCCAGTAGCATTCTTGGTCGAGGCTCGGTATGCCCAGAGAGCTTAAAACAACATGAGATGCCAATTTGACTTGTGCATCCCAATGGTGCACTGAAGCATAGTAACTAAAACCTTATTTATTGCTTCAACTTGGTTGTTGGCTTGAGGTTAGTATGGAGTTGAGTTGTCATGGCGCAAGCCCAACTTAGAAGTCAGCTCATCCATCATGTAGTGGATAAAATGGGAGAAATGGTCGGTGACAATGGCCTAAGGAACACCGAATTGCACGATAACATGATTAAAGAGAAACAGAGCCACAATTTTACCATCGACAACATATTTAGGCATCGCCTACGCCCATTTAGTGAAATAGTCCATAAGGACAATGATATAATCATGCCCCCCGGCTGAGTGAGGGTTACATGTCATGAAGTCAATGCCCCATCTGGAAAAGGGGCTGACGATAAAAATTGGGTGTAAGGGTGTGACTGGGGCACGCATCTTCCATTGATAAATCTGGAAATCATGGCATTTGCGGATGACGACAATGCAGTATTTAAAAATAGAAGGCCAAAAGTAACTAGCTCGAAGGATTTTTTGAGTTGTTGCATAGCCATACATGTGACCACCACATGCCCCATAGTGGTATTCATTGAGCACTCTCTCAACATCTTCGAATATCATACAATGACAAAGAATCGAATCGACGCTGACTCAGTATAAAGTATCCTAAATGATATGATATGTTTGGGAATGATTTCAAATTCGTGGATGATCAAATTTGTCCAACTCAGATTGAAAATTTTGGGTTTGGAGGTACATGATGATATCACCGTATCATGGATCAATATTTCTAATTAGGAAGAGAGTCTCATTCGGAATGTGCTCATCGAGATCAGATGGAGTGGAGGTAGAGAGAAGGGAGAATACTAATTTAGAAAAAACCAATGATTTATTTAATTTGGAAAAAATAAATTCCAAATCAAACTCTTGTAAATTGGCAATCCATTTTGAATATTTTCCCCCATCAACTGGCAGGTCAAAATATAAGTCATAAGCTTGCAGTCGGAGATCAAGGTAGTCATGCGTAAAATAATATCATGCCCAAAGTGTGGAACAACATGTACCGCAACTAAAGCCAGTTTCTCAACATGGGAATATCAAGTCTCTATATCCATAAGGTTAAGACTGATGTAATAGATGACATGTTCGGTACCATCGTCGTCATCCTGAACGGTTACCATTTCTATAGTACCAGAGGAAGTTGCTAAGTACAAAAAATATTCATGATGATAATTAGGGGGATGCAATAAAGTGGCATTGATGAGAACCTTCTTTAAAGCATCGAAGGAGCATTGAGCAACTTTGTCCCACAGAAATCGGATCCCTTGTTTCAGTAATCGTGTAAAGCCTTTAGCAAGTTCCGCATAATTGGGAACGAAACGATGTAGGAAATTAGCTTTCCCTTGCAAACTATAAAATTGCGATAATGAGGAGGGAGGGGGTAAATTTACGATAGCCTTGAATTTCAAGGGATCAAGACGAATGCCTTCTTTAGAGATGACAAACCAAAGGAGTCTGCTAGATTCCACGCAGAAAACAAACTTATGCAGATTCAAATGAATATTGTATTATTAGCAACGTAGAAAAAGCTCTCGAAGGTGCACGAGATGGTCATGGCGCTTAGCTAAATTAGCAGGGAGGTCATCCAGATAAGGCTGTACGATGTATTTAGTGCCATGAAAAGCATAAAAAATTGCATGCTGGAAAGTAGCACCGATGTTCTTGAGACCAAAAGGGTGAATTTTATAAGCAAAGGTTCCCCATGGACAAATAAAGGAAATCTGGTGTTGATCAGTGGGTAAGATGTTGATCTGGTTGTATCCAGAAAAACCATCCATAAAGGAGAGTATCTCACTCCCAATGCATTCATCAATGATCTAGTCAATAAACAGAGTGGGATAGTTATCCTTTGGGTAAGCATGATTGATATCTTGGTAGTCAACACAAACGTGAATGGTATCCTATTTTTTATTGACAAGGACAATATTGGACACCCAATTTGTCAATGGGATGGGATAAATGAATCTAGCCTTAAGAAGTTTTTCAACTTCTCAATTAATGGCAGTGGCCTTTCTAGGGTGCACAGGGCGAAGTCATTGAATAATAGGCTTTGCATCAGGATATGTTGGTATTTCATGCACCACTATACTCAGATCGATGCCAAACATTTCCTCATAGGACCATGCAAAAACATCTCAAAATTCTTGAAAGAGACTAGTATAGAGCTTGACCTCATTTGGAGAGAAAGTCACCCCACTATGAATATTCTTGACAATTCCTAGTTTTAGAGAAATGTCAAGAGGCATATTCTCAGTAATACTACCCATGTTCCCTTCAAAAAATACCTCATGGGTCGACATCGAAGTCGGGGGTGGGTCACGCGGAACATGGGGAGTGAGATCTTCATGACACGACTGAGCTACTCCATGACTCGGGATAAATGACGAATGATGATGAATATCATTCCAAGGGGTTTCCTCGAGAGACATAGTTTCCACAATAATCTCGTCAGATGGAAATGTCTCATTTAGGGGATAAGATGAATCTGAGAAACCAAGCCAAGGAGATTGGGAGTACGCATCAAAATACATGCTAGAAGTATCATGTTCGGAGTGATTAGCCCAAGCTGAGACTATTTCTAAATAATTGACCTCTACTAGCTTAATGACATCACATCACCAAACAAATTAACCTGATCAAGATACAGGATGAACCAGGGATCAAAAGAAGTGGATACCATGTTAACCTAAGCGGTGTTTGGTGGGGGAAGAGAAAATAGACTCATAAGGGCAGAATATTTGAGGAGCCCTGCCCCCACACTCTCATATGGCATGGTGGTATGTTCTACAAATGGAACATTGCCTTCATAAGAAGTGGAAGCGAAAAATTACAACTGATCAATAGTGATAATATTTCCTTCATGCAGGAAACGGATAACAAGAAAGGGAGTGGACAGCACACAAAGCATAGCATGAGTCCAACTGCGACCAAGGAGAGGATTATAATTGAGCTTGGCATCAACAACTTCAACCTCAATGCTGACCATTTTTCCTTCCAACATGATAGGAAAGCTTGTAAGGATACCAAAAGGACGAGAATATATCTCGTCAAAGGCCTCCAAGATATTCAGATACTGATTTAGATTTGGAGAACCAATGGCTTTCCAACATGAAATAGACATAATGCATGTAGATATACCTTTGTTCGCGACTGCTCGATGGATATTCTTACCATTAATCCCAACTTGGATAATCAAAGCAAGTTGGTGAGGGAGACATGAGACGAAACTCTCTAGATCAAATGTAATAAGACTTGAATCAGCGAGATCAACTCCTTCGATAGCAGATAACAATGCCTTACGTTGTGACGGACAACTCTGAAGCACCTCTAGCGCAGACATAGTGGATGGCACCTGTGCCAAATCCTCAAAAATATTATAATTCTGAGTGGCATGAGCATCCGGATTATAGGAGGACTTGTGGAGCACATCTTTAGAAGGTGGTCATACAACGGGATCAGAACTAGGCCTTTGAATATGAAGAGGGCTAGAAGTAGGTGGGGGAGAAGGAGTAGGAGCATCTGTGCGGTTCCACATAATATTTTGATCTGGTAGCAATGGATATGGGTGAAGTTCCATTCATCATGAAAAATTGAGAACCAAAAGGGGTGGAAGACTGGGGTTGTTCCACCATTTGAGTCTACTGTGATGGAAACAGTTCCTTAAGAACAACCAGAGTTTCTTAGATTCCTTTGAGAAATCGACTCACGTCAGCCTGTCATGGATAGTCCCTGGTGTAATGCTCATCATCAAATATCACGCAAGGATACTTCAGTTTATGTTTAGCTCCATCATTAGTGTGAGGTTTGGAAGGAATCCTGTTTTGGGGTATCAAATTTAGATTTTCCTTTTCCCTTCTTCTTTCCTTTAGAGGATTTTTTGATCGCAAAAGACTCAACGATGTTAACCTCTAAATTTTTTCTAAGATTCTGGGGATTCTGATGGACATAATTAGAGAAAGAAGATGATTTATGCTTAGAATTAGAAGAAGACTTCCGTGAAGTCTAGGAAATAGAACTAATGACATCATTTACCGGTGGTGTCACCGGATCTCTTGAGACTGAAGACTAAGAATTCTGGTGTGGGGAGTTAGGTAAGATATCATATAACGTGATGGATTGAGAGTAAAGAAGATCGAGATATTGGGCAATAGCTTTCTCTTCTGTGACAACTGCCCCCATAGTGATATCCTTAGCGATCTGATTGATGAATGATAATTTGGTAAACCATTCTGTCAACAATTGATCAGGAATGTCAAATTTGATCAAATTTCGATGCCTTCTCCATTCGTAGATATGATCATAGATATGCGTAGCAGTATTTTTCTTTAAGGATGTTAGGAGGTGGGTTCATGTTTCATAATGAACAGGAAACTGAAAATGTGTGAGAAAGGCCATGGATAAGGAATTGAAATCTTGAAAAGCCCCACACAGGAGTTCAATGTACCACTTTGGAGCAGCACCAGTCAAATTTATTTGAAAGATACGTAAATGGATGGATTCATCGACCCAGGAATTGGAAGAGCACCAAAAATGGTACTTCATAACATGCGCCTAGGGGTCTTCCCCAGATTTGCCTTCAAACTGGGGGCAATCGCTTGGAATTTTAATTGGAACCATGAACCAATACAGATTATGAATAATTGGATCATTGGTCAATCTTGACACATCATGAAGTTCCAACATCGCGAGAAATGGAAATTGAGGATTGAAAGGCATGGTGTTTTATCTTTGATACATACCCATTTGTGGATGCCAATCGGGTTGGGAGTAAATATGCCCCCAAGGGTCTTGCCCCCAAGGGTTTTTTCCATAAGGAATGAAACCTTGGTACTGTCCATAAGGGTTGAAACCTTGTGGATTTGGACCATATCCCGGTTGTTGACTCAAAAACAGATTCTGCTCTATAGCAGACCACTGAGATCCAGGTTGATCATAGTTCACATCATACATATTTTGTGGCTGGTGGAAGGTTTGATATGGATTTCCCTAGTGTTGGTGGATCATAGCTTGAGGTTGTTGAGGTTTACCAGATTGTGCTTGAGGACTAGGTTGTGCCTGGGGACCAGGTTGTACCTAAGGACCTAGCTGAAAAAAGACTGGATTTGGTTGAATGGGGAGTTGTCCTTGCTGGAAAAATGGCTAACCCTGCTCAAATTGGGGTTGGCTTGGTTGACCAGAAGGTTGTCCCTGATGAAAATAGGAAAATTGGCCTTGATGGAAAAAGGGTTTGTTAGGTTTTATGTAAGGCGCTGCCTGTTGTAAGAAAGTTTTCCCTTGTGGTCCATAAGGTCGATTTTGACTATAGCTAAAATCCTGCTCATAGACATAACCCCTTGGTTGGATGCCAGGTTGCCCTTGAAATCCTTGAGGATTTACAAGCTGAGTTAGAAACTGTTGGGAACCTTACAAGAGATAATGCTATTGGTTAAGACTCTGCAAAAAATTCTAATATTGATCATTTTCAGGTCCTATTGAGCCGAACGATCCAACATGCATAGGAATGTTGGCAAAAAATTGAGAGGAATTCATAATGTAAGCGGAAGATCCACTCGCAAATGGTCCAATGGTAGGTTGGGAGACATTTGATAGGGTACGACGTCCACCAGAAACCGAAGTCAAGAGAATCAACACTAGAGTACTGACAAGAGGTACTGAAACACCTACACAAACAGTTGGCTTTGCGGAAGTAGGCATGACTATAGTTCAAGCAGGCATAAAAAATATTACGTTGGAAACAATTGAACCATGGGCAGATACTCCAGTATTCTTTGAAACAATATTGTAGTAAAAAGGCATACCACTTGACATATTCGAGATCAGGTGTCCCAACAAGGTGTAATTTTGCGGAATGTATGGCTGGGAGGAAGGCTGATGTAATATTCTTAATTGGGAAAGGCAACAATATAATGCAGATTGATGGAAAAATAACGCATATCATAATTTATACAACAAGAGGCCAATATGGATACCTTTCATTTGTTATTATAGCAGCAAAATATGTTTAACAAGTGACCCATAAGATGCATAACAAGAAAAGCAAGTCTCCAATGAATAAAATCCCTCAATATGAGGTGTTGCAACTAGATATAAAAGCTAGAAAGCCCTTTTTTTGGTCAATTTAGTGTGTCCTAAATTGCTACATTTAATTTGTCAATCCGGGATTCGTAAGCTGATGAAGTGTGGCGCACTATATGTGCAAGATAACCTATTTCTTAACTTTTTGTCGTTTTTGGTTTTCTAATGTAAGATGGAAATTCTAAAATAAAAACAAGTATGGTTATGATTGTTCAAGGAAATGATATCCTCTATAATGATTTACCAACTTTAAAACTTAAAAAGGAATTTGAAACATACAATGACAAAACTTGAAAGGAAATGAAAATGCGCCGCTGAAATGAAAATGTGCTGCTAGTCTAATGAATCAAAACAGTGAACTATTGAGCATGAAAACCAAACTATCCTTGCTGCTGTCTAAACACAAAAGAAATTATGCTGAAAGAAATCCAAAAGTTGCAACAAAGTAAATATAAATCAACTTACATCAACTTATCTTATGATCCCTCATCATTAGTCCAGCTATGATTTTCGGAGGTAACCATAAACAACTTGAGTAACTGATATCTAACTTGTAGAAAGTAAACTAATATCAAACCACACATTCATAATTCAATCCCTCACCATCAGTCCAGCTGTGGGTTTCGGAGGCAACTGAAGATGCTATGAGAAATTTAATATATCTAATTTGCAGAAAGGAAACTAATATCAAACTACACATCCATAATTCAATCCCTCACCATCAGTCCAGCTGTGGCTTTCGGAGGCAACTGAAGATGTTATGAGCAATTTAATATATCTAACTTGTAGAAAGGAAACTAATATCAAACTACACATCCATAATTCAATCCCTCACCATCAGTCCAGCTGTGGCTTTCGGAGGCAACTGAAGATGTTATGAGTAGTTTAATATATCTAAATTTAACTATTGAAGCAAATGAGCAAAACTGAAATGAACAAAGCAGTACTGAAATTAAACAAAAACTAAGAAAAACAAATTAGCAGCAGAATAGTGTTAATTCCATGTCATTAGTCAAAAAGTTATGCAAATGCCCGGGCTGCCTATCTATAACCTGAAACAAGAACACTGATCAGTGATTAATAACATAAAACATGAAAGACAGAAGTAAAATGGAAAGTATGAAAGATTATAAATAGAAATGAAGCATATATACCATGAAAGATGAAATGTATAAACATGTGAATGGATTATGACACAATGAGCTTTAAAGAAATAAAACAAGAACTATACAATAATGCACAGAACCTTGGCAAGTGCAGGGGCCCTCTACACCAGCCTTGGCAACAATCTTCAAATACGAATTATGTTTGGAAACAGAGTCTTCTTATATTAAAATGCAGTCATAACAGAAAGGTGATGTTACGGCACAAGTGCAGCGTAATTACATTACAGAGCAGACTAATAAAAACTAACACAGACTAATCTCATATGCGTATGCAAACGCGTTATTTATAACAAAAGAAACATAACTGATTCATAAAGTTTATGCTGATGGAGAACATGTAGACCATTACGTCCACAGATCTAGGATCATGGCCGTATTGAAAAGTAAATCTATGAGGAGTGGATGTTTGAATTCGGCTATGGAGCAATGTAAAGATGTTGATTTGTCCTCCGCAATTCAGAAACGGCCATATGAACCTTCACGTGACACGAAACAGAGTCCTGTCACCGTGGGACTCTACGGTTGACTTCCATTTGGACACCTTTGACCGCAGCCTCTTTAGATGGATTTGCTCAAGCCAATAGGACACGATCCATGTCCACATCATTTCAGACTTGCTCATGTGGCTCGTTTCTCCCGAAGACACCTGTAACATAGAGTTTCACAAAATGGCTGCGGAAATTTGCAGCAGTTGCGGAAAGTGGCAAGATTCCGCAGCTAAATGAAAAAAATCTAAATCAAACAGCATACACAAAAATATAATTAAAAACCATGTTAGATGCTCTTTTTCAATTAATATACAATGATATTGACAACTTGGGAGGTTCAGGTGGATGAAAATGGTATAGAAAGGTGTATGGAAAAGATGCAGATTTGAGACTCAACACCCTTACAGCGTTATTTTATTGCCTCTGCAATAGAATTAGATTATACATAATATCTAGAGCTTCTATGTGCATAAAAATTTAGATCTATGAGATCCATGCACTATACAAGCTCCTCTAAAGAACCCCTTTGGAGTTTTCAGCAAAACACCAAGTACAAGTTGTAGATATAAGATCTAAGACTGCAGATCTACTGAAAAATATAGATATGGAAAGTGTGGCTGATATGATATGATCAATATAATAGCCTCCACCAATAGATCTTCAAAGTGAAGGGCAGATCCCCAACACTAGAAAATTATCTCTCCAAATGATGTGTTGAACCACCTTGCAACTACACCTACAGAAATAAATCAGATTTGAAAGTAAACTACACTGTAGGGATCAAAATATGGTTGGCCTGATGCCAAGATCTGAAAATAACCTCCAAAGCCTTCAATATTGTCCTCCCAATGAATTGGAAACCTCCTCCACTGAAAAGGATCACTGAAATAGCCTAGATCTAGAAGATCTAGTCTCCACTTGCTGCAGCTTGCAAAAACAACCAAACCCTTAGCAAGATCTACGATGTAGTTGAAAGAAGAAACTTGGCCCTAAGCTAGATAGTGGATAATGCAATACAAACTCTCCCAAGAGCTACTCAATGGGAAGAGGTGGGATTCCTGAACAGGAACACCCAATGCTAAACAACATTCAATATCAGCTAAACAACAACAGAAAGATGTATGTCTAAACATACCATATATTCAGAAATATGATAAACATCAAAAACACCTCTAATGTTTCCATCTTCTTCCTTTTATAAGTCAAGAGCCTGCAAACCCTAAACCACTTACAATGAGATCACTTCTTCCACACAAGGCACCTCCATCTAAAACTCCACTCTACCTCATTCATGGCCACTCCTCCATGACAATGTTGAAGATTTGGTCAAGGTTGACCCAGTAAAAATGTTCTAGTCCCTTTCACACCTGAGGGTGTTCGATTTAACAACTAAGATTTAGCTTTTTCATAGTTAGAATTGATTTATTCATTATTAAGTAGTGTTATGGACCTCCTTTGCTCTTTCATTCTTTAAACAAAGTAATAAAACAAAAATGAATATTCCAATTAACTCATGACTAATTGGGAATATTACAGTCCTCCCTTCCCAAATGTTGCTTGTCCTTAAGCAACTGACAAGTTGAGTGTTGCAACTCTTCTCCTCCTCCATTGGTGACACCAACATGTGATAAGCTTCCTCCATAAGATAATTTTTCACCAATCCATCCCTCCATGAATTTCTCCTCCAAAGTTCTCATGAGATGTAAATAATCCATCCCATAAGGAGACAATAGCTCAAATGAAACAAACATGGTTTTCCCAATGTTCTCCCTGAAACAAGTAGCATATGGTACATGGAGAATCTCCACCCCATATGGCACATACATACCTCCCATTCTCCCTCCATACATTC
This sequence comes from Pinus albicaulis, assembly GCA_034641835.2. Classification (NCBI taxonomy): domain Eukaryota; kingdom Viridiplantae; phylum Streptophyta; class Pinopsida; order Pinales; family Pinaceae; genus Pinus; species Pinus albicaulis. The sequence continues at coordinate 943,015,227 of CM076580.1, read as the reverse complement.
CCATAAAATTACAAGTACATCATCAATGTATGGGATCAAAATTACATACGTAAAAACATAAATTTGTGCATATGGAGGTGGGTAATAGTCCCACATGTGGAACCAGCACAGTGCATCTCCTGACTGCATCAGATCATGATGTGGTAAGTGGTTTCCCCACCACTTACTTTCTTCCCAAATCATCTCACTATGGGTGAAAGTGTGAGATATATTTGGTGCCTTAGGAATGTTGATTAGCGGTTGTCATTGATGTCAGCCCAAGCAGCACTAGGGGCTACCCCAATATTGCATGGGAATTTTTACCTACCAAATTAATATATTATGGGTCAAGAATTATTTTTATGGTTTCTTCTTATCGAGATGTTTCCATTGATATATGGCACGCCACATAATTCTTCACGGTTTGAGAGATATTCATGTTTGATGTTTTCAACCCCAGTTAGTGGGCTAAAACCCCATGGGGTTGTGGCATGGGTCATTGAAAAGTAATAATTAATATTTTTTAAGCTCCTAAAATACCTCCCATGTTCCCTTGTTGAAGCCCCTCTCAACCTAAGCATTTATATAAATTGTGATTGTCATATCCTCCTTATGAAAGGGATTTCGCTATCTGAAACAGGTCATCGTGGAGTTTTCATTCTACCTATTTTTATACAAAGGATCAGAAGCTGAAATATTAATGAGGTGAATCTGAAATCCTGAGGAAGCTCGTGTAGAAATTTTAGATCAAGATGCACAATATTTTCGGAGATATGATCTGTGGAAGTCAGTGTTTTTGCAGGCTCCTGAAATTCATCTAAAAGAAGTGAGCTTGGGAAAATCATCATAACTCTCTCTCTGAGTATTAGCTTGGAATTATGTAAGAATTGGAATATACTACACATATTTTAGTTTTCTCTCTATCAATGTCAAATTCAAATGAATAAAAAGTGACACGTGGCACGCCGTACAAGTTCACTCTACTGAAATATTCCATAATTAGGGCATTGTGAGAGATTGGGCATAAATCTCTCTTGAAGAATCCAAATTGGGTCAGACCTATGGCATTGGAAATATGACTCAGAGGAATAATACAAGACTGAAAAACACATATTGGGGATCTTAAATAACAGAGATACACCATATTCAATATCAAGCTCCTAGAAGGCAAGAAAAATCTAGATCATGTGTTGTCAAAGGTTGCAAAGGACCAGACTTTCTAGGGTAGCAAATCAAAGAAAGGTGCAAAAAAGGGTAGCATGACAAGAGCAGCAACCAAGGTGCAGAACAGTAGCAAGAAGTTCATCATAGGAAGTCTTCAAGTGGGCGCATACAGTCACTGTAAAGGTATCATTATCTGTAATATCCCAAAATAGGGAAAATCTACAATGTTAGGAATATTTTATAGTATTCCTAAATTGGAGATGCAACAATGTAAGAACACATAATGGAGTAGTAGTGAGGAATCAATACATAAAATATGAGAAGAATCATATAGCCATCATATTGATCTCATAGCAGCAAAAGAGTACAAATCCTTGAGAAAGCAATCACTCAAGCTAGGCAATGCAAGCCTCAATAAAACATGTACAATAAAATGAAGAACACTGCTACATATAGAAATCCCATGGCTATGACTGCACATTTTATAGAAGGCACTGCTACAGAAATAATTTCAATACATAGATATGGAAATGTATGGCTTAAATAATGTGGGGAGCAAAGCTCTAAACCTTGAAAAAAAATATCAAGCCAATCCTAAATGGATTGGCTGAAATATACAAAATGGAAAAATGTTGGAGTAGTAGGGCTGAGTAGCAGCTACAACTCAAGAACTGGATGGAGATGGCTGTATATGATGCACAAGATGAATCAACCTCCTCCAATGGATCTTCCAAGTGAAAGGCTGATCCTGTCACTGAAGATCTCTCCCTCCAAACAAACACTGCAACCCTCACTGCAGATACACACTGAAAATAATGCATTCTAAGAGAGGGACTGAGTTGTAGATCATGGAAATGGTTGGCCTGATGCCAAATATGGTGAAATATGCCCAGAGATCTTCCTAACTAATCCCCCAAAGGAAAGAAAGCTTCCTCCTCTGAAAAATAAGCCAAGGAATGGTGTTGTGGAACCTCCACTGCAAAACCCTGCAACATAAAATTATACTTCAGCATAGATAACACTATAGATGAAGGAAGTCGCTTTCCCTTGAGCTTGAATGTGGAGAAATGAAGAACAAGATCCCCCAAGAGTCCTCTCTTGAAAGGAGAAAGAATTCATAAATAGGAATGCCTTGTGTTAAACTGCACAAAAACTCCATTGAACAACAAGAGAATGCACAAGAGTCTAAACATACCATAAAATCAATAATCATCAACATCTGTAATATTCATTTTTAGGAATTGCTGCACTCTGGACAGTGAAAATGATGTATTCAGAAAATTACGCTATAAAAACATGAAACGGGACTTGGATCCTCTTATATATGCTATATGTGATTTTCATACCAAATGGCATCAGAAACAAATCATCCTAGCTACATTAAACAGATCTCCCCATCTCAATACAGCTTAAAGACACCCTAACCCCATGACTTACAATAGAAAAATTTCTGAAGATTGAAATAGCATAATTCACATAAGGGTTTCTAGAGAAAATTATTAATAAACACTGATCTGGAGGTTATATTAATCATAGAGCCAAGAAATGGAGGTTTAACCTCTTTTACACAAGAAATAAGGCAACTCGGCAAGGGTTTCCTGCATATAAAAAGCAGCACTGCAGAAAATAACACAGTCTACTACAACTCTATATTTGATATTATATAATATGACATGAAAGAGCTTATCAATACATAAAATTTCCAAAGGCCCTCCTTATTAGACTTTCTGGAGGGAAATATACACCTCCTCCTCAAACACTAGCACAAAATCAAGGGGTTCAACCCTGCTACTGCTGCGCCTACATAAAAGACACAGTTTCTAAAAGTGACTATGTTTTAGATGTTGATGGATGATTGACCCCAAGTCAGATGATGAAATTGAAGCTCAAAACCTTCCTTTTAGATCCCTTAAACAAGCTGATCCAAATAAGAGGATGGAATTCCCGCATGAGAATTCTTTGCACTAAACAGTGCTGCAACCATAGCTAAACAGCTGAAGAATTGAAGTAGTCAAAAGACCAAAGATAGATGAATATTGAATGTCTTCCTTGCTGTTATCCCCTTCTTCTTATCCTTGGTGAGCCTCCTCACCCCTGACCCCACTCATTAATGAGGTGACTTCCTAGAAAAGATTCCTCCTTCAAAACTACACTTTCCTTGTTGGTTTCCTCTTGTAGTAGTGCTGTTGATTTGGTCAACTGGATCTAGTTCACTTGCATTGCCCCCTTTCACACTAAGGTGGCTTTATTTTCCCTCCTAATCTGATCCCTTTTCACATTAGGATTGTTTTATTGTCCTTTTATTATTCTAACTGCAAAAATGGAGAAATTATAATATTCCAACTAGCAGTAGCTAATTGGGAATATTACATTGTTCTAAGTCATTGTAAATACATTATTGTAAAAATTGTACTAGTGTCTATCTACCAAGAGTTGAAGAGGCAGTGTCGGGAGGTCTAGGATCATCATTAGGTTGTTGTGTCATAGTTGGGGTTATGGTATAGTGTGTATTCTTCTTCTACATCATTCTATATCATTGTAAAGTGGACCATTTTCCTTGGTACGGGAGTCCATTCTTCTTTTATTATTCTACAGGGTGGTAGGGTGGTGCTAGGGTGAGTTATAGCTCATTGGGTGTTGGAGCATCCGTTCATTTGACTACTGAAGAATCTTGGGTGTTGGAGCGTCCATCCAATGGGAGATGGAGAAGAATTCTTTTCTAGATTCTCAGAAGTTGGAGCTTTATTTTCAATTGGAGTTGAATATTAAAGAATTATTAGAAAAGCATTAGGTGGTTTTTGTCCCGGAGTGGGTTTCCACCTTAAAAATCGTGTGCATTTGTGTTCCTTTTTTTTACTACAATCATTCTAAAAATACTAATAATAATTGAATATTAACTAATGCTCTAATTGAAAGGAATATTGATTCACCCCCCCTCTGAGTATTTCCAAAAATTGGTTTCAGAGCTTGGTTCCTTCAATAGCAGTTTAATAGTTGGAAGGATGTCATAGAGCATACCAAGAATGGTGTACCTCTGTTCAATGAAAAAAATTATGCACTCTGGAAAGGAAGAATGAAGGTATATCTCTTGGTGCAAGGTTACAAAGTATGGGACATTATTCAAAATGGATTTACATCAACCATGGATGAACAAGGTAAGAAGAATTTGGTACATGATGCAAAAGAAAAGAATATTATTATCAGTGGACTTATTGAATCTTCTTATCATAAGGTTTTGGGTTGTAAAACCTCCAAAAATTTATGGGACAAGCTTGAGAATATATATGCAAGTGACTTAAATGTCAAAGAAGCAAAGCTTGAAATCTATAGAGAAAAATTTGAGCAACTTAGAATGAAAGAAGATTGCAACATTGTTGCATAATTCCAATACGTTGATGAAATAACCAGTACTCTGGAAGGATTGCGAGAACCACTTGACAAGAATACTATTATACGAAAGATTCTTAGAATGTTACTAGGCAGATTCAACCAAAAGGTATCGGTCTTAGAATATAGTGCAAATCTAGACAAATTCAGCAAAGAGGAATTACATGGAGTTCTCATAGCATATGAAATGAGACTTGATGAAGAAGAGGGTACTTCACATCTAGAAACTATGTTCACTGCATTTAAGAAAACCAATAAAGACAAACAACCTTCAATTGAAAAGACATGCACCTCCAAGTGTGAAGAAAAGGGAGATGATGGAGAAGGTCTTCCAGATGAGGAATATGCTTACCTTACGAGAAAACTAAAAATTGGTAAGGGAAAAATCAAAGGTAAACTTCCATTGATATGTTTTGGTTGTGGTGAGGTTGGGCATTTCGCAGCAAAATGTCCAAACCGAAGTGATGGCAACTCAAAAGGAAAGAAAGGCTTTAAGAAATTCAACAAGCAAGGATCCAAAAGGAACTTTCTTTCTAAAGAAGATAGCTCATCATCCGATGAAGACAGTGACAGTGAAGAAGAAGCCAATGAAAGAGTATTGTTTATGGCCAAGCACAATAAACAAGAGGTATCAAAAATGAAGAAGAAGGATTGACCATAGAAGAATTTTTGAAGGAAGCAATCAAGCTTATAAAAGAGCTCAAGGCAGAGAAGATTCGTTCCAATACTCTTGAAGAAAAAGTTCAAGGTCTCAAAATTGAAGTTGAAGAACACAAATGCATTGAAGAGTCACTACAAAAGAAGTTGGAAGAAAGAAAAAAATAAAGGGAAGAATTAGAAGCCGAAGTAGTCTCGTTGCGTAAGGAAGTGAAGAAAGGAAAAACTATCCATAACTATGCCAATAGCTCAATGGCATTGGAAGAACTCATCAACAACCAATGATCTTACAATGACAGAACTAGCATCGGTTACAAAGAAGAAGAATCAAGACCTTCTACAACAAAATACAATGAACCTATGAGATCTGACATGCATGTAGACTTCGTTGGGAAATATTTGCAAGAACAGCCTTGGAAGACAATTCCTCGACGAAGATTTCCATCTAGGTACCAACATATTTTTTATGGCTATTATTATTCATGTGGAAATTTTGGTCATAAAGCTGTAGAATGTCACACATACCCCAGGAACGAATACAATTCCAGGAGATCTATCAAATATGAACCTCCCAAGGCTCAACAAAACATCAATAGGTTTGAACATATAAGAAACAATATTGAATGTTACAAATGTAAAAAATTTGGACACATAGGCAAAGACTGCAGACTTGAAAATCCTCCAAAAGAATCTTTGAAGCCATAGAACGAACGAACTTGGAAGAATAAGAAGACTGATAATTGTGCTCTCACTCTCAAGGCTCAAAACAACAAATATGTGTGGTATGCTGATGGCAGTTGCTCAATGCATATGACTGGAGATAGAAAGAATTTTGTATCTCTGAAAGAGAAAAAGAATGGAACCGTGTCCTTTGGAAATGATGGACCTTCAAATGTTATAGGATCAGGTAATGTCACTCTGGGTAGCAAAGATGCTCTAGCCAAGAATGTTCTATTGATTGAAAACATGAATCACCATCTGCTCAGTGTTGGAGAAATGTGTGATCAAGGACACACAATACTATTCAACTCCAGAAAATGTGAAATCAGGAAAGGCAGGTATGGTGAAATTGTAGCTATAGCAAGTTGAGCTCCAAACGACATATATGGTCTTGGATGAAGCAACTAAATCACGTCTAATAACTAAAGCGGATGATATAATATTTGGTAGCAATGATGATCGACTAAGTAATAATTTTGCTACAAAAATGCAAAGTGATTTCAATATGTCTTTACTTGGTGAGCTGACATACTTCTTAGGGCTTCAAATATCTCAGCAAGAGAAAGGAATATTTATATGTCAAGCTAAGTACATCAAGTAAATGCTCAAGAAATTCAAAATGGAATATTGCAAACCCATCCTTACTCCGATGGTAATAGATTGCAAATTGAGCATAGACGACTCATCTAAGGATGTGGATCAAAGGTTTTATAGATATATGATTGGTAGTCTTCTATATGTAACAACCTCCCAGCTAGATGTTATTCAAGCAATTGGACAAGTATCAAGATTCCAAGCAACACCAAAAGAATCACATATTATTGCCATCAAAATAATTCTTCGATATCTAAAGGGAACAACAAAATATGGCTTGTGGTATCCGAAGGGTAACAATTTCATTATTCATGCCTTTACAGATGCAGATTGGGCAGGAGGCATTGATTATTGTGAGAGTACTCATGAAGCATTGGAATATCTTCACCAAAAGCTTGGGATTCTCCCAAGTTCTCATTAGATTTTCCTTATTCATAATGTAAAGGGGGAGTGGAAGTGTGTACAGGCCTGCAGGATGGTTGTGTGTCAGGGGGAGTTACCCTTTGCCATTGATGTCAAAGGGGGAGAGAATGTTGTAGGAAGAGGTGTCATGATCATAGGGGGAGCACTTGTGTTTCCATCACTTCCAATGAGGGAGATTGTTGATCAGCGGTTGTCATTTATGTCAACCGAAGCAGCACCAGGGGATAGCTCAATATTGAGTGGGAATTTTGACCTACCAAATTAATATATTCTAGGTCAATAATTCTTTTGATGATTTCTTCTTGTCGAGATGTTTCCGTTGATATATGGCACGCCATGTAATTCTTCACGGTTTGAGAGATATTCATGTTTGAAGTTTGTACCCCCAGTTAGTGAGCTAAAACCCCATGGGGTTGTGGCATGGTTCATTGAAAAGTCATAATTAATATTTTTTAAGCTCCTAAAGTCCCTCCCACGTTCACTTGTTGAAGCCCCTCTCAACCTAAGCATTTATATAAATTGTGATCCTCATATCCTCCTTATGAAAGGGATTTCGCTATCTGAAACAGGTCATCGTGGTATTTCCACTCTAACGTTTTTTCTACGAAGTCTCAAAAGCTGAAATATTTATAAGGCGAAGCCAAATCTGGAGGAATCTCCTATAAAAATTTCAGATCAAGGTGTGCAATATTTTCGGAGATATGATTTGTGGAAGTCAGTGTTTTTGCAGGCTCCTGAAATTCATCTCACATAAGTGACCTTGGGAAAATCATCATAACTCTCCCTTTGAGAATCGGATTGGAATTCTGTAAAATGTGGCAAATATTTCACGGACTGTAGTTTTTTCTCTATCAAATTTAGAGCCGAATGAAGAAACAATGACACGTGGCACACTGTACAAGTTCGCTCTACTGAAACAATCCATAATTAGGGCATTGTGAGAGATTGGGAATAATCTCGCTTGAAGAATCCAAATTGGGTCAGAGCTATGGCATTGGAAAGATGACTCAGAGGAATACTACAGGACCAAAAATCACATATTGGGGATTTGAAATAACATAGATACACCAGATTCAATATCGAGCTCTTAGAAGGCAAGAAAAAGCTAGATCATGTGTTGTCAAGGGCTGCAAAGGACCAGCCTTTCTAGGGTAGAAAAGCAAAGAAAGGTGCAGCAGAGGGTAGCATAACAAGAGTAGCAACTAAGGTGTAGAATAGAAGCAATAAGTTCATCACATGAAGTCTTCAAGTGGGCAGCACTGCATACAGTCACTATAAAGGTACCATTATACTAAGTCATTGTAAATACATTATTGTAAAAATTGTACTAATGTCTATGTGCCAAGAGTTGAAGAGGTAGTGTCGGGAGGTCTAGGATCATCATTAGGTCATTGTGTCATAGTTGGGGTTATGGTCTAGTGTTTCTACTTCTTCTACATCATTCTATATCATTTTAAAGTGGGCCATTTTCCCTAGTATGAGAGTCCATTCTTCTTTTATTCTTCTACAGGGTGGTAGGGTGGTGCTAGGGTGAGTTGTAGCTCATTGGATGTTGGGGAATCCGTTCAATTGACTACTGAAGAATCTTGGGCATTGGAGCATCCATCCAGTGGGAGCTATAGAAGAACGATTTTCTAGATTCTAGGAAGTTGGAGCTTTATTTTCAATTGGAGTTGAATATTAAAGAATTATTAGAAAAGCATTAGGTGGTTTTTTTCCCAGATTGGGTTTCCACATTAAAAACTGTGTGCATTTGTGTTCCTTTTGTTTACTGCTATCATTGTACAAAAATTGATAATAATTGAAGATTAACTAATTCTCTAATTGAAAGGAATATTGATTCACCCCCCCCCCCCCCCCTCAGTATTTCCAACAAGGAATGCACCCATCATGAAACAAAATCTCCCTTTGATTTCCAAGGGAGTGGCCATGTTCAGAAATTTGTGTGGCCCAAAGTTGGCCATGAAGTTTATAAGGTACAATAATCCTCCTTGGAGTTATGGCCTACATATACATGGTGAAAGAATGCAAACAATAATCAAATGAAACATTATTTACATGAGCATATTATTCACCAAAATTTCTCATTAAACAGATGGAGTGATGCATAGATGCATCTCCTCTCTCAAAAGAAGAAAGAGGTGGATGAATTAACTATGTTGTATAGTTATGTTACTATCCCAACTCCACATGGTACATGAATCTTTGAAAATGATGATATAGTTCTCCTTTAAAGCACTCCCAAGTGTAGCTTCTCATGATGATGTTGTAGAATCTCATGGAATATGTGTGGCTGAAACATAACTATTAATAGGCCCTTTATCGCAACTTCTCCTTAAGCTTGGAGGCTCTAGATAAGAAGATCCTACCATGATAATAGATCACTCCTTCTTGGACTGAATAGACCTCTTCATGTAGTTGGTCATCAAGTATCATGCATGTGTGAAGATCCTTGGAGTAATCCACCAACAGTTGGGATTTCCAATATGGATCAATCTCCCATAGTGACAGCACTGATGATCTACCAATAGAAATGTCTGTCATATGGATGCTCTCCTCCTTTACATCTACCATGCCAAAGGTATATGTTTGAAGGTAATTCTTTCGATGCATCTCCTCCCACAGCGCAGAATCTGAAATGAGAGTGGTTAATGATGATGTTGGGAGAAGATCTCCCTCCTCCTTAAGCCTACCCAAGACTCCCAGTGTTGTATCATTGTCTTCAAATGCTCCCATCCCTCCTGGATCTATGCTTGTAGCATCATGTTGTGATACATCTCCCACAAGATCTAAATCAGGTGGCCTCCCAGGTGTTTTTCCACTAGATAATAATGTCCCATGCAACAGTCTCATGAGAATAATAGATGGGACTGTAAGCTCCTTGTTTCCACTGCGCAAATCCATCTCTGATTTTTCTGTTGAAGTTGTATGTGAGGGATATGTATGCATGCATTTGATAATTTGAGTCTTACCACTCTTTTTATCCACCCATTCCATTTTCAAAGCCTCCCAATTAGTGGTGACTTTCCTCAAAGTTATCAACCATTGAACACCCAATATCACCTTGGTGTCAGGTATGTCAACCACAAAGAAGTGATCAATCAATGTATATGTCCCCATGGTGACTGGTAAGGATGGGACATAATGCATGCATTTCATTTTTCTATCTCCTGGGACCAAAACAAAGAATCCCTTAAGAGCATCAGTGGGTATTGCCCTCCTTTGCACTAGTTGGACATCAATAAAATTGTGGGTAGCCCCACTATCAACCAAAACATAAACCCTTTGATTCAAGATGGAACTTTGAAATCTTAAGGTCAAATACTTAGGTACTCCTCTCAAAGATTTAAGAGCCCCTCCAATAGGATAAAATGCTCCATTCCCATCTCCTGATGGTGTTAGTACTCCACCTGCAGTGTCAGCGCTGTGACCTCTTCTTGGTTCATCTTCTTCTTCCTCCTCATCATCTGAGAAGAAATCTATGTAATGTGATTTTCCAGCTGCATATCTATGTCCAGGTGGCCATGATTCTTGGAAACTATAGCAAATATTCCTTCTTCTTAGATCTCTTCGGACATCATCATCAAGAGGTTTTTTATTTTGACTCTCCTTAGAAGAAGCAACATTTTCTTCTTTTCCCTTTGATGGAAAAGAGGGCTTATGCTGAAATGTTATCTTTGCTTTTGGCAAGGCATCTTGAAGGTCTCTAGCCCTTTCAATAGCATCATGTAGGCTATTGGGCTTGGTATATTTAACCAACCCATGAAGAGGTTCATCTAACCCATCAATGAACATGGACACCCTTCTTGCTGCAGACAAATCAAGAACCATAACAAAAAGTGTTAAAAATTCAAAGATATAAGTTTTTTCATTACCTGATTGTTTCAACTTTGCAAGGCTCATGAATGGTGCTTCTGGACCTCTTCTATCAAATATTTCCACCAGCCTTCTAGTGAACTCTAAATAAGAAGTCACATTGGTATGACCCAATGTAGACAAGACATGGAACCACCAGTCATGTGCTTCACCTTCAAGGTGTAGCGATGCAATCTTAATGGATTCCATTTCTAGAACCTTGTTCAAATGAAATTAGATGTCAATTTTTTCTACCAAATATTTAGCAGAACACTTGGATGACTGATCAAAATTGGGTAAAAATAATTCGCCCATAGTGTGGTGTCGATCATGATTATGAATGAATCCACCACCTCTATGATGATGCCTTGGTCTTCTATTGTCATTTATTTGAAAAGATTCCTAAAAACTCATGTGATCTTTGAATCTCTGATTTTGAGATTGATATTCTTCAAAATATTTTTCAAGGGATTCATGTTGTTGTAACACTTCATTTCCCACAGCCAAAAATATAGGCATGGTAGAGCGTTGGGAAACTTGTGGCTGATGCATTGGTTGATCATTCCAGTGGTGAGACATGCCAGAGCCTTCTCCATAATGAAATCCTTTAGGGTATTCCTTGAATCTGTCCATTCTCATCTCTTTGATCTCTCTAGCAATGTCTTGCATGGCTCTAAGAAGGATCTTAGGGAGCTCCTCTTCATATTCACCTCTAAATAAAGGGGCTTTACCCTTGTATTCATTATCATTTGTATAATCATACTTTCTATGCCTTCTCTTTTGATGCCTCTTTTCTCTGTCAGTAAAAGGCTATCCTTCTTTAGAAGACATATTGGTTTTTAGAATGCACAGGCTGTGCCAAGATAATGCTCTGATACCATTGTAATATTCCCAAATGGGAAAGGCAACAATACAATGTAGATTGATGGAAAAATAACGCAGATCATCATTTATATAACAAGAGGCCAATATGCAAACCTTTCATTTGTTATTACAGTAGCAAAATATGTTTAATAAGTGGCCCATAAGATGCATAACAAGAAAAGCAAGTCTCCAATGAAGAAAATCCCTCAATATGAGGTGTTGCAACTAGATATAAAAGCTGGAAAACCCTTACAATGTTATTTTATTGCCTCTACAACAGCAATAGATTATACATCAGATCTAGAGCTACTATGTGCATAAAAATTTAGATCTATATCAGATCTATGCACTATACAATCTCCTCTAAAGAACCCCCATGGGGTTTTTAGCAAAACACTAAGTACAATTTGTAGATCTAAGATATAAGAATGCATATCTATTGAAAAATAAAAAAATGGAAAGTGTGGCTGATCTAACATGATCAATAGAATAGCCTCCTCCAATAGATCTTCAAAGTGAAGGGAAGATTCCCAACACTAGAAAATCAGCTATCCAAATGGTGTGCTGAACCACCCTGCAACTCCACCTACAGAAATAACACAGATTTGAAAGTAAACTGTGTTGTAGGGATCAAAATATGGTTGGACTGATGCCAAGATCTGAAAATAAGCTCCAAAGCCTTCAATATTATCCTCCCAATGAAGTGGAAACCTCCTCCACTAAAAAGGAGCACTGAAATGGCCTAGATCTGGAAGATCTAGTCTCCACTTGTTGCAGCTTGAAAAAACAACCAAACCATCAACAGGAACTACATTGTAGTTGAAAGAAGAAGCTTGGACCTAAGCCAGATAGTGCAAAATGCAATACAAACTCTCCCAAGAGCTACTCAATGGGAGGAGGTGGTATTCCCGATCAGAAACACCCAATGCTAATCAACATTCAATCTCAGCTAAACAAAAAGAGAAATATATATGTCTAAATAGACCATATATTCAGAAATATGATAAAAATAAACAACACCTCTATTGTTTCCATCCTCTTCCTTTCATAAGTCAAGAGATTACAAACCCTAAACCATGTCCAATGAGATCACTTCTTTCACACAAGGCACCTCCATCTAAAACAACGTTGTACCTCATTAGTGGCCACTCCTCCATGACTGCGTTGTAGATTTTGTCAAGATTGACCCAGTCAAAATGTTCCAGCCCCTTTCACACCTAAGGGTGCTTGATTTAATAGCCAAGATTTAGCCTTTTCATATATGGCATTGATTTATTCATTATTAAGGAGTATTATGGTCCTCCTTTGCTCTTTTATTCTTTAAACAAAGTAATAAAACAAAAATGAATATTCCAATTAGCTCATGAATAATTGGGAATATTACAATTGATTCATCACAAAGGAAAGCCCTAGGGAGGGAATTGAGGTCCCTCATATGTAGTCTCATCTACACCACTGATGGTGCTTGAAACCTTTAAGGGGGATGGAACTTCTACCTCAAAATCCATCGGGAATAATTGACATGCAGCACTTCGAAATGGACATCAGGAATTCACAAATGGTACACCAGGTGTATCGTATGGACTATAGGGTTGTTGACGGGAGATTTCAATAGGATCAAATAATGGATTTGGAGGGTAGGAAACGTAGCCTACTGGCACATCAGGTAGAGATCGAGAGGCAAGAGGTTGAATACTCAGAATGAGAGGGAACTCATCAGTTTGAGTCCCAGTCGAAGGTGGAGAATCAAAAGAGACAGGTGATAATGTCCCTTCGGAAGGAGTGGACGGAGAGGATGTTGTGTATGTGCTATGTTCTTTCCACGACTAGCCCCATGCGCTTTACGTTGCGCCGGGCGCAGCAGGGGGGTCACAAGGGGGGAGGCAGCCCCCACTGTTGGGGTCCGGGGCAGCGCCCCAGCGAAAATTTGTTTAGTGTGTGGACCCACTCATAAGCGGACCCACCCATGTTTTGTGCATGATTTTGCACATGGTTTTGGGGTACGATGGTTTTCGGCCCCTGGTATTTTGTAGATCCATTCAAGGGAACTACGGTTATGTTCTAATCCAGCGTTAATGGATTAGGGCTTATGTATGCTTCGGCATGTATATATATGTGTTGTAACACTAAAAGGAATATAATGAAAAATCAAAAATCTTTGTGTTTATCTATTTTATGTTTTATGCTCTTGGTACTCTTTATTTTCTGTTATAAGATTCGTGTGTAGATAATTTCTGTTCAGGGTTAAAACCTACATTTGGTATCAGAGCTGTTTCGGCTTCAAGGGGATGCCTTTGCTGCTGAGGGTTTTTTGCTCGAGCCTGAGGTAGACCCTATTCAGTGGGAGATCTGCGCAATCAATTCTTGCAGTGAAAGAAGATGGCGAGCGGTGGAAAGATAGAGATCGAGAAATTTAATGGTCAGAGTTTTGAGTTGTGGAAGCTCAAGATGGAGGATCTGCTGGTGGATAAATATTAGTGGATCGCGGTAGATCCGAGTACTAAACCAATGGAAATGTCAGATGAATACTGGAAGAAACTGGATTGGAAGGCTAAGAGCACAATACTGTTGTGTGTCTCAGATTCAGTATTGTTGAATGTATCTGGGGAAGCTACGACGAAGAATTTGTGGGAAAAACTTAGGACTTTGTACCACTCTAAGTCTCTGGTGAATAAGTTGTTCCTGTGGAAAAAGCTATATAACCTGAGGATGAAGGATGGAGACTCAGTGATAGACGATCTGAACGCCTTCAATACTGTGGTAAGTCAGCTGTCATCTATTGATATTAAAATATCATATGAAGATAAGTGCATCATTTTGTTGTGTTCTCTACCAAATTCGTGGGACAGTCTGGTTATTGCAATAGGTAGTGATACAACTACCTTGATTTTTGATGACATTGTCTCAGCCTTGTTTTCAGAGGAAATGAGACGGAGAAATATGGATGGCCAAAATGGAGATGCCTTATCTGTACGAGGAAGGTCCCAAAACAGAAAAAAGAGTAAGGTTTCGAGTTGGAGATCCAAATCTAGAGGGAGATATAAATCTCCTGGAAAGTTTGTAAAGGTATGCTGGAAATGTGGAAAGGTAGGGCACTACAAAAAGGACCATAGATTTAAAGCTCCCGAGAAAGGAAAGGGATATAATGATGCTCCTTCTGCAGAGGAAAAAACCACCTCGGATGAAGGTGGGAATGTGTATTTGGCTTATTCTTCAAATTCACATGTAGATCATGAGTCATGGTCGATTGACTCAGGTGCATCCTTTCACTTCACTCCCCATCGGGAGTGGTTCTGCAAGTATGAGAAATATGATGGTGGTTATGTCTTCCTAGGTGATGATAGGAAGGCCAGAATCGTTGGACGTGGAAAGGTCAAGCTGAAGCTGCAAGGTGGAAGGATTAGAACACTTCCTTGTGTTTTGCATATTCCTGCATTGGCCAGAAATATAATTTCTATAAGCAAGATGGATGATGTAGGTGTAAAAATAGTGTTTGAGAAATATGCCTGCAAGATGGTTCGGGGAGCACTGTTATTAATGTGGGGAGTTCGGACTGGAACTCTGTACAAGCTACAAGGTAGCACTATTATTTATGGGTGTAATAGTTCTGTGGTTCCTAAAATTGGAGTGGAAAGCCTAGTTGTCTCTGGAGAAAAGACCATGTTATGGCATCAAAGGCTTAGACATATTGGAGAGAAGGGCCTTTGGATACTGCATAGAAATGGTATGGTAGAAGGTATGTCTAATTACTCTTTGGATTTCAATTTCTATGAACATTGTGTATATGGGAAGCAGAATTGGGTGATTCTTAGGTATAATAAGTGAACAATTATTAGAACTTTGTATAAAATGGTGTGTTTGGACCACAATGTGGTTATGTTCAGGAAAAGTCTGTATGTTTCATTCATAGATGACTTCTCAAGGAATACATGGATATATTTCTTGAGGAAGAAATCTAAAGTCTTTGACAGATTTAAAGAATTTAAGGCTACGGTGGAAAACCAGACAGAGAAGAAGATAAAGGCGCTGAGGACAGATAAGGGTGGGGAGTTCTGCAAGAAGGAATTTGAAGAGTTTCGTAAGAAGTGTGGTATAGCACGACAGAAGACTACTCCATACACACCTCGGCAAAACGGAGTTGCAGAAAGAATGAATAGAATGCTGATGGAAAAGGCAAGAAGCATGCTCAATGGTACTGGGTTAGGACAAGAATTATGTGCAGAGGCAGTGGAGACTGCATGTTACTTAGTTAACAGATCACCTTCATCAGCGTTGGAGGATAAGACTCCACATGAGGTATGGACTGGTAAGAAACCCTCTCTTTCACATCTAAGGGTATTTGGATGTGATGAATATGTACATGTTCCAAAGGAGAAAAGGACCAAGTTGGATAATAAATCTGAAAGGTGCATCTTTATTGGGTATAAGGATGGTTTAAAGGGTTACAAGTTTTGGAACCCAGAAACAAGGAAGGTTGTGTACAGCCGAGATGTGGTGTTTAGAGAAGTGAAAGATGTTGTTAAACATGAAGTCCTACCAAAGGAACCTGAGAAGATAGAGTTTGAGTTAAAGGAGGATGAATCAGACTCTACAACAGAAGAAGACTCAGAAGATGAAGAGCCACAAACTCCAGCTTTGAGAAGATCAGTTCGGGAAAGAAGGCAACCAGAAAGGTATAGTCCATCTGCTTTTTGTTCAGGTTTTGCCTTAACTATAATTGATGATGAACCCAGAACTGTCAGGGAGGCAGTAGATTCAGAGGATGGAAAACTCTGGAAGGAGGCCATGGTTGATGAAATGGCATCCTTGCACAAAAATGATGCATGGGATCTGGTGGAGTTGTCGGCTGGAAGGAAGCCCATCGGGAGCAAATGGGTGTTTAAAAAAAGATGAATGTAGAAGGAAAGGTGGAGAAATAAAAAGCTCGGTTGGTAGAAAAAGGTTATTCCCAGGTGCCGGGAATTGATTTTGGTGATATTTTTTCTCCTGTTGCCAAGGTTACTTCTATTAGATTACTTTTGCTCATTCATCACATTTGATTTTGAGATAGAATGATGGATCTTGAAGAAACCACATTCACAGGGATCCGTGGAAGTTAAGGTGAAGAAACCTGAAGGCTTTGTGGTGAAGGGTAAGAAATAACTGGTATGTAGGTTGAAAAAGTCTTTGTATGGGTTAAAACAGTCACCAAGGATGTGGTATCAGAAATTTGATACCTATATACAGGGACTTGGCTTCACCAAAAGCAAGGAGGATCACTGTGTTTATTTTAAATTAATTGGTGACAGTGTTATTTATTTGGTCTTGTATGTGGATGATATGTTGTTGATTGGAAATGACAAAGAAATTATCCAAGATTTGAAGACCCAACTATTCTCCAAATTTGACATGAAGGATCTTGGTGCTGCAAACTATATTTTGGGCATGGAAATTAAGAGAGATCAAACAAAAAGGAAGCTCTGGTTAAACCAGAGGAAGTACGTTGAGACTATATTGCAGAGGTTCAATATGTAGGATAATAAACCGGTGAATGTTCCTATTCCTGTAGGTGTAAAGTTGTCTACTGAGCAGTGTCCCAAGACACAAGAAGAAGAGGAGAATATGTCCCATGTTCCATATGCAAGTGTAGTGGGTAGCCTGATGTATGCAATGATGCAGCTAGACCGAAGTACCACATGTAGTGGTAGTATTAGCAGTTTCCTTAAACCCAAGGAAGGAGCATTGAATGGCAGTGAAATGGGTTTCAGATATTGCTGTGGCACTAGTGATTATGGATTGTGCTACCCGGGAAGACCAAGGTGGAAAGAATGTTGGAAATTTGTGGTTTTTATTAGTACGGAAGCGGGAGGCTGAGACACAGACCAAAGAAAGTCACAAGTGGGTATGTGTTGCTTATTTGGAGGCGATGAGTTGGATGAGTAAGAAACGATCTGTGGCTCTTTCAACTACATAGGCGAGAATACATAGCAACCACTCATGCAAGCAAGGAAGCAGTTTGGTTTCAAATATTGTGTTCAAGTATGGGGTTGGTACAACAAGCTATAAGGATAGACTGTGATAGCCAAAGTGCAATTTTCTTAGCTAAGAACCCTGCTTACCATTCAAAGACAAAGCACATTGATGTTCAATATCACTCTGTCAGAGATATGGTTGAGGCTAAAATGGTGTTGCTGGTAAAGGTGAACACTTTGAAGAATGTTGCAGATGCATTGACAAAGTCTGTGAGCACTCAGAAGTTCTCTTGGTGTAGAGAAACAATGGGTGTTGAAGAACTGGCCCAATGATTAACCTCTCCTCTGGCCCCCTATGGAAAGGAAACAACAAGTGGGAGAATGTTGGGTATGTGACTAGCCCCATGCGCTGTACGTTGCGCCGAGCATAGCAGGGGGGTCAAAAGGGGGGAGGCAGCCCCCACTGTTGGGGTCCAAGGCAGTGCCCCGGCAAAAATTTGTTTGGTGTGCGGACCCACTCATAAGCGGACCCACCCATGTTTTGTGCATGATTTTTCACATGGTTTTGGGGTACGATGGTTTTCGGCCCCTGGTATTTTCTAGATCCGGTCAAGGGAAATACGGTTATGTTCTAATCCAGGGTTAATGGATTGGGGTTTATGTATGCTTCGGCATGTATATATATGTGTTGTAACACTAAAAGGAATATAATGAAAAATCAAGCTAGTTGTCCCAATTTGGGATCCAGGGGAAAATCTCTGTGTTTATCTGTTTTATGTTTTATGTTCTCGCTATTGTTTATTTTCTATTATAAGATTTGCGTGTAGATAATTTATGTTCAGGGTTAAAACCTATAGAGGAAACTGAACTTGGTGGTTCATCCACAATGATCTTATCTCAAAAAGAAGGAGAGGAGAAAAATGATTAATTCAATGTTTTAAACAATGTATTTATAAGGAGTTACTAATGATGAGGCCGAGAAATATTCTAACAGGTAATCCATGTGATCATGGGCATTTATTTTTAGAAAAAAGGAAATAAATCAAAAAAGGGGCAAGCTAGGAAAAAAGGATTACCAGGTAGCCATGAACTGCAATATACACCTTGGTAATCAAATGAAAGAGAAATTACCAAGGACTTAATGTACATCAACCACTCTCCCTAAATGTTGTGTTCAGTGTATCACATCTACAAGGTGGCCACCTCAGTTACCTATGCCACATTTGTAGCCTAGTGGTGTCTCCAAAAATATACGCGACGGTATGTGGGATTCCAAATCTGTAGTAGTGTTGTTTAATGCATAACTGTTCGATGACAGCCTCCCAAAATATACTTTTCCTACATAAATATACTTCCATACGTGGGACGGGATGTCATCCCCGGGTTGTAACGCAGACTGTTAGCGACAAATCCTACGCTTAACGACGCCAGAACACATCTCTTGCCTATACCTCTAAATGTGATTCGTTAGGTTCCAAATGCTCCTTAGATTGATTGAATAAATTTTTTGGTTGATCTTGAATTATGTGTCAGTTTCAAAGCCCTACTGATGTAATCTGAATCCCTAAAATGCAGCTAAATGAGAAAAGAACCATTTATTTCGATGAATCGTATGCTAATGAGGGAGGGAGAAACTCACACAATCAACGCAAAAACAAAACAAATGCATGAACCGACACTTAGTTTTCTCTTCAAGTGCAAAATTTTAAAGAGAAACAAAAATTTTAGAATTTTCTCCCTTTCAATACATGCACTAAGAAGTGAATCGAAATGAAATCTTCATTTTATAAAGTGAAATGAAAAAAAAATATTTTTGTATTTTCCTTATAAGAACAATGTGAAATGTAAAATGTGAATTAATCAACAATGCTTTGAGTACTAATGAGATCTCTCAAACATGCATGCAAGAAGTAAAGATTTCAAAAATCAAAGAGAGACATGAACCATTTTCTTCAAATAAATATTGATAGTCTTAAATAATCAAACTGACTGACATCTGTGAATGGCTCAATCTCGTAGGTGTGCAATAGACTAAAATATGAAAACCATGGTATGACAAGACTTGATTCAATGGGAATTCTGGAGGTAAGCAAAGCAAGCAACCACTCGGATGGCCTAAGGACACCTATAAACCCTAGGAAGAAGAGGATGCAACTAGATTTGCAAAAGAGACAAAAAAGGTGTAAAAATTGAACCAGAAATGTCACTGAATAGAGAAAAACCAGAACTACTCAAACAAGCAACAAAATTCAGAAGGGTAAGACTCACTGGTTGATGGAATGGATGAAAACCTAAGAAGCCATACACAGGAATCAATGCAACTGTTTAGGTCGCAACCTACGCTGGAAAGGAAAAGGTGTGATTCTGTAGAATGCATAACGCGCTGACTGGTGTGACTGTTAGAGAAATACGAGCATCAATGAAGGAAAATATTGAAAACTAAAAAAAAAATTCCAAACTGACACCAAGATTATCACTTCAGTAAAGAGATAAAGGTCTATAAGAAATTACAGGAGCTATAGAGACAAGGAGATAGACCTTCGATGAAAATCAAAGACAAGACAAGAAATAAAAAATCGAAAATTGGAGACTGAAAGGCTAGCACTCCCCAGTGGAGTTGCCAATTTGTTATGCAGGAAAATCCTTACTGCGGATAGAGATGATCCCTCTAGCCCTAGGGTGGGTCTAGTAACAATAGGGAACAATTATAAACCTACTTTCCTATATTGTAAATGCATACATATTTCGAATAGATCACCTACCTCAATCTGATGCTAATTCCAGTTTGAAGCCTTTGGTCCTTTACATTCCGTGGTCAGATCTTTGCCTCTACCGAAATTTGGTTACCTACACAAGGGATTAAAATGAAAACAAACATGAAATCATAACATATATAATGCATATACAACCTACTTAGTTGATCAAGAAAAACTGAGAATCCAATCACACATAAAGACACGAACAGAAAGCACGAACCAATCGTATTATATTAAAATAAAGAGGGGGAGTTACAACCTATGCCTTGATGTCGCAGCTCTCCTTCGACGGGTCCTAATCTGGGCACATCTCCAAAGCACTCTTTTAAAGTTATGTGAGGGAAAAAGGTCTCAAATCTCACTCGGTGTCTATAGCAACAAAATTTCTCTCTGATGTTCTTCTATCTCTGTTCTAACTACCAAAGCTATGGGATATTGTCCATTATATAGCAAAGGATGAGGGAGCATGGATCCACTTTAGGTGGGGAAATGGGTTATCCCTTTGGGTGTTTCCACTTTTGTAGGAACAAATAGGCCAAAGAGAGAAGCTCAGCTCTATCCTCAGGAAAATAAACAACCAGTTCTCTGCCACGAAGCTTCCATAACTCGAATATTCACTTTCATTTTTAAAAAACTTCTTAGAAGGGGATCAACGGGAGTAGAGCTTAATTCTAGCGTCAATCAGTGCAACCCTAGACCAAAAATAGGTCATCGGTGCGAGAAAGACACAGAGAGGGTGCGTTGTTCCAGATAATTAGGTTTACAAGGATCTGCTTCAGGAATGGCCAATAGAGAGTTTATTCATTGTGCTGAAAAGGACATGAAGGCATGTTTTGATGATGGAAAACAGGCACAGGGGTCACTGTTAAAGGTCTCCAGGATCAGGAATGGGGAGTACAGGTACAATGAAAAATTGCTATGTAATAGTTGGCATGGCTTATTTTTCTACATACTTCTAAGTCACCTTCTCGGTTGTTTTCTTTGGCTAAGTGCTCGTGTGCAACTTTGTCGGTGTTTTGGTGATAGACGTGGATGCACCAGGATCCAACCACACTGGTGGCCATTCTATGGTAACTCTAATAAAGTCATACTCCATCACTAAGTATGGTAACTCATACCAAAATCCTTCCATGATGCCTTTCACGCAGATGTGCATGTTGTGGAATGTAGCCTTGAAGTCGGATATCATCTTGTCTTACTCATATAACGTCCGGGACAACCTTCTCTTAGAATACACGACCAAATATTACATGGAATCATAAAGTACCTAGAATATTTTTTTCTTCTTAGCGCACGTGGGGTATGAATAATTCCACAGTGTTGCGTACTGCACGGTCTCACACATTTGGGGCTCAGTCTATGGAAACTGGGTTTCCTAAGGGGTCTTCCACCCGATTAATGCATTCAATATTAATATCCAAGCATAATGGAATTACTTGCCTTCCTCCTGTGCTTTGCACACATTTTCTAGGAACTTCTTACATAAATAGTTAGACCAGTTATAAATTACGCCTTTATCACACTGTCCTACAAGAGCAATCGCGTGCACGAGCACCTCTTTTGGTCTGAATTTTCACATCAACTTGCAAGCCAAGGTGAGCATTCCAAACTGAACAGTTGAATAATTTATCTCACTAACCACAAAGTCCTAGCTCTTCCATGAGACTTGATACTTTTTCTTGATCTAGTCTACAAAAAATTTATCTTGCGTCTTTCCTCCATAATCCACATTTGGATCTACACCTTTAGCAGGTAAACAGATGATCCTATGGATCGATACCACATCATTTGGGATCTACTCTCCTAGCCATAGCGCATCATCATGCACCAGCGCAAGAAATTGCTGGACACAGATGTCATTTATTGGTTTCCAACCAAAATGAGGGATTTGTAACAAATTCAACATGCTTGCCTTGTGTAGACCCAACACAAATCTATTCAGCTCTAGGCACACTATGCTCCCTTCGTACTAGAATTTTTCAAGGTATAGCTCTGACGTGAGTTTAGGAAAATTTTCAACATCCATAATGTCCCAATCCTCCAATCTCAGTTGAAGTATTTTGGCAAACATGTCCCTTTCCATCAAGACATTTTCCAGGATCAGTGGAATTTGGATGATTGTGTGCCCTTTGTCAAGATCTTTGGGATTTATGATGGTCGGTTTGCGCGGCGCAACATAGCTCGGCAGCTGCGAGAATGGGGCCACTTCGACCACATCCTCGTCTTCCTCCATAATTTATGGGAGCTCTGCCATGGGAATTTTATGACACTCATCCATAGTGGAGCGTGGCTTCACGGTCTTCTCCCTTGCATATTTCCGTGTTCCAAATGACTACCCCTTCTTGGACTTCATGGGCACGAGTGTTTTAACAACAGGGACGTCAGATGTAGTAGGGTCATCTCTTGGTCGTGTGGTTGTCATACTACCTAGAATTACGTAACCCAAAAATGCATGAGAATCTCTTCCTCGAATCCCAGATGCAAACCATACATAGACACAAAGTACGCAATGACAATCAGGTAGCTCAAAGAAAATAGTATGCTTAGAAATAAAATGGAACTATTACGACCCCATAGGTCATATATATACTTGTCTTGCATATTCAACTACTCCTTCTGTATTAATGTGTTTTCATAAATGAAAAAACGGTCCCAAAACTGGAAAAAACCTGCATAAAATGCAACCTAGACACTCCCATAAATAGTAATAAAGCTGTCTTTTCCAGATTTTACTGTTACAACAGTTAGTTTTTGATATTTATATGATCCAGTTAACTTCCTCGCACACCCTTTTGTGCATATGCTCCAGAGCTAATGGAAAACATCTACATATTGTCCCCCCTAACATAGGATTATTGATCAAGTAATTTAAAGGATAGTGTGTGGTGTCTATAATATCCCAAAATAGGGATTTTCTACAACATATAGAATACCTTAAGGTATTCTAGAGTTGTAGATGCAGCCATATAACTCATAACATGTATTAAAACATATTTCCTTCAATAATATGCACAACATCAAACATTAGGATTCATTCCATCATCCCAAAGTGGGGAAAAGCAGCTATTTTAGCCCTAAAAACGTTAACTTAAGATATTTGCATAAAAATAAGGGAAAATGATGGTGGGATCCCTTAGCTTAGGTCATAGGAGACTTAAATATCAAATTTAAGCCCAAACAAATTACTCTAGCTATGTTAAACAGATCTACCACTCCCAATATGGCTTGAAAATGCCCAATCCCCATGACTTGATTCAACATAAAGTAACTGAAGCTTATGTAGCGTGATTTTATAAAGGGTTGGAAGACAAAATGACTTGAATACCATATCTGGAGTTCATTACATGAAATCATGAAGAAAAATGGAGATTAAGCTCCTTTATACATCACAGAGAATAACCCGGTAAGGTTTTCACCAGATCCACTGCATAAAGTGTAGATCTACAGATCTAGATCTGAAAAATGCAGTATATTGCAGTAGTAACTTAAAAATTAGATCTATATCAATATATTACATGAACAATTAGATCTAAAATAGATTCATATGTAGAAATGTCTTTATTATACATCCCCCTTGGGGTTCTCAGCATTACATGAAAGAATAGGAGTAGATCTGAGTTTTACTGCAGCTGATCTGCAGTATGATTCAGAAAATATGAAGTGAACATAACAGTAGATATATCATATCTGCAATAGACATGGATTAGATGGCTAATCCATGGATCACCATGGTTAAGGAGGAATCCATACACCATAGATCTCTTCTCCAAATGATTTTCGGAATATCCTGCAACTCTGCAACTGAAAATAACGCAGTCCAAGACGAAAAACTGTGCTTTAGGCTTGAAGCATAGGTTGGCCTAGTGCCAAGATCAATATCTGAAGCTCAACAGCTAATACACTCTTCCAGGAGGTTAAAAGACACACTCACTGAGAAGAGGCACTAGTATAATCTAGATCTGAGTAGATCTAGTCTCCACTTGCTGCAGCTCACTGAAACAAGTAAACCCTAACAGGATTTATGTTGTCTAAGGGAGATGGAGCTTGGAAATATGCCTGATAGTGGAAGAGAAGTGAAATTCCAGCCAAGAGCTACTCAATGGAAGGAGAGAGAATCCCTAAACAGGAAATCCTCACAAGTCTCTGCCAAACAGCCAAGAGAACTCGAATTGTGTAAGTAGACATGAAAATCAATTATCATCAACAACCTTCTCTTGAGCCTTCCCCTCCCTTTTATAAGATGAGAGCTTTGGCAAAAACTAAACCACCTTGATGAATTATTTCCTTTCACATGAGGGCCTCCTTCTAGAACTGCGTTGTCCCTCCATGAGGTACATTGTATCTAGACAGTGCTATGATTTGGTCTTGTTGACCCAGTCAATATCCTCAACCCTTGTTAACATGAAAGTGTATTTTGTTGAAACGGCCCTGATTTTCCTCTGTTCACATTGGGAATTTATTTATTTGGGTGTCTTTAGGAGTTTTTATATTCTCCTTTACATTTTATTCATCAATTAAGAAAACTAACACAAATGAAATATTCCTATTAGCTTGGGCTAATTAGGAATATTGCAATCCTCCCCTCCAAAAAAATTTCTTGTCATCAAGCAACTGCAAGGTTAGAATTGAAATGGATGGGGAAAGCATCTTCTCCCAAGCAATCATCCATATAGAATGAGTCACCTCCCAACATGGTAACTCTAGAAAATTTTCCTCCACCTTAGGTTCCTGCAAAGAAGGTGGGCTGAAAAACTGAACATAGTAGACAAAATTTCCTACCCCATGCTGCCCTCCTCTCCACTTAAGATAAGTGTATAGTTCTTGATGATCTTGGGCTGCAATGATATTGCCCTCAAGTGGCAACATGAAGATTAGATCTGTAAAGATCCTTCCTCCAACGCAATAAAACCAGTTGGCCCAAAACATTCCACATGTGATGGATAGGAGAGCATCATCATATGGCATCCCATCACACATTTGGCCCACCTCCAAGAGAAACAAATATTTGGATATGCTGGCCATAACTCTTCCCATGTTCCCATTAGAACATGTACTGCAGAAAATGTGGGAATCTCCTTCCCAAAAGCACACATTCAAACCATATGCCTTACTCAAAATCATGTCTCCCATCAGGATTAAAAAAATACCAGAAAGTGGGATAATGATTGGCATAAAAACAGGGGAATTACTGATGGTTTCATAAGGTGTTGGAAGGTACCAACAGTTTCCCAAGTGGTGACTGCGCAGTTTCTCAAACTGTTTCTTCAGAGAAATACATGGAAAATTGTTTCTTGATACATCATTAATCATATGAATCAACTGAACACACATGTAATGACAAGACATCTGCCCAAGGCCACATAAGAGATGGTTGTCTCCATCATATGGTTTGGCCCAACATTGGTCAAGGAAAAAAATGAAGAGCTTGCTATTTTTGGAGCAATGCATTGCCAAGAGATGGTAAGAGCATGCAGATATTGTGTTGCACAAACAAATCTCTTACCATATGTTGGAAGTAAGAAGACACATGGATCCATGAATATATCCTCCATAGTAGTTTGGCACACTTCCATGAAGACAAATGAGCCAAGTGCTACCTATAGATCCTCTTCCTCATGCTTGGAAGTCCAAGACAAGAAGAGTACATCGTACTAATAGATGTCCTCATCTACTCCATCATCTTCCTTACCTCCTCTTTTCCCATCAAGTGCATCAAGTGTGAAATTATCTTGGGGATACTCCATCAATAAACCCCGGCTCAAAAATGGCAACACTGTTGGCCTATGCAAATAGGCTCCCTCCAACTCATGGCTCCAATATTTGACATGTATAATGTCAAAGGCATCTCCCATAATGCTTCTACACATAAGAAGTCTCTCCCATGGGGAAAGTACCTCTTGAACATCTAAGGCCAAGGATTAGCCCCTTTGCACTGCGATAGTGCCATCTTCTACTCCTACAACATCATGCAATGTGTGAGAGCAACTCTGCTCTTGCTCTCCTAAGAAAATCCAAAGCCACAAAATATTTTGCTGCTTCCCCATACCTCCATCATATAAATCATGTAGTGAAAACATGGTGATTGATATGAAGAAAGTCATATCAACACAATGTGCCCATACTCTTGTTGCTCAATGATGCAAGTACCTTGCCGCACATCTTTCCTCCACATACCCTTAGAAAGAGGATGATGGCCAAACTCTTTCAGAAGTAACCAGCGTAGCCAAGCCTCCTGCTGCCTGGTATCATAAATTTGCAAGTATCTCACCAGCTTCTTGCTCTCCATCCACATCCACTCAACCAATTGTGGATGTCTCTTTTCATCCTTAATCTTGGTACTCCTCCCATGAGGGATACCATCTTCCCAATTCAAATTTCTGTCTTTGCATTTCATGGGATATTGAAATGCAATTTTCCGAAGGATCAATGTGATCCCATAAGGATCCAAATAGGTGGTAGGAAAAAACCTCCCATCATGATGTGTGTGGCTCAAGGAGTGTCCAACACAAACATGATATATGTTATCCATCCAAAGATGTGCCCCATCATCTATCTTTTCCTCCTTGAATCCATGAAGATCCAAGTGTGAGAAGGAAAGAGCCTCCTCAGTCTGTTGAAGAAATTTTCACTCAATGAAATGTTGAAGTGCAACTTTCATGGGATCTCTTGATGAGACCTCCTCCTCATGCATGGTCTTCCAAAACCATTGAGGCCTTAGAAATGCTACAGGTAGAAGTTTCTCTTTGAGTTGGGGAGTGCTCATTGAGAAAGTGTCGTCTAGAAAGGAGAAAGGGTTTCTCACTTCAAGATGTCTATTATCTACCATTACTTCCTCCTCTGCTTCATGAATGAAGCTATTATTTTAATTCTCCCATAAGGTATGGGTCCTATTTTCTTCATCACTGCCTTTGCACAACGTAGTGAAACTATGTTGCTCTAAATCAGCAGCATGCAAAGATGTAGATCCCTTCATATGGTTTGCTGAAATGAAAAGAGATGGAAATTCAAGCATACCTTGGTGAGATGTAGAAGCAAGAGCTCCTTTCTCAACTATGTTGTCTTCCTCCACTTCTGAACATGAAGGTTTCTCCTCCAAGGTTGTGACAGCGTTGGTACATGCTTCCTCAAGTGGTGGTGAGGATCTCTCTTCCTATAGCTAAATAAACTAAGGTAAAGATAGAGTCTCCTTGGAGGCTCTATATTTAGATTTTTATTCACTTATAATATCAAATTCCAAGTGTCCTCTATGTCTCTTATCTTCTCCTCTTTGAGAATAGGAAGTGCATGGCTCGTCCTCTTCTTGAAACCCTCTAGGAGTTTCACTACAACTCTTCATCTTCTTAACCTCCTGGGGGAGGTCCTTCCTAGATCTGAAAAATGATGAGAGTAATCTCATCTTCTTCATCATTCTTATCTTCTTCTATCTTCTTGGGCTGAGACTCACAGGATGAGCCAAGAAAGATGCTTTGATACCACTATAATATCCCAAAATATGGATTTTCTACAACAAATAGAATACCTTAAGGTATTATAGAGTTGGAGCTGCATCCTTATAAATCATAAAATGTATTATAACATATTTCCTTCAATAATATGCACAGCAGCAAACATTAGGATTCATTCCTTCAACCCAAAGTGGGGAAAATCAGCTATTTTAGCCCTAAAAACATTAAATTCAGAGATTTGCGTAAAAATAAGGGAAAATCATGGTGGGATCCCTTATATTAGGTCATAATAGACTTAAATATCAAATTCAAGTCCAAACAAATGACTCTAGATATGTTAAACAGATCTACCACTCCCGATATGGCTTAAAAATGCCTAATCCCCATGACTTGACTCAACAGAAAGTAAATGAAGCTTATGTAGCGTGATTTTATGAAGGGTTTGAAGAAAAAATAACTTGAATCTTATATATAGAGTTAATTACATGAAAGTAGGAAGAAAAATTGATATTACTCTCCTTTATACATCACAGAGAATAACCCGGCAAGGGTTTCATGAGATCCACTCCATAAAGTGCAGATCTGCGGATCTAGATCTGAAGAACGCAGTATACTATAGCAGTAAATTAAAAATTATATCTAGAGCAATATATTACATAAAAAATTAGATCTACAACAGATCCATATGTAGAAATGTATTTATTATACATCCCCCTTGGGGTTCTCAGCATTACATGAAAGTACAGGAGTAGATCTGAGTTTTACTGCAACAGATCTGCAGTATGATTCAGAAAATATGAAGTGAACATAACATTAAATATATCAGGTCTGAAATAGTCATGTATTATATGGCTAATCCATGGATCACCACGGTGAAGGAAGAATCCAAACACCAGAGATCTCTTCTCCAAATGATTGCCGAAATACCCTGCAACTCTGCAACAGAAAATAACGCAATCCAAGAGGAAAAACTATGTTGTAGGCTTGTAGCATAGGTTGGCCTAGTGCTAAGATCAAGATCCAAAGCTCAATAGCTAATACACTCTTTGAGGAGGTTAAAAGACACACTCACTGAGAAGAGGCACTATTACAATCTAGATCTGAGCAGAACTAGTCTCCAGTTGTTGTAGCTCACTGAAAGAAGTAAACCCTAATATGATTTATGCTGTCTAAAGGAGATGGAGCTTGGAAATATGCCTAATAGTGGAAGAGAAGTGCAATGCCCTCCAAGAGCTACTCAATGGAAGGAGAGAGAATCCCTAAACAAGAAATCCTCACAAGTTTCTGCTAAATAGCCAAGAGAACTCAAATTGTCTAAGAAGACATAAAAATCAATTATCATCAACAACCTTCTCTTGAGCCTTCCCCTTCCTTTTATAAGATGAGAGCTTTGGCAAACCCTAAACCACCTTGATGAATTATCTCCTTTCACATGAGGGCCTCCTTCTAGAACTGTGTTGTCCCTCCATGAGGTACATTGTATCTAGATAGTGCTATGATTTGGTCCTGTTGACCTAGTCAATCTCCCCAACCCTTGTTCACATACAAGTGTATTTTATTGAAACGGCCCTGATTTTCCTCTGTTCACATTGGGCATTGATTTATTTGGATGTCTTTAGGATTTTTTATGTTCTCCTTTACATTTTATTCATCAATTAAGAAAACTAACACAAAATGAAATATTCCTATTAGCTTGGGCTAATTAGGAATATTATAGTGTCCGTCTATTCCCTCAATAACTGTAAAATATTCTGACATTCTTCATTCGAATGAAATGTCGCACCGTTTCTGAGTAATTTAGTTATGGGCACAATTATCATCTCATAGCTCTGAATGTGCCTCCTATAGTGCCTAGTGAAACTGATCATTGAGCACATTTGTATGACATTCTCAGGGGGAGATATCGAGGTTTCAACGAATGTGCATTATCCCCTAGGTTTCACTATTGTCAGATTCATCTGTGCATCCTATGGAGGTGGAGCACACTCGATTGCAGGCTTTGTTGTATCAAAGATGAATTCTTGAATATCATGAAAAGCTTATCCAATCTTATTAAATCCACTCTCAAAGATGAATGTTAGGATAAAGCTCTTCGTCAGTGCATAGCATTCACGAGTGCCTTGGTGCAGCTCTTTCTCTAGATACCATTTAGTAGGTACCTTCACCAATGTGTGGATAAACATGTGGACCCATTTAGGTCTTGGTTCTGTGCCCCATACCTGATTCCATCTCACCAAATCTCTGCGCTGGTCAGCATTGCCAGAGTTGACATATTCCATTTTAATGGTTGGCAATTAAAATCATAACCTCATCATGCGTGCACATTCCTCGCAGTTTCCCATGTTCTCTTTATGACTTTCCCACCATCTTGTTGGTTAGAACACAAGCCGAGATCCGAAACACGGTATCTCTGTCCTTTAGGCACAATCCTTTCAATCTCCCTGTTAAACATGCTTATATCAGTTGATCCATCACAGTGCGAAAATTCACGTACCTCGGATATTATACATTGAAGGGATCTGGTCACATGATTACAACACAATGCAGATGCCTTATGCCACCAATTCTTCTAGTTTTCTAGTTCCTCATCAGAATCTGAAAAACAAGAGCTATCATTCTCTCAGTTACGATTTCTGTCTGATTTTGGATTAATCCAATCTTCCTCGCGCAAATTCATCTTATAGATTTGATTGATATCATCATCAACACACACAAAATCCATATATCTTTGTCCCTATGCAAGATCTAGAGGAATTCTGACCTGAATCCAATACTTTCAAATTCCATTCTCCTTTTCTTCAAGTTTATGACACCATCCATGTCAATAGCCCAATCCAACCCTAGCAGTGCAGGATAAGGATCAGTATCATCAAGAATTTGTATGACTTCAAAGTCTCCCATCACCTTAACACCCTTGATACTAACTACAAGTTGCAACAACCTCCCTAAGGGAATGATCTTATACTAATTAGCCATGCATAGTTTAATGGTAGACCATTCCAGCTTTGGTTCTTCCATGCACTGCCTTGTTTTATTTGATAAAACATTATATTTCACTCCTAGAGCTAGAATAACCTGTTCCATCTTGTAAGCACCAATCTGCATGGTCATACACATCTCCCTACTCATTCTCTTCTTATTCTTGTATATTTTTTTGACCTCTATTTGTTATACCATTGGTTGTTCCTTATCTACACAATTATCTATCAGAGCTTGAATATTTTATACTACATTTTTGTTGCACGGTAACTTTATACATGCTTGTAGGAATGGTTTGATATCTTCATCTCCTCATGCTTCCTTCAATGGTCTATCTGATGTTGATGTGCTACCTTCTGCAAATTATTTCTGTGCTTCAACAAAAGTTTCCTTTGCGCGCTGAAGATCAAATCCTTCCTTGTTTTCAGGTGCCTTACAAATGCATACATTATTGGTCTGTTGGTTTCCCTTATCTTCATTAGTGGTTACGTTGATCCTATTAACCACATTTACATTGGGATATTCTTTGCAGGTTTCTACTCTAACCATATGAATATTTTCTGTTGGAGTCAGCGTCTTCTTCTCCTGCATTTTAGAAATCAATACAGGACAATATTATATTACATCATCAAATTTCCTACAGTACCTGCATGACTGTCACACTAGATTAGGACAACCGGGTGAATAATGACCAGAATCTCAATAGTTATAGAAAATGACTTGTACTCTTCCTTGACAAGTTGATCCACCTCCTTGGCCTCTTCCTCTACCCTGAAATCCTCCACGCCCAGAGGGGGGTGCTGGCGAAGTAGGATCGGCCTGCATCCTATATATTTCAGCTTTATCTAACATCATATCATAAGTGTGACAACGCTGCTCATCGTTTCCTAATGACGAACATAATCTGCAAAACAACTGCTTCAACTTAGGTTGATAATTTCTGATCCTTGGGAAAGAAAATTTGTCATGTAACCCAACAATTTGACATATTATTCACCATGTAGGGCTCTTCAATGGACTAGAACCTCCAACATTTAGATAATTTTTGAAGACATGAGGTTGATCTTTATGGTACCCAAAAGCCTTACATTTTATGCACCCAACCTTTGTGCAGATCTCCTTTCCCTTGTCCTTGCGCAAATTTTGAATATATAAATGCATGGCTTCCAACTCATTATGAATTTTTTGAATCCCAAGCACAATAGGTGTTGGAGTAGCCTCTAGTTTCATTGCAACCTCCATAGCCTAAGCCCCTGTGACAATATTTTTCTGACCTAAGGGCTGGCATAGATGTGGGAGAAATATAGCAATGAACCATTCTTTATGTTGAGTATCATAAATGAAAAATCCTCCATCTCTGGTGGTGCACTTCAACCTTTGATCTGCCTCCCATATAGATTCATTAACCTACAAATGAATCTATTTCATTTCTATCACCATCTGCGTGTATGACTTAGGCTTATTAAACTTCCCTTTTAGGGCATATTTTATTTGGTCCAAGGTTGCATTCGGGTTTTCTTGAACATACCTGACGTACCAATCAAATGTGTGATCTTGGAAGGAAGTGGCTAGTTGTGTTTTCCTAATATAATTATTGTTAACCTGCTAAGCCTACCATACGGCCTCAGTCATGAACCAAAATTGTTCATTATCCTCATTCCTAATGACTATGAAAGTAGGTAACTTTATTGATGTGGCCATATCTTCTTCTCGGGGAGGCAGAGGTGGTGGTGGAGATGGACTATGCGGTGGAGTAGGTTTTCTATGATGTGAGTGTAGAAGTGGAGTGGATGGGGTTCGAAATAGACTCAAGGGTTTCTGGTGTGATGAAATTTCTCCTTCAGAGTCACTAGAGCTACTGGTTTCTGTTTCACCTTCACTATCAGATCTAGGCTTTAGAGAGCTATAAATAATTTCTTCCGAATCTTTGTGGTATAATTTTCCATAGTGCGTAGTCAGGACTCTTCGAGGCATTCAAGAAATATGTTCACACATAGAGCCCTATTCGCATAATGTAATTTTCAGCAACAACTTTAGAGAGCATAGGAAATTACCTCTAGGGCCTTAGATAAACCTTATTTTTTATTCAGAATAGGATACAAATTGATGGATGGAAAATTCTGTCAGAAATCCTCCCAAGAGGCGATCGATCCAATGATATACCACACGAATGATCTTATTATCTAGATTTTATAATTTCTAAATCAATTCAAGAGTCCACTCAGTGTTTGCATCCTCCTTCACATAGGTATTGAATTTAGTTAAGCACAACAACCACTCCTGCAACTCATTTTCATAGGAGAAAAAGAATATCTCTTGAACTTCTGTATAGATGTGTTTTTGTACCCACTTTTTTCCAGATATCTTAGCACTTCAATTCTCTTATATTTTGAATTCAAGGATATTTCTTTCCATCCAATCTTGCAATTCATTTCACAATGGGTGCCACAACATCAATTCTCCCTCAAAATGATCCTTGTCCCGGAAACATAACCATATGTTGGCTTGACGGGTCCTAACCTAGGTTCTTATTTTACCATGCAACAAACAAGCCATCCAACTACTGGCCCTTTCGACAATGACCCGCTTGCACGGATCAAAGTCTCACCCGAAGCAATATGGGTAGGTGTTGGAACTAGGATTTCGCACCCCGAGGAAGAAAATAATGAAGTGGCCCTAAGCAGATCGATTGCAGACATATCAATCATAAACAAATGTGCACAATACTTAATTGATAATAGAAAAAATCGTAAATCACTTTAGCGCATATATAAGAGAAATAGATGCAGATCTAAACATCGCATAATTACTTAAGAAGATTCATCAATCATTAATATGCATAAATAACCATAACATATATCTTGCAAAAATATAAATAAGCAACACAGAATAAATGCGATCTCAAAATAACAAATAACTCAAATCAATACACAGTGTTTCGCCAAAATCAACCCTTGTATTAATTCAAATCCTTTCAATACATCAGTCTTTCCCCTTACACATAACCCTTCTACACACACAACCACTGGAGTCTACACACAACCAGGACTAGGTCTCTGTGCACACAACCAGTAGGATCCTTTCTACCCAACCTAGAATAAATCCTTACAAAGTATTACAGATGCATAAACAGTCAGATCATAATAGTCTATTCAACTTGAACTACTTTACTTAGATTCAATCTATCTATTTATATTCTTCTAATGCATATATTATGGCCGCAAACCATGGTTTGAGGCCCACCGTTTACCCTTAAACCAATTTACATAAACATAGGGACCTTGACCCACCCCAGAGACCCTTCACTCATTAACGTAGAACACATATACAAAACTTGTACAAAAATATATATAAAAAGTGTAGCTTAGGGGACCCTGCTTCAAATTCACGGGTGATCTTATTGTCTAGCTTTTCTAATTATTGAATCAGTTCAGGAGTCCACTCAGTGACTGCATCGTCCTTCACACAGGTATTGAATTTAGTTATGTGCAACAACCATTCCTGCAACTCATTTTCAATGGAGAAAAAGAATATCCTGTGAACTTCTGTATAGATGTATTTTTGTGCACACTTTTTATCAGATAACTTAGTACTTTGATTCTCTTGGAGTGTAAATTGAAGGATATTTCCATCGAGCCAATCTTGCAATTCATTTCACTAAGGGTGCCACAACATCAAATCTCCCTCAAAATTATCCCGGTCCCGGCAACAGAACAATTTTTTGGCTTCGGGGTTCCTAACCCAGGTTTAGAGTTTATCACATAACCAACAAACCCTCCAGCTACTGGCCCTTTCGGAAATTACCTGCTTACATAGATCAATGTCTCAGCTGAAGCAGTATGGGGGGTGTTGAAACTAGTTTTCTGTACCTTAAGGAAGAAATAATGAAGTGGCCCTAAGAAGATCGGTTGCAGACTTATATTAATCATAAATAAATGTGCACAATACTTAATAGATTATAGAAAAAATCGCAGATTTCTTTAGCGCAGATATAACAAAACTATATCCAGATCTATACACTTTATAATTAATTAAGCAGATTCATTAATCATCAGTATTCATAAATAACCATAATAGATATTTTATGCAAATATAAACAAGCGAAATAGAACCAATGCGATCTCAACATAATAGATAACTCAGATCAATACACAATGTTTCGCCAAAATCAGTCCTTGTATTAATTCATATCCTTTCAAGACATCAACATTTCCCCTTACACATAGCCCTTCCACACACATAGTCAATGGTGTCCACACACAGCCAGGACTAGGTCCTCGTGCACACAGCCAGCATGAGCCTTTCTACCTGGCCCAGAAAAAATCCTTACAAACTATTATAGACACATAAATAGTTGGGTCAAAACAATATATTCAAGTTGAAATACTTTCCTTAGAATCGATCTATCTATTTATATTCTTCTAGCGCACAGATACTATGGTCTCAAACCATGGTTTGAGGCCCACAGTTTACCTTTAAACCCATTTACATCAAAAATAGGGACTTTTACCCACCCCAAAGCCCCTTGACCCATTCCCACAACGCGCATATAAAAAAATATACAAAAATATTCCCAAAAAGTGTACCCCAGGGGACCTTGCTCCAATAGGCACACATCTTTGGATCAAGAAACTCTTCACTGATATTCTCTCCAAGTAATTTTTTCATGTCAATTATTTTGATCACCTTTCATGATTTCACTGTTGATTTTTCTTTCCTTGTTGGAATTTATTTTATTTTCAGTTTATTTATTAATTTTTATGTTCATTATTGACTCTACAAGTGTTAATATGTTGGTACATGTTGTGACTATGAATATAACTTAACTCTTCACATTCTAATCATGATTGCAACAACACCCATAAAAACTTGTAGATATTTCCTCTCTACATTTCTATCATGCAATCTTTCGGATGTACTTGTCCTTGAGCCGTTATGTGATAGAGCATACTTCTAGAAGTTGAAAACCCAACTCAATCAGAAAAAATTCACCCATAAAAGACATTTTTTCCTCTTGAGTGCACTCCTTCGTCACGAAGAACTATACCCTCCTTGAGTGCATGAGCACACCTCAAAGGCTTGAATTTTTTCCCTTCGTCCCTTCAACATGTGCCAATGTGCCCTCCTTGTCCTTGAGCTTATGATCACACCTTGAAGGTATGAAGGCTTAGAGATCCATTCCTTCATTTCTTTAGAGTGTTCCATTGTGCCCTCTCAGTCTCCTTGAGTGCATGATCATACCTTCAAGGCTTGAATTATTCTCTTTCATGCTTCGTTAGTGAACCCTACACCCTTTATGCTTTCCCTCTCTTTCTTGAGTGCATGAGCGCACTTCAAAGCCCCAAATGACCCTTGAACTTTCTCCGTGCTTTGGAAGTGTGCCCTCATTTTCTTCATGAATATTTATTTCCCATGCAAGTGCTTTTGTGCCATCTGTTATCACACTCAAAATTTTGCAAAAATTTTCTCAAATAGGGTCTTCCTAGTTTTGATTTTATATCAATTTTGATCATTAAAATTGGTAAAAAAGTGGTGTAAATCATGCTTACCCTAAATCCTAAAATCATTATAGACCATGTCTTGTTAGTTATTTGTCATCATACATCATCCCAAGTTTTATTTTTAACCTTACTCTTAACCTGTTTGTTTTTACCTATTTTTGTAGTGCACGTAGTTATGAATTGGCAATTTGCGCTATGGAAATGCCTAAAATTTTCGTAGTAGATTTTCCAAATTTCAAATTGTTGGCACTGAGAAATCATGAATTTTTGCAGGAGACGGAGCTCGGAATGACATGTCATTTTTTCTTTGCTCAGGGTTTAAGTGGGGTCTTTTCTAGTTAGTTATGGGATTAATCATTATGTTAACATCATGATTGTTGTGTTTTCAGTCCTACTTTCCACCTCATTTTTCACTTTAATCACTATGGTGTTTTAAAATTGGTTTTAATAACTTTCCACTCACCATTTCCATATCATTAGCTCATTCATCCTTGTCTGTAATATTCCCAAATGGGGAATGCAACAATAGAATGTAGAATGACAGAAAAATAACGCAGATCATCATAGACAAAGTAGGAGGCCAATATGGAGACCCTTCATTTGTATTTACAGCAGAAAAATAGATGTAAATGATGGCCCATAAGATGCATAACAAGAAATACAAGTCTCCAATGGAAGAAAATCCTCAAAATGAGGTGTTGCAACCATATATATAGACTGGAAAAAGCCTTACAACGTTATTTTATTGGTCTGCAAAAGATGTATATTATACATTATATATAGAGAAAACAAGTGTATAAATAGTCAGATCTATATCAGATCCATACACTCTATAAGCTCCTCTAAAATACCCCCTTGGGGTTTTCAGAAAAACACCATGTACAAGTTGTAAATCTGAGATCTAAGTCTGCAGATCTACTGAAAATTATAGATCTGGAAAGTGTATTTGATCTTATATGAATAATAGAATGACCACCTTCAATATATCTCCAAAGTTAAGGGTAGATCCCGAACACTCAAAAAATCACTCTCCAAATGGTGTGCCAAAATACCCTGCAACTACACCTACAGGAATAACGCAGATCTAGAAGTAAAATTTCACTGTAGGGATGAAAATGTGGTTGGCCAGATGCCAAGATTAGAAAATGAAGCTCAAGTACTCCAATATTCACCTCCCAATGAAGTAGAAGTCTCCTCCACTGAAAAGGAGCACTGAAATGGCCTAGATATGAAAGATCTAGTCTCCACTTGTTGCAGCTTGCAAAGAAAACCAAACCCTCAACGAGATATGCCTTGTAGTTGAAAGAAGAAGCTTGGCCTTCAACTAGATAGTGGAAAATACAATGAAAACTCTCCCAAGAGCTACCCAATGGGAAGAGGCGGGATTATCGACCAGGAACACCCAATGCTAAACAACATTCATTCTTAGTTAAACAACAAGAGAAAGATATGTAATATTCCCAAATGGGGAAATCAGCAATATAAGCACATAAAATGATTTTTTTAGAAATATGTGGTATAAAATCCATAACAGCCCATGGATCCCTTATATTACACATTAGGGGATCAAAATCTAAAAGGAGATCAAAAACAAATCAAGGTAAAGGAGTTAAACAGGTCTTCCAAACCTAGAATAGCTCAAAAACACTAAAACCCAAAAACTACTACAACACAGAATTACTACATAAAGTGACATTGCAGTATAATGATGGTTTATACTCAGAAATTATTAAGACAAATATATCTGCTCATATATTAATCAATATTTGTCAGATGCATGATATCTAGTCTCCTTTATACAAATCCATGAGAACCCGGGAAGGGTTTATAGGAATACACCCAAATACAAATGGTGATCCATAGCCCAAGGACTGAAGAGTCACTGCAAACTAAAGCACATAAATATAGGAGGCTGAAATAATATAGATATGATGTATATCTACTCAAAGGTCTCCTCCAACGAAAGGCTAAACCCTTCAATCACAGAAAAACACTCTAAAAGAGCCACAAGATCCCTCACTGAAGCTGCCCTCCAAAATAACACAATTCCAGATTGAAATTATGTTGTAGGTGATGGGAATAGATTGACCTGATGCCAAATATCTGAAATGTGCTCAAGAACCCTCCAAAATGATCTCCCAAGAGAAGGAATCCTTCCTCCTATGAAAAAATAGCTCAGAAAGTGGGTTTCTCAACCCTCGACTGCCACACCCTGCAATACAGCACGAGATTCTGCAGAAACTATGTTGTAGCTAAAAAATTAAGCTTGGAAAAAATTCTAGATGTGTGGAATGATATATCAAGACTCTCCCAAGAGGCCTCTCAGGGAAAGAGATGGAATTCCTAAACAGTAATACCTTGTTCTAAACAGCACCAGCAATATTAGCTAAACAACTGAAGAGAGAAAAATCTAAACAAACATATCAAAATATAATTCATAAGCTAACCCCATATGGTTTTCATCCTCTTCCTTATAAACAATGTGAGCCTTCTCACCTTGGGTCCCGCTCATTACGGATTCCACCATCACACAATCAATATCCCTCCAAAACTGCGTTGTCCCATCATTAGTGCCACTCCTCCATAACAACGTTGTTTGATTTGGTCAAAGTTGACCTCTTCAACCTACTCCAGCCCTTTTCACACTTAAGGGTCTTCAATCTAGCTTTTATATAGCTGTCTAAACTAATCCACATTCATACAGGCTGTCTCTATTGATGATTCACTCCCTCCATTCCATCTTAGTTTACTTGGTCAAACTTGACCTTGTCTTCATGCATTAGCCCTTTTTCACACTTGAGGGTGTTTTATCCAGCTATGAATATGATCCATTTTCACATTAGAGGGATTTTATTGCCGCTAAACAAATTCATGGGAATCCCTACCCATTTATTCATCTAACTATAGGTTAAGATAAAAAATTAATATTCCAATTAGTTGCATGCTAATTTAGGAATATTACAAGATATATGTCTAAACAGACAATATATTCAGAACACATCATATCATCAACAACCTTCTAATGTTTCCATCCTCTTCCCTTTATAAGTTAGGAGTGTGCAAACCCTAAACCACTTCCAATGAGATAACTTCTTTCACACAAGGCATCTCCATCTAAAACTGTGATGTGCCTCATTGATGGCCACTCCTCCATGACAACATTGTAGATTTGGTCAAGGTTGACCCAATAAAAATGTCCAGTCCCTTTCACACCTAAGGGTGCTTGATTTAGCAACCAAGATTTAGTCTTTTTACATTTGGCATTAATTTATTCATTATCAAGGAGTATTATGGTCCTCCTTTGCTCTTTTATTATTTAAACAAAGTAATAAAACAAAATTGAATATTCCAATTAGTTCATGACTAATTGGGAATATTACAGTCCTCCTCTCCCAAATGTTGCTTTTCCTCAAGCAACTGACAAGGTGAGTGCTGAAACTCTTCTCCTCCTCCATTCCTGACACCAACATGTGATAAGCTTCCTCCGTAAGCTAAGTTTTCACCAATCTAGCCCTCCATTAATTTCTCCTCCAAAGTTCTCATGAGATGTAAATAATCCATCCCATAAGGAGACAATATCTCAAATGAAAAAAACATGGTTTTCCAAATGTTCTCCCTGAAACATGAAGCATAAGATACATGGAGAATCTCCATTTGATAGGGCACATAGATACCTCCCATCCTCCCTCCATAAATTTCCATAAAAATTACAAGTACATTGTCAATGTATGGGATCAAAACTACATACATACAAACATAAATTTGTGCATATGGAGGTGGGTCATTGTCCCACATGTGGAATCAGCGCAGTGCATCTCCTGAATGCCTCAGATCATGATGTGTTAAGTGGTTTTCCCACCACTTACTTGTTGTCCATGTCATCTCACCATGGATGAAAGTGTGAGATATATTTGGTGCTTTAGGAATGCACCCATCATGAAACAAAATCTCCCTTTGCCCTCCAAGGGAGTGGCCATGTTCATAAAATTTTATGGCCCAAATTTGGCCATGAAGTTTATAAGGTACAATACTCCTCCTTGGATTCATGGCCTGCATATACATGGTGAAAGAATGAAAACAATAATCAAATAAAACATTACTTACATGAGCATATTCTTCACCAAAGTTCCACCTTAGATAAATGGGTTGGTGCATAGATCTATCCCCTTCCTCAAAAAGGGAAAGAGATGGCTGAATTAACTCTTCCATAGAGATATGTTTCTACCCCATCTCCACATGGTACATGCATCTTTGAAAATGCTGATATATTTCTCCTTCAAAGCCCTTCCAAGTGTAGCTCCTCATGATGATGTTGTAGAATCCCATGGAATATGTGTGGCTGAAACATAACTCTTCATAGGCCCTGTGTAGTAATTTATCCTTAAGCTTGGAGGCTTTAGACGAGAAGATCCCTCTTGGAATAAATATAATAAATGACTCCTTATAATAGATGACTCCTTATAATGAGGCATTATAATAGATGACTCCTTATTGGACTAAATATCCCTCTTCATGCAGTTGGTCATAAAGTATCATGCATGTGTGTATATCCTTGGAATAATCCACCAACAGTTGGGATTTCCAATATGGATCAATCTCCCATAGTGACAATGTTGATGATGTAGCAATAGAAAGGTTTGTCATATAGCTACTCTCCTCCTTTACATCTCCCATGCCAAAGGTATATGTTGGAAGATCATTCCTTCCATGCATCTCCTCCCACAACACAGAATATGAAATGAGAGTGGGTGATGATGATATTGGGAGAAGATCTCCCTCCTCCTTGAGCCTACCCAAGACTCCCAGTGTTGTATCATTGTCTTCCAATGATCGCATCCCTCCTGGATCTACACTAGGAGCATCATGTTGTGAGATATCTATCACATGATCTGCATCAGGTGGCCTCGCAAGTGGTTTTCCACTAGAAAATAGTGTCCCATGCAACAATCTCATGAGCATGATAGATGGGGCTATAAGGTCCTTGCTTCCAGTACGCAAATCCATCTCTGTTTTATATGTGCAAGTTTTATGTGAGGGATATATATGCATGCCTTCGATCATTTTAGTTTCACCACTCTTCCTGCCCAACTATTCAATTTTCAAAGCCTCCCAATCAATGCTAACTTTCCCCAATGTTATCAACCATTGAACACCCAATATCACATTGGTGTCAAGTATGTCAACCACAAATAAGTGATCAATCAGTGTATATGTCCCCATGGTGACTAAAAGTGATGGGACATAATGCATGCATTGAATTGCTCTATCTCCTCAGACCAAAACAGAGAATCCCTTAAAATCATTTGTGGGTATTGCCCTCCTTTGCACTAGTTGGGCATCAATGAAATTTTTGGTAGCCCCATTTTCAATCAAAACAAAAAACCCTCCGATTCAAGATGGAACATTTAACTCTTAAGGTAAAGTACTTAGGTACTCCTCTCAAATATGCAAGATCCCCTCGAATAGGAGCAAATGCTCCATTCCCATCTCCTGATGGTGTTGGTTCTCCTCTTGCAGTGTCAGCGTTATGACCTCTTCTTGGTTCATATTATTCTTCCTCCTCATTATCTGAGATGACCTCTATGTAATGTGCTTTTCTAGCGGCACGTCTATGTCTAGGTGCCCATGATTATTGGCAAGTGAAGCGGAGCTTCCTTCTTCTTATATATTTCCGGACATCATCATCAAGAGGTTTCTTGTATGAGCTCTCCTTTGAAGGAGCAACTTTTTCTTCCTTTCCCTTTGTAGGAAAAGAGGGCTTATGATGAAAAGTTTCCTTTTCTTTTGGCAAGGCATCTTGAAGATCTCTAGCCCTTTCAATAGCATCATGTAGGGTATTGGTCTTGGTATATTTAACCAACCCATGAACATGTTCATCTAAACCATCAATGAACATGTACACCCTTCTTGTTGTAGACAAATCGAGAACCATAACAAAAAGTCTTAAAAATTCACAGATATAAGTTTTTGTATTACCTAATTGTTTCAACTTTGCAAGGCTCATGAATGGTTCCTCTGGATCTCTTCAATCAAATATTTCTACCAGCCTTCTAGTGAACTCTGAATAAGCAGTCACATTGGCATGACCCAATGTAGACAAGCCATGGAACCACCAGTTATGTGCTTCACCTTCAAGGTGCGGCGTTGCAATATTGATAGCCTCCATCTCTAGAACCTTCTTCAGCTAAAAGTACATGTCATTTTTTTCTACCCAATATTTGGCAGAACACTTGGATGACCCATCAAAATTAGGTAAAAAGAATCTTCCCATAGTGTTGATGTCGGTATCTTCATCCCTCCGTCAGTGATCAAATTCTCTTGTTGCATTGCATGTTAGGTGTCTCACTCAGTCAACTGCATTCCATTAGGATCATGGATCTGACGGTATTGGCTTGTTGTACATTTTCCCTCATGCCCTTTACCTGCTGGCACATTTCCATTCATCTAGATCATCTACAAGAGTCATTTTTAAGGTTTCCACTTTATTAGGTCTAGGGTTTCATCAAAAAGGTCTTCAAAATGTTCAATAACAGTCAGCAGGTGCATGAGGCAATCGAATAAAGTTTAAGTACCAATAAATTCCATAATCACATGCTCAGAGACTTGTTTTTCCTCAAAATCCTGTTTTGAGGAAAAACAGAGTATTTTATGTTTTCATGTATAAAATTTGATGTAATTTCAGTTTTTACTATGTAAGCAACTTCAGTGGCAACCCTGGTCACCTTACCAAGCTTCAACAACTCCATCCCCTACAAGGCAAACCAAAAAATCAAATCATTCAGTTCATCAAAGGTAAAATTTAAGTAAACTGCCCAAAAACAGAGTTGAAAAAGTAAGTTACAATGCAAACATTATAAAAGTGGGTTTTATGAGTGAAAAATCAAAATCTCTTGTATATAAACTCATTGGTCATGTTCAAAGAGCTCATTTACATTCAAAGGAGAAAAATTGAGCAAGAGAAGGTCGTGTTGGAGAAAGGGAGCAATTTTGAAGCAAAACTATGCAAGTTCAAGGGCACAGCGCATAGAGAAGGCGCGGCGCATTGGGCTACCCTCCATAGTGTAAAAAATACACTGGAATGATGCATATAGAAGGCGCGGTATGTTGGTTTTATGGCGCGGCGCATAGAGAAGCCGCGACGCATTGGGTTTCCCTCTACAGTGTCAAAAATACACTGGTGCGACGCATATAGAAGGCGCGGCAAGTTGGGTTTATGGCGCGATGCATAAGCTGCAAGCCCGATTTCACCATAAACTCCCTCAAATTTCCAAATTTTCTCAATCCCATGGTGTGCAAGTAAGTCAAGATTCCTTCCATTGCTAGTGAAAAAGTTTTTCTTAAAAATTATGGTGGTTTGAGTTTATGTTTACAAGCGTGGTAAACATAACCGAGAGGAGCCTACTTCACTTGCCGAGTTGCAGGCCTGCCCTCTTGCTGTCACATGCTTTCAACACCAATCCTATTATCAGTTCTGTGAGATGGTAGAGAGAGTTCAATACCGTCATGATTTTTCCAGGTTGTTTGTGCTCCATCTTCAAAATGGCCAAGTCACTCTAGCAGGTGTGACATTTACCTTGACACCAGAGTCCATTTCTATAGC
This sequence comes from Pinus albicaulis, assembly GCA_034641835.2. NCBI lineage: Eukaryota > Viridiplantae > Streptophyta > Pinopsida > Pinales > Pinaceae > Pinus > Pinus albicaulis. The sequence continues at coordinate 942,971,352 of CM076580.1, read as the reverse complement.
AACTGGCATTCCAAATGTTGGTGAGCAGTGGAATAAAAGGTAGCAGATTGACAGAGAATAGTATGAGCCTTACATCAAGGTTGGTTATTAGAGACATCTCATCAGATTTTTTCCTTTCCAGTATCTGAAAGACTCATATGCTCCCTTGATGAAACTCATAATTAAGTATTTCAGCTGTGAGGGCTAGTTTTCTCGCATATATGCTTATCACATCAGATTGTTGATGCACTTTACTAGGGTGAGAATGATGAATCTCCCCTACTTTATTTTCCGGAACATTGAGAAGATGACCACCTTAGTGCACAAGAAGACTCCCTAGTAGCAATATAATAGCATATATCATTTTGCACTAATCAAGATTATGGTCATGCATCAGCTTGGTTTATAGAACATATCATGGGATGATTTCATTTCACATGAGGTCTTCACTGCTCCTCATGTACCTCCATCTGCTTTTCATGAGACAGGTGGGCCTTCACATCAGCAGGAGCTTCATGAGACACAAACTGCTAGTGTGCCAGTATTTGTCACCTACCAAAAGGGCACTAGAATGTTGTTTGCAGCAGCAAAGCGAGTATTATCTCCACTCGGGGTGGAAGGGGTCTCGCTTCCTCCATTAGTAGAGCAGGTACATGATAAGGGCAAGCGACCATTACATGATGAGGGGCCTTTAGGAGGGCAGGAGACAGATTTCATTCTTATTCAGGATGATGACACCGATTTGGGCTCACAAAGCTCAAAACTTAAAGAGATCATTCAGGAGCAGCAAGAGGACATCCATGGTTTTTCTCTCAACCTATAAAGAGACAAATGGATAATTGACTATCTAGAGCAAAGAAACAAGCAGCTAGAGGATCAACAAACCATTATGGAGCTGCAAAACATACGAGAAAACTGGGAAGTTGCCAAGAGGAGGAAAACCAAAGTGACACCACTTGAACAAGAAATTGAAGCTGATCATGAATCTTGGCTCGATAGGATAAAAATAAATTTGGAAAATATTCTGGAGAAGGCCAACAAATAGAAAAACATGTTGAGGCACATGGCCTACCACTACTTGGCGAGAAACCAGGTGTGAAAAGCAAGAATCAGGATTTTGAAGGCCAAGTTGAAGAAGGCATCAAAGAGGCAAAAAGAGCATGACAGAATTTAGATCTTGGATGAGGCTTCCTTGGCCCAACACAGCTCTTAAGGGAGGACACTTAGCCCAAATTTCAAAAAAATTGGGACAGTTTTTGTAATTTTTGAATTTTTGGCTCAAAAAACAGACTTTTCTACCCAATGCGCCGCGCCACCTGGCGCTCGCTTTTGATGGAGGCATCCTATTGAGAAAAACTCAGAATATTTGGATTTTTCATGAAAAAATATGCATTCTCACAAATGGGCAAGAAATTTTGACAGGTTTTGGGCTTCCAAAAAGGTCAAAAACACCCCAAAAATGACCTTTCTGCCCCTTTTTGACACATAGGGAGCAGTCTTCGGAGAACTCAGTTTTGGAGAGGAAAATGGAGGCCAAATTCAAAAATTCCACTTGTGATGGAAATTATACAGGCATACCTTTCTAAAAAGCCCACTTGGAGAGAATTTGGACACCGGGAAGGCCTCCAAAAGCAGCTGCAAAAAGGCACTATGCATAGGGAAATCAGTGCAGCGCATTCGAGGAAATTTGCTTAGTTTGGCCAAAAATACTTTGTTCGCCTAGTTTCTTGACTGTTTGAATTTTCTCCTTCTAATTTTAAAAATTATGATGTAATTTAATATGACTTGATGGAATTTGATGTAATTATGCTGAATTTTCACTCATATATGTAGATTCATCCATGAAAAGTTAGTTTACAACTAAATGAATCAGTTCCCTAGTTTTTAGAGGCAAGCTGTTCCACTGCCTACTTTTTAGTTCTTAGTTTAGAATTTGTTGGAACATCTCCTAAACTCATGAGCTCGACCCCTATAGGCTAGGATGAGTTGTTGTTTGCCTATATCTTATGTTTTTTTGGTCATTATCATGGTTGGAGTTTTGGGAAAGCTTGGAGCTTATTGTATACTCATTTCAACAGTTTTGGCTAAGGAATAGACCAGTGGTTTGCAGCACTTTATGGGATTCATGTGGCATCTTGCTTTGGTATTTTTTTTTATTTTGTAATTTTAAGTCTACATGTGTTTTATGTATTCCATATCTCTCTTTATTTCATCTTAACTAAATCAAACAAAGATAAAGGTAGAATACATTGAAAGTGCAGTGCTATACCTAGGGTTTGCTTAGTTATCTATGTTTTCAGCTGATTGAAAAGGATCCCTGAGTTATTCATGCCCTTTTCAATTCCTCTTCTGTCTAAAACCTCTCCATCTCACTCAATTTGAAGTACCAAATCACTTTCCTACCTTTCCCCATAGAGATCTCTGCAAAACTGAGCCTCATTCCGCAAGCCCAAATCTGCCTTTCACATTTGAACCAACAAAACATTATCAAATTCAATCAAACACCTTTGTACACATACCTAGCCTAAAATCAGTCATCACATCAGTCATCTCAAGCTTTCATTGGCCATATTTTCTGAGATTGACAAGGAGAGAGCCCTCTCCCGACTTGGTAGGGCTAGCTACCAAGTTAAGCGTGGTATGATGTTATCCTAGATCCTACCTTTCTCAGCCTGAGGTAGATTTAGGCCCTAACACATAGTGTGGTGTTGATCATGATTCTGAATGATGATGCCTTGGTCTTCTATTGTCCTTTATTTGAAAAAACTCCTGAAAACTCAAGTGATCTTTGAATCTATGATTTTGAGACTCATATTCTTCAAAATAACCTTCAAGGGATTCATGCTCTTGTAACCCTTCATTTCCCACAACCAAAAATGTAGGCATGGTAGAGTGTTTGGAAACTTGTGTTTGATGCACTGGTTGATCATTCCAGTGATGAGACATGGCAGCGCCTTCTCCAAGATGAAATCCTTTAGGGTATTCCTTGATTCCATCCATTCTCATCTCTTTGATCTCTCTAGAAAGATCTTGCATGGCTCTAAGAAGGATCTTAGGAAAATCCTTATCTTCATCTTCACCTCCAGATAAAGGGACTTTACCCTTGTCTTCATTTTCATTTGTGTAATAAAAAATTTTGTGCCTTCTCTTTAGATACCTCTTCTCTCTGTCAGTAAGAGGCTCTCCTTCTTCGGAAGACATATTGGATTTCTAGAATGCATAGGCTGTGCCAAGATAATGCTCCGATTCCATTGTAATATTCCCAAATGGGGAATGCAGTAATAGAATGTAGAATGACAGAATAATAATGCAGATCGTCATAGACAAAGAAGAAGGCTAATATGGAGACCCTTCATTTGTATTTACAGCAGCAAAATAGATGTAAATGATGGCCCATATTATGCATAACAGGAAATACAAGTCTCCAATGCAATAAAATTCACAAAATGAGGTGCTGCAACCATATATATAGACTAGAAAAAGCCTTACAACGTTATTTTATTAGTCTACAATAGTTGTATATTACACCTTAGATCTAGAGAAAATAAGTTCATAAAAATTCGGATCTATATCAGATCCATACACTATATAAGCTCCTCCAAAAGACCCCCCTAGGGTTTTCAGCAAAACACCATGTACAAGTTGTAGATCTGAGATCTAAGTCTGCAGATCTACTAAAAATTATAGATCTAGAAAGTGGATATGATCTGATATGAACAATATAACGACTACCTCTAATATATCTCCTAAGTGAAGGGCAGATCCCCAATACTCAAAAAATCACTCTCCAAATAGTGTGTCAAAACACCTTGCAACTGCACCTGCAGGAATAACGCAGATCTAGAAGTAAAAATGCGATGTAGGGATAAAAATGTGGTTGGCCACATTCCAATATCAGAAAATGAAGCTCAATTCTTCCAAAACTCTTCTCCCAATGAAGTAGAAGTCTCCTCCACTGAAAAGGACCACTGAAATGGCCCAGATCTAAAAGATATAGTCTCCTCTTGCTACAGCTTGCAAAGACAACCAAACCCTCAACATGATCTACGTTGTAGCTGAAAGAAGAAGCTTGGAATTTAGCCAGATAGTGGAGAATACAATGCAAACTCTCCCAAGAGCTACTCAATGGGAAGAGGTGGGATTCCCGTCCAAGAATACCCAATGCTAAACAAAATTCATTCTCAGCTAAAGAGCAAGAGAATGATATATGTCTAAACAGAAAATATATTTAGAAAATATCATATCACCAAAAACCTTATAATGTTGTCATCCTCTTCCTTTTATAAGTTAGGAGCTTGCAAACCCTAAACCACTTCCAATGAGATCACTTTGTTCACACAAGGCATCTCCATCTAAAACTGTGTTGTGCCTCATTGATGGCCACTCCTCCATGATAGTGATGTAGATTTGGTCAAGGTTGACCTAGTCAAAATGTCTAGACCCTTTCACACCTAAGGGTGCTTGATTTAGCAGCTAAGATGTATCATTTTTACATTTGGCATTAATTTATTCATTATCAAGGAGTATTATGGACCTTCTTTTCTCTTTTATTCTTTAAACAAAGTAATAAAACAAAATTGAATATTCCAATTAGTTCACGACTAATTGGGAATATTACATTGTCCTATAACATTTTCATCTTCATTTCCAAAGCAGCTCTCTGTCTACCTCCAAAGCAGCTCTCTGTCCACTTTTTAAATTTGCAGGTGTCACAACAGTGAAGAAAGGTGAGCAATATAAAGATTATGGAAGCCAAGAAGAAAGCACAAAAAGGAGTTTCTTGCTTTAGGTTCGAACCTATAGACCTAAAACTGTTGAATGAAGAACCCAACGTTGTTGAATCTTTAAGGAATGCCAGGTGTATGAGATTCTGCCAGAAATTGTAGGGATTTCATGGTCATATATCAAAGTATTTTGCTACAAATTTCACTGGTACAACATCTAAGGTGGGAATTTTGATTCCAAGATGAGGTGAAGAGTGGTTTAAGTCCACTAAATTCAAGCTGCAAAATTGTGATAAATTCATGAAGGATGAATATATTGGGACTGAGATAGGTGCTGGGATTCCAAGAACACATATGAATGAATAATATTCCAAACTGTTAATGATCATTCAAAAATATTTCACTTGTGAAGGGAGGTTCCACATGGTGTATCAATATCACTTCAATCTTCTGCCGCATTGCATTGGTAAGCAAGCCATTGATCTTCCTTTTTACCTCTTTAGAAGTTTGAGTAAGATGGAATATATGGTGTAGTCTAGGCCACAAAATAGTGATAATGTGTTTCATAATGGGCTTATCAAGTTGTTAGTTTTGGAATAATTAGGAAAGATCAACAGAGACTGGTCTTCTTTCCTTTTTCTAAATGGATATGAAGTTGATGTAGTGACTCCTAGGAAGAATCCTAAACATAAAGACACTCACTCAATTCAAAATGAGTAGCCTGAAATAGAGGAAGAAAATAAAAAAGTAGAGAAAATGAATCCTGGATAAGAGCCAATGGACATTGCTATAGAACTTGCACAAGAGACACCAATCCCATTGTTAGTACCTGCAAGTAAAAAACCAAAGTTCAGTAGCAAGAATAAGCAAGAAAGGATGACAAGAAGTAAAACCAATAGTCAAGCAAGTGAGAAAGGTAATTTGGAATCCATAATTCAAGCTATAGACATATAAGAATCCCCAATAGTCTAGGTTGTTGATGTTTAAGGGAGCAGAAAGAAAAGAAGGTCATCACTGCTAAAAAAATTGACTTCATAGGAGAATATGCAACCTTTCTTTTTCAGCCAAGAAAACCACTGACTAGATTACAGCTGGCCAAAGATGTTATGTCTCAAGCTATAGATAAAGGAAAGTAGCCTCTAATACAAGAATTTATTGATCTCTCTCGAGTCAAATAAGCTATCACTGTGCAGAGAAAAGGAAAGGAGAGGACGGTTGAAAAATCAGAAAATGAGCTCCTCACAAAACAACTAAGAGAATCAAGGGAAGAAATAATTCAGTTGAAGCTATAGGTAGAGAAGCACATGTCTAAAAATATGGATTTTAATCAGATGATGCATAAATGGGATAGTGAAGTTTCATTTTTTTCAAGATCCATGAGTGATGCTAAAAGACTGTTGAAAAGAACCCAGCCTCTAAGACTTTTGGCCAAACATACCAGGAAGATGAATCTGCATTTGCAACCTGAAAAATATTATTACAAAATAAAGCGAAAGACCTTCAAGAATATATGGGAATGATACAATATGAATTGAAAAAGAGAGGTTTGAAGATAACAGTTATAAATGAGCCTAAAGACACTCAAGCTTCAAATGACAAAGGGGATTAGAATTACCAATTTTTTTATGAGTGAGTAAGTTTTTGTCAATTTTGGAGAGGCTATCTAGTAGTTTATACTCATTAAGAAGTGAAATTTTGGAAGAAAATAAATTTTCTAAATTTCTGACAGATTAGGCATTTTTGTAGCGCCAGCCAAGCTTGAAACCCAAAAAGCACTACGAAAAATTTTGAAGATAAATTTTTGATGAAAAAGTTGTTCAAAAAGAAAATTAAACTTGAAAAAGTTTGTACTAGATATTTTAGCATATAAAATATACCCATGGCATAAAAAGAGCTAAGATGTGGTGGAAATTGCAAAAATTTAAGTTGCTACCAAAAGTTGCTACGAAAATATTTAGATTTCCCCTGTTTTGGCAGCCAGTTGAATTTTGAAGGAATTTTTTCTTGAAGTGGCACATACAAGGTTAGCTAATCATAGGTGGAGGTCAAAGACGTTCAAGAAGATATTTTATGTAGGTTTGGTCCACAGAGTTGTCTATCTCATCTTCAAAATATGATTCATCATGGAGGTACTTCAGTATGTGTGATGGAAACAACTCCTCAAAAGTAGGAAGAATAGTTTCATGAAGATAGTGCGGATATTTATGTTTTTATTGTGGTCAGTGTTGTTGAAGCACATGATTCCTTTCGATGTAGTTGGGTTATCCTTTAGATAAAGATGTAATAAATTGGTGGTTTAGTTATGTTAGGAATCTAACTCCTAAGTTAGTAGGTTTCAGTTTCTAATTCCAAGTATCTAGTTTATGGTTAGACTAGGTGGCAGCAAAGGAAATTAATGATCTAGCCTTGTTGGTAGATTCGATGTAAATATTGGATGCCTATTAATAGGTAGTATTTTGATGAATGAAGGGTTGGTGAATATTTTATTACGCTGCTACTTTGTAAAACCTTTCATATTTGGTAATATACAGTGGATATTTTGCCTTCTTCACTTGAGATTCGAATGAGGTTTTCAATGGGTTATATGTCTTATATCTTTCATGTTTAATATCTACAGTTAGTTTATGTCTAATTACTCAGAACTCATGGAAACCATGCTCTGATTTCCTTTAGATGTTAAACTGCAATTTATTCCTGTGTTGTGTATGTGTACCATATTTTCATTGAAACTTTCATTTGCCTTAGTTTCGACAAGAAGGATTATTTCATTGAATTTTCTGATTTTGACTCCATTTTCCCATTGGTAGCAAGTCCTTTACATTTTGAACCTACAATAAATCACAATTAAGTTACAGTCATAGAGTTAGCCATCTAATAGATTTTTCATTGAAATTCATAAGTTACCTTGAGAGAGCCCTCTCAGACTAAAGAGGCTAATCTTCAGTTAAAATTTGGTTGAAATAGTTACTCTAAGTTGTCTGGTGGAGCAGCCCATCAATACCAATTTAGAGATAACACCATCAATAATAGGATTACATTCACAGTTACATTTAATGGTTACTTGAATATGATTTTCTAAGTTTTTTCTTGAGAAAAATATAATATTTCATAAAGCTAATCGTTGTCGCCATGAGTGTGCTTCCACAAATAGGTGTTCGAGCTACAGGTATTGTTACTCTTTCATGATTTTTTGGAACCATGTCTACTGCTACACATAAAGTGGCCTCCAAAGAAGCTTCAGAGGAAAGCACTGAGGAAGCAATTGAAGTGACAAAGCCTACAATTCACATATATTCAGATACACAATGCTTCACGGATAATTCTACTTAGGTCACATAGAATGACATAAAAGACACATTCATGAAGAAAAAATTTCCTGAAATATTGGAGGATATAAAGTATACATCAGTATCAAGAGGTATATGATACATAAGACTGCATGTACATTGCCTATCATCCCTTGTGAATAATTTATTGAGTGGATTCTCACACACATGGATGATTCTCATCTCCTACATCATATAAAAAGTGGTGGTCATCTTGCCACATATTATGGAGAGTACATGCAGACGTATTATAAGATGATTAGGACCAAAAAATATGTTAATAACAACTTTTACACCAAATGGGATGATATCAACACAGGTGAGATTTATAAATCTTGGTGTCAAGAGCCTGCTAATTTCTGCCACCACCCATATGCAGTTTACCTGAATAGGTTCATTAGGGATGTATATTAGTCTCTCATTGCTATGTGTCTTTGGTTGCATGGGAGAAATAATCATGAGGTATTTGAGGAAAACTGGATATATATGTTGAGCATGGTGGTTACCCATGGTAATATTTCAATTGGGAAAATATTTTCATTTGAGTTACAACATCATGTGGGGCAAAAAAAGGAATCTTGAGGGAAATCTAGGTAGTAGAGTTCTATATGTATGCATTTTTATTGGATGGAATCTATGCATAATATGCCTTCCCGAGAATGTACTAGAACTGGACCCTACATAATAAGTTTGCAGTAAAATTCCACTACATATTGTTGTCAAAATCAAGTTTCAGAGGCACATATTATAGGCTATCAAAGCACTTCTTTTCAGTCATATTTCATATGTATATTAGACCGATCCTCCTTGCATCACTGATCAGGTGAAGGATTCACTACATGATAACTCAGACTAGTTTGCAGCGCTCGAGGGTACATGTTAGATACTTTGGATTTCATATTTCCCCTCATATCATGCCATGATATGTGACCAATAAGGTGGTCTTGCAAGAAGTAGCATATCAGTTGGACAAAGGGTTGTCAGGATTTGTTGGAACAGGGTCTCCTACAAGCTGTGAAACTGGTCCATTTTGAATATTTTTTGTTAGATTTATTCTAGCGCATGGGTTTTGGGGTGGGTGAAAGCCCCGAAAGCATTGTAATGGGTAAAAGGGTAAGCCAGAGGTCCAAAAACCATAGTTTGCGGACCATAGAAAAGTCTAGGCTAGATTGCTATAAATAGAGGGACATTTTTTATTGTAAAGGATAGGAATGATGAGCTATTGATGCGAATTTTTGTTTAAGCTATCTATTTGGGTTTTGGGGAAAGGAATCCTGCTCACTGTGTGCGCGGAGATCCAAGTCCAGCTGTGTGCGGACCTTGCTGTGTGCGCAGGTTGGGAAGGGAATTGTAAGGGAGGATTGATGAATGAATGAATAAGAAATATTGATAGAGAACTAAATCTATGAGTACTCTTGTGGGAAATTGTTGGTAATTGCTGCACTGTGTATTTTCTGTGTTTAAGCTGTGAAGATCTGTGTAAGTGTGTTTTCAGTATCTAGATTGGTTCTGTTCTGTTATGTTATTTTTATGTAATGTTGCGTTACTATCATAAAGGCATATAATTATAGATCTAGCGCACGTGGATGTGAATAGAGACCTAATTAACCTTGCGTAGATAAAATTAATCTGGGAATTGCAGGGCTTAGCGCAGCTCTACTTGCCTTACTTATCCTTTCTCAGGGTGCGGAAACCTGGTTCCAGCACCCACCCATACTACTTTGGGTGAGACTTTGACCTGAGCAAGAAAGTCACTGCTGAAAGGGCCAGTAGTATAGGGGTTTGTTGGCAAACCTTGCGCTCCGAACCTGGGTCAAGACCCCTCAAGCCAACAAATGGTTCCGTTGTCGGGACCGGAAGAAGTCTAAGAAATGGATTCGGTAATGACAAGAGAATACTGGAAGCCTGAAAGAAATTAAATCGAAGATTGGTTCGAAAGGCAGATCCAGGAATTCGCAGTAAAAGAAAATCGCAGTGAGAAGTTAACGACGGAAAGGTGGAAAAATAGGTACATCCTTACAAAGAGCTACGAAATATTTTTTGTGACATTTGCGATCGAGCTCCAGGAGTGACTGGCTAGCCTTGTAGAATTCCAGAAGTGCTGGAAGGATGAAGAAGTCACTCAGTGGACCCCAGAGCTGATCCAACAGCGAGAAAAGACTGATAATACTATCATGCACATGGTAGATCACTGGGTGGATAGTGTGCTTGGAGGATTTGTGACAGAATTTGCCATTGATTAGTTTTTATCATACTCTGAGGCCGAACGATGATTTTTTAAAGGGTTTTGGGGCAAATTCCTAAGGACATTACCGTTGTTGATTAGGATATTACTGTGTGAAAAGAGCATTCTGTGTAGTCATAATAACTGAATGACCTCGGATCTAGACGGGAGCGCAACACGTAGTGGTAAATACTATCAGACCAACCTCGACGAGGGAGATCCGCCTATAATCTATTACAAGGACCAGCTGCACAAGATCTGCCGACTACATCGCCACCCAGGCCGCACAAAGGTAAGAATTCACCCACACCACCACCCCCCCTAAACAGCGATATGGTTGTGCACCTAAAACTGCCTACCTTCAAGGGGGTAGGGGATGAGGATATGGACTGGTTCTGGTTCGTTGCAGACTCCGTATGGACTACGCAGAATGTGGAAAATGATACGGTAAAGAGGGTGCAACTGTCGTTGGCATTCGAGGACGGGGCCCTGGACTGTTATATGTGATACATTGCCCAGTATGGGAGCGCATCCATTCAGGATATCAAGGACACTCTGAAGCAATAGTTCTGAAAGCCGAAATATTATTCCCAGCTGGTAGCGGAAGTAAATGACTTCAAACAAGGTGCATCTAAGTCAGTATGGGAGGTTGATCAGCGATTGAAGAAGGAAATCAAGGAGGGAGGATTCAAGTATGATGACAGACAACATACGGAATGGATCATTGCTATGTTGTTACCTCACCTGCGCATGCCAATGAGTCATCAGACCTTTGAGTTGTAGGAGAAAGCTGTGGAGGTCGCTATGAAACTAGAAGTTGCACCTCGCGAGGATACGTCAGTAGGGTTACAAAAAATCCAAGAAAAACTTGGGGCTATGCATATGGAAATACATAACCTGTGAAAGGAGCGAGGAAAGGATGGTTGTGCAGATCTATGGTGCATACGATGTCGGGTGTCTGGCCATACAAAGGACCAGTGCCCTCTATTGGCAGATTACATGCAAGTGGGAGGACCTAGTCCGGTGCGACCAAGAGCAAGTAGGGAACCCATCCTGTCATGACCAGGATCGATCTGACCTGCGTTGTGGTGTGATGACTGTCGTGTAGCAGGACTACACGATACGAACCATTTCCCTTGGTTAGGTGCATATGTCCAAGAACTGAAGAAAAAATGGTGCAGGTTCTATCGGTCGGTGGGACATGATGATCGAAACTATCATACTTATGACTTAATGATAGATCATGGGAACTTGTATAGGGTACAATCAGACCCCGCGTCACCAAGAGGGTCTGTGCACTTTGAAGGATCTCCAGCCCGGGGCAAAGGAGGTCGGGGAGGGAGTGCAGAACAAGGACGTGGGAAGCTAATCTGTTATAACTGTGGAGAGATGGGAAACTTCGCCAGAGAATGTCCAAATCCCACTAGGCCATCATGCAAGTATTGTAGGCAGCTGGACCATGTGGTGGAGGATTGCACAATTTTAATAGCCAAGATGTAGGAAAAATAGTCCACCCCTATGCAGAATGTGCAATGAGTTAAAACTGAACTAAGGAATACAAATCTGAGCATAAAGGTCATGACACGCAGCTAGATGGTCACCCAGGGAGAAAAAAAGGAGCTTGCCCCTCGGGAAGGAGTGAGCTTCAAAGGACAAGAACCACTGGCAGCCCCCACGCAGCTGCTGACACACCTCAAGATAGAGGAAGGGATTGAGCCCTTTCTGTAGGCATGTCTAAAGCTGCTACGAAACCCACAAACCGTAGGAAACCTCCAATCACTACTGAATAGCTGCGTAGCTCGGCCCAATTTGATTCTTGGGACCAAGGATGTGCATAAACTGTACAACTATAATAAATGCACCAGAAAATAAATGTGGTTGACTGCGTAGATTGGTGACTACGAGATGGATCAGGTTATCTTAGATCTTGGATCAGATGCGAATGTATTACCAAGGAAGACATGGAAACAAATGGGAGAGCCTAAATTGGAATGGTCCACCATCCAACTACGAATGGAAAATCAACAAAAAATCATTTCTCTGGATAGGCTACCAAAAGTCATGGTTGATATCGCAGGAGTAAGGGTCCTAGCTAACTTCAAAGTAATAGAAATTGTGGAAGATGCAGATCCCTACCCTACACTCCTAGGACTGGACTGGGCTATAGACATGAGGGGTGTCATCAACCTCAAAAAGTGTAGCATGGTGTTTGAGAACAATGGCACGCGCGTAATAGTACTACTAGACCCAGCAGAAGGTGTGCGGTATACAAAGCCAGCCTATGAGGAGGAGGAAATAGATCACATCTACAAATTGACTGCGCGGGATGAAGATCAGCTTAATCCCACGGACGAAGGAATACTCTTCTGGGAAAAGGACAGTGAGTGTTTCTCCGACTCTGATGAGGAACTGGAAAATTGGCAAGGACGATTCCATGAGGTGTCAGGGCTGCGATGTCTTTGGACCGCTAGGAATTTCCGCCACATCTCTACCAAGGTAAGAGTCCTAACCTACCATGATAACGCAGGTAATACCATGACGTTGGTTGAAACCCAAATTCCCAAGGAATGCAGGCTAGAGGCACTGCCGCTAACCTTGTGCGAAGCACCTACGCATTGGGGGTTTACGCAAGAGAAGTGCTGGGGTAGGATGATCTTACGCTTAAGGACCCCAACTCATAGACGGGCCCTGAGTTCAGTAGACCCATGCAGATACTTGCTAACATATGACACTCAATGGTGTGATAGGACCCCGCCCGAACAGGCTCCCTTGGTTATCAATGACCTAGGTCTGTGTTCGACTACGGAGGTACACAAACCCATGAAAATCTAGGAGAATTGGCGAACACTTCGAATGACGAATGGCACACAGACACTTGACATAGCCCTGCCATATAGGAATGTCCCATCTAAGGGAGAGGTGCTCCGATTGAGAAGTTTGGTGGCCAAGTTATTAAGCTGGTACCTGAACCGTGTTACAAAACACCTAGCGCCAGCCCTAATTTTGGATAGCAAACAACACGCGGGCGTCATCCAAGGTCTGATGATTCATGGGAGAGTCCTCAGGTTCAGCTAACAATCATTAGCCTACCCCACGTTGATAGGAAAGGAACCTTTTCGTTATGAAAAAGGGGCGGCAGACCATCAATGCGGCCATTTATGGTAAGCCGGATTCAAACGAATGATGGTAAGTTTCATGCACGGGCTACTCCACCATTAAATAGCTCCAGACAATGTACAGATAGTAGGATAAATTCAAAACAGGCTACTTATTGTCTCTACACCATGCCCCTATTATCCGACGACTGGCTTACTTGGATCGTTGACATCTCCTGGGACACAGGTGTTTTTGTTGCTATGGCGGATCCTAACCTGCCGAATGTTTCGGTCCGTGGCTGTTCAGCACCCACAGACATCATATTGAGGGGACATGGGAATGCCGAGTTAGATCAACTGATTGGGCGTTGGCCCCCTCCAGAGGGAATTTCCTGTGAATCCCACACGGAGAGGCAACCTAGCTGTGCGACAGGAGGTCCTGACCTTTTCACCTTAGGGATGACTGCGGGACCTAGCCGGATGGCCTTGAAGGATAAAACAGAAGAAGGTATGCTATCCCCCACTAGTAGTGTCACAATGAGGTCAAGACTAATTCTGCACTAGGAAGTAACGATGAGATATAGGGATATGTTGTGACTCCTCCGCAATTCTAGAGTACCGACCAGCAGAAGCCACGTCTATTCCCTACCCCACTGTATCCTAGCTAACGATCATGGTCCAACAGCTACAGACATCCAAATTTATTTGGAATTGCTATCTCGTGCGACACTACAAGGATTATACACCGAGGTGTTGCAAGAGGTCCATCACCGAGACCGGAATACGTGACAATAGGGTGAAATACCTCCAGCAGTATGGGTACAGTGGGTTGCATTGGTCATAGATGCAACAAATATTATTCAAGAGCAGCTTACTCAAGGCACGTAGTTGGTCAAAGAAGCTACACAACTCTGGACAACAGTCCAGCACCATTCTATGCTTCAGCATATCCAGAAGGAATTATGGCAGGCGGAAGCTACTCTTGATCAAGTCAAAGCTTCTTCACCCTCCAACGTCTTTGTGCAGCGTCTAGCCATCATGGAAACGATTGAGAACCTTCGCCGCACCAAGCATTTCGTCTGAAGACAGTTGAAACCTTGGGCCAAAACCGTACTCTAGCTCTCCCAAGATGTTGAGTCTGCCATTGCATGCCTCCACTAGCTGTTAGAACAAGTTACCACAGCTCCAGACGGCCCTGCCTCCCTGACACTTGTCAACATTGCATAGCGAGCTACTGTCTAGAGTCAGGAAGTGCTCCCTCCTCTCGTCCGCGCCCTTGATACCTTGTGTGCATAGATCGAGGCTGCACCACTGCAGTGACTCGGGACGAGTCACAAGATTGTGTTGGGGGACTGTTGGAATAGGGTCTCCTACAAGCTGCAAAACTGGTCCATTTTGAATATTTTTTATTAGATTTATTCTGGCGCAGGGGTTTTGGGGTGGGTCAAGGCCCTAAAAACATTGTAATGGGTAAAAGGGTAAACCAGGGGTCCGAAAACCATGGTTTGCAGACCATAGGAAATTCTAGGCTAGATTGCTATAAATAGAGGGACATTTTTTATTGTGAAGGATATGAGTGATGAGCTATTAATGTGAATTGTGGTTTAAGCTATCTATTTGGGTTTTGGGGAAAGGACTCCTGCTAGCTGTGTGCACAGAGATCCAAGTCCAATTGTGTGCGAACCCTGCTGCTGTGTGCGCATGTTGGGAAGGAAATTGTAAGGAAGGATTGATGAATGAATGAATAAGAAAGATTGATAGAGAAGTGAATCTATGAATACTCTTGTGCGAATTGTTGGTAATTACTGCACTATGTATTTAATGTGTTTAAGCTGCGGAGATCTCTGTAAGTGTGTTTTCGGTATATGGATTGGTTCTGTTCTATTCTGTTCTATTTATGTAATGTTGTGTTACTATCATAAAGGCATATAATTATAGATCTAGCGCACATGGATGTGAATAGAGACCTAATTAACCCTGCAGAGAGGAAAGTAATCTAGGAATTGTAGGGCTTAGCGCAGCTCTTCTTTCCTTATCTATCCTTTCTCAGGGTGCAGAAAACTAGTTCCAGCACCCACCCATACTACTTCGGGTGAGACTTTGACTTGCGCAAGCAGGTCACTGCCAAAAGGGCCAGTAGTATAGGGGTTTGTTGGAAAACCTTTTGCTCCGAACCTAGGTCAGGACCCCTCGAGCCAACAGGAGTTCTTCAAAGAAGGAATAAATCCCCTTAGCCCACCTTCCCTTTAAGTATTGAATTATTTGAACTAAAGAGCCACAATGTGGAAATTTCAAATATACAAGAGTTGGATAGCTTGCACTTTGCAGCTAAGTAATTTCATGGATATGATCCTAGGAGAGTGTGAATGTAACACTGTGAAAGGATTGGTTTCAATTGGGTATATTTATAAATGGCTTCCACAAAATATGAGAAGGTGAAGAAATGGTACAATGTAGTTAGAAATACACATCCATGCATGTAGGCTGGCTCACACTAAGATCCACTAGCTAAATATGTGCATGTACATGAGGAAGAACAAATAGCCCATCGAGAAAAGAGTGTAGCTTCTATGAAAAGGATAAAGCATGATGCAATAGGAGAAAGCAATAGGAAATTCAAAGTTGATCCTTTGAACACACGAACTATTCAAGTTGAATTGGAAAAGAGATAATTATAGGAAGAAGATAAAAGGAATTAGGATGAGTTTCTTAGGAAGAAATAGGAAGAAGAAGAGGAAAGAAGGAGAGAAGAAGAAGAGAGGAAAATGCAATACCAAGAGAAAGAAGCAACACAAATGCTAGAGGAAGAATATTTGACTCAGGAGATAGAGGAATATTTGGAGGAAGATGATACCATCCAACCCATAGATGATGAACCAAGTTCTCCAGAAGAACCTCCTCTCACTGGTGTTCATCTACCATTTGATGAAATAGGAATCACACCTCCACCTGAATATGATGTCATGGATGTGTGAAATGTCATTTTTTATTATCTCAAGAAGATGATCATGCATCAAAGGAATAGATAGTTCCAAAATGATCCTCAAAATTCAGTCTCAGTATCTACAGCGAAGGTGATAATTACCAATATTAGAAGGAATCACATGGAAATAATGGTAGAAAAGGTTCATTTTTATACAACAACACAGGAAAAATATGAATATATATTTAACGTGAATGCACGATTAAGGAGGGAGATATCTAGAGCGAAGCAACATGCAGAGCACCTTGTTGGGTAAATTAAATGGTTGTCTTCACACAACTTCAATACAAAATAATGGAAGTTAACCATGTAGGAGTAACTGGGGAGAATAGAGGATACAATCGCACTATTGTATGATTTTATGAAACTTCTTCAAAAAATGGTGGCTCATGTGATTAGCATTCAAAAGAGTGCATATGAAGTTTTGAAACTCCTAAAAGTGGCAAAAAGAATGGTTTCTCAACTTCAAGAATGGGATTCCAATTATATGAATGTTCTTCCATAGTTAGTTAGAAAGGAAATGATTTCCACTGAAATGGATCGAGTACAACTCTGAATCCACCATCATAACTACATTTGTCTTGGATAACATGCGACTATCACTATTGTTGCTTATAGTTTCCCACACAATAGTTTCGAGTCTCTAACATAGAAACATATGATCCCTTTGCTAGGGTCACTTGAAGAAATAAGTGGTAGGGAAATCATCTTCCAATATATCAAGAATTACATAAAATAGATCAAGAAGGAATTAGAATAAGAAGGCTTAGACGCCACCTGATGCAGGAGCATCATGGTTCCAAAATTTTGTACATTTGGTAGAATCTAAGGGGTCTTGTGTTTTTTAAAAGAGTGGTTTTCCTAAGTATTTAATTAATGTAATTTTAAATATTTTGAGTGATTTATGTGAGACATTTATAATAGGATTTAATTAAATATTGAGAGGCATAT
Organism: Pinus albicaulis; assembly: GCA_034641835.2. Classification (NCBI taxonomy): domain Eukaryota; kingdom Viridiplantae; phylum Streptophyta; class Pinopsida; order Pinales; family Pinaceae; genus Pinus; species Pinus albicaulis. The sequence continues at coordinate 942,954,070 of CM076580.1, read as the reverse complement.
CTGTAAATGTTCTTGAATGTAGGAGAACATGAGTGATTAATGTGGATTGAGATATTCTAAAATATTGTAAATCTTAGATTAGGAAGTAGTTCATCACTTTATGGATTTATGGAGGATCCTTAGGATTTAGTTGAATGTTGAGAACCTCAAGGGATAAATAAGAGATTTTAGGAACTAATTGAGGACTTGGAGGATTTTTGGGATTTTGTTGAGAAACCTATTAATCTGAACCAAAATTGGTTACATAACCTTTTATATATAATTGTAAAGCCTCAAAGGCACAGACAGTAGGAAAAAAAATCATTATTCTTAGATAGGTGGTTTGATTATAAGCCTACGAGCACAAAGAGAGATTGAAGAGAAAAGGGCCATGTAGAAGTAGATCAGGCCAAAGCTAGAGTGTAAAATAGGTTTTTATTTGTATATGTACATTTTTTTAATGAATGAAGAAATTGAATTCATTGTGACTGTGTGTGTCATTCCTTTTACATTCTGAGTGATCCATAACTGTTAATTTATGGTTTCTGTGTGAGAAACCATGGTGAATGAATTCAACTTGAATGCTTAAAGTCTTTCTGAGTGACAAAGGACTTAATGGCTAGGTAGATTCTATGTGATTCCAGTCTGGAACTAATATATGCGTGTACAGCCCAAGTAAAGAACTAATTATGAATTCTCGAAGAAGAGGAGAAATACAGAGAGTGCTATGTATTCATGCAAGAGATAGTGTTAAAGGAGACATAATAAGCTTAGGAGGGATCAACACCTTTAAAGAAAAAAGAAAAACTTAGGAGAGATTCGCATGGAAGAATTTCGAACAAAAAAGGATATGTAGCGTGGAGGAGACTATATTGCAGAGCATTGACAATATAAATAACAGAAGTCAACTAAATATAGAAGCAAAAAGAAGAATTAAAAAGGGGAAATCGACAACAAGGATCAAATCGCAGTATCAAACATTTAAGGTTTGATGACTAAGATCATTGCGGGTAGAAGATGAGAAAAATAACTATGCGCGGGTGAATGAACCATCATGATTTTATCGTAGATAAAATGGGAAAGGATTGATGGTCAAGATGATTCCTCAAGTTAAACCAAATAACTTGCGATGCGAAGAAGGGCGAGTAGGTGAGGACCGTTAGATCTGGATGCAGATCAACGGTGGATGGAAAATCGCACGTCGGAGGTTTTAAATTTTAGTTTTAAGACATCACATGTATGCTATTTTATTTGTGATGTGGTAAGGGATAAAAAGTGCAATTCGGTGAAGGGCGAACATGTGTCAGGGTAGCACAAGAGTGCACTTTGCAATATTTACCATTTAGCATTATCGATAAAGGTTTAAATGTCCATGCAAGCGATTTGCGATGAGTCATGATGTGGGACCCTGGAACTAATGTTTCGAGTTTATGTAAGTAAATTATGATTATGTGGGTTTTGTTATAAGTTTGAGCGATGTTGATTGCTAAAGTATGTATGTTATATCCACTGTGTGTATAAAGGAATTATGCGGGAACCAGAACGAAGATCAGTGGGTTTGGTTAAAGTGGAAGTCGTGAACCAGATATGGTAAGGTGAAGGTGTGGAAAGGTTTAAAGGTAAAATTTTATATTAAGGTGTTAAAAATGAGAGCTAGTCATGGATAGCTTCCGCACATCATTAGAAATTTAAAGGTGAACCTCAAGAGAATAATGTGGGTTAATGTGGGGTTAATTCCGCTAACTTTTCATAAGTGAATATTTGCGGCCTATGGCTTTATCATTTGGTATTATAATGAGAAAAATCTCTTTTTGGAGAATGTTAGAGTGGGTATGCTCTATAGAAGAGAAATCCGAGTAGGGTTTATCTTTTGAAGATAATTCAGAACTTGTGGAATTACAATTAAATTTGTGAAAATATAACAGATTTTGAAGAGAACATAATGGGAAGAATTTTTAGAGAATTACAGTGGCACAGTAGAAGAGAAGAGAAGAATCATATCTGAATTTGATTGAGGTAAGAAAAAAAATAATTTTCATGTTGATTTTGAAATTGGTGATTGATAAATTGATTTTTGAAAGAACAGTAAAGAGATAGAAGAAAAATCTACTTTGGGGAGAAAGTAGATCATATTGACAACAAATTGAGAAAATTGTTTATGAAGAGATAGTGACAATTGTAAACAGTGAAGGTAAAGTCATCAGATAGAAAAGAGAAACTGTAATAGCATCATGTGTTCAGACAAATGGACAGTGAGGTATGGTCTTCATGTTTTCAGTTAATTAATGATGGATTGTTGATTGAAAGAAATGATATGAATATGTTTGATGATTATATCCAAGAACAAGCAGATTTTTTGATGATGATGGAAATGAACCTATCAAACTAGAGGTTGGAAGAAAGGAGAAAGGTGATTGAGTGGAACAGCTAGAGGAGAAATGAAGCTCTAAGAGGTTTAAGAGAGTGAACCAAGATAAAGAGAGAGAATACCAAGGAAGAGATCAAGCACATAGAGGAAGCTTGATAAGGTATTGAGTAGTAAGAAGATATTGCTACAAGAGAAGGATATGTTGCAGATCACCAATCGAGCATGGATGAGTTTAAGAGTAAGATGGCCATGGAGGGTCATAGAAGAGGTTCTAGAGAATTCCATAACGGTAAGATGAGTAATGAGGAGCGAGAGAGAAATATTGTAGTGATGAGAGTACAGTTGGAAGTACTATAGGGATGGCTACAAGAGAAAGAGAATGGATACCGAATACATGGATGGAAAATGAGGAAACGAGCTAGATGGAACCTATTGAAAAGAAGATGGAATTTCAAACTGATAATTTAGTTTAGATAACTTGAGAAGAGACGTATTGGCTTGTTGGAGAAAGAGAGACTCAAAATATTTGTGTCATAGCAAGAAGGATATGATGAAATCCAGAAAGTACATTTTAAAGGATTGGTGTCTGAAGCATCGAATGAGACCGAAAGGTCTTGTATTTTTAAAACTAATGATTTGTGTATGATTGAAGTTACATCACAAGATGATGAACAAAATTTAGAGTTTGTTAAGAAGAAGGAGTAGAATCTGAAAATTGTTCAGATTAATACTAAGATAGCAAGATCTCATAAACGAAAGGAGACAGATAGGTCTCATGGAAATATGTAGCAAAATATTGGAGCTAGTAACAATGAAGATTGGAATAGCAGATATGAGTTAAGACATGAAGATTAAAAAATGTATTTATTGTACCTAATGAGTTTGGAATTTTTAGACATGATGATTTAGACATGTGTGTAGATTTAGAAGAGGAAGAAGGACCATTTGATGATGGGTCAACAACAAGTGAAGGTACTGAAAACTGTATAAAGTTTCCAAATTCTACTCCAATTGAAATTGTTGAGTTATATAGAAAGTTAGACCTTCAAAGAATAATGTTGGAAAAGTAGAGAATATATACTCAGGATAAATTTCTGAAGAAGGAAGACAAATAAATTGTCATGAATGAAAAATCATAAGAAAGAGGAAGAAAAATGTGTTGGAAATGATGAAAAACATAGTGATGTATTTGAGAAGAATCGATTACAAAGGGAATTGGAGGAAAATTTATTTTTTGAAATAAAATTTGCAGATATTGAACATAGGTTGTTTGGATATGAGATAGAAGCTCAAAAGCAACAAGAGGGTAAGGATTTAAGGGCGATAGTAAGAATCCAGAAACTTCAAAGTGAAAATAACAAACAACAGTTTGAAGATGAGTGGACATAGTGAAACAACAATAGGCAGAGAGAGTACCAGTCAGAAGATAAAATGGACATAGAGATTGAAAGAATGAGAACGTTAATGATGAAGGTGTCTCAGAATAAGACAACAACAAGAAAGAAAAGTAGCAACAAGAGAAAGACATTAGCAGACTGTGAGAGCATAGCTAGTGAAGAAATGCAGCATAAAGTGTGGAGACCTGGATAACACCAACAAACAACAACAACAACAACCAAAGACCGAATACATAACAAAGTATGGGATCTAGGAGGACAAAGATTGGAAGCACATGATCTGGAGATCATGATTATTTTCTACCTTGGGAATCTGATGCGGGAGCATCATGGTTCCAAATTTTTTTACATTTAGTAGAATATAGGGGGTCTTGTGTTTTTCAAAAGAGTGGTTTTCCTAAGTATTTAATTAATGTAATTTTAAATATTTTGAGTGATTTATGTGAGACATTTATAATACGATTTAAATAAATACTGAGAGGCATATTTGTAAATGTTCTTAAATGTAGGAGAACATGAGTGATTGAAGAGTGATTAGTGTGGATTGAGATATTCTGAAATATTGTAAATCTTAGATTAGAAAGTAGTTCATGATTTTATGGATTTACGGAGGATCCTTAGGATTTAGTTGAATGTTGATATCCTCAAGGAATAAAGAAGATATTTTAGGAACTAATTGAGGACTTAGAGTATCTTTGGGATTTTTTTGATAATTCTATGGATCTAAACCAAAATTGGTTACAAAACCTTCTATATATAATTGTAAATCCTCAAAGGCACAGATAGTAGAAAAAAAAATACCATTATTCTTAGATAGGTGGTTTGATTATAAGCCTACGTGTACAGAGAGAGATTGAAGAGAAAAGGGCCATGGAGAGGCAGATTAGGCCAAAGCTAGAGTGTAAAATGGGTTTTCATTTGTATTTGTACATTTGTTTAATGAATGAAGAAATTGAATTCATTGTGATTGTGTGTGTCATTCCTTTTATGTGCTGAGTGAATCATAACTGTGAAACCATGGTGAATGAATTCAAATTGAATGTTTAAAGCCTTTCTGAGTGACAAAGGATTTTATGGCTGGGTAGTGTCTATGTGATTCCAGTCTGTAACTAATAGATGTGTGTACAGGCCAAGTAAAGAACTAATTAAAAATTCTAGAAGAAGAGGAGAAATACAGAGAGTGCTCTGTATTCATGCCAGAGATAGCAGTAAAGGAGAGAGAATAAGCTCAGGAGGGATCAAGACCTTTAAAGATGGAATAAAATCTCAGGAGAGATTCGCATGGAAGAATTCCGAACAACAAAGGAGATGTAGCATGGAGGAGACTGTATTGCAGAGCATTGATAATATAAAGAATATAATTCGACTAAATATAGAAGCATGAAGAATAATTAAAAAGGGGAAATCGATGGCAAGGATTAAATCGCAGTATCAAATATTTAAGGTTTGACGATTGATATCATTGCAGCTAGAAGAGGTGAAAAAGAACCGCATGCAGGTGAATGAACCATCATGATTTGATCACAGATTGAAGGGAAAAATATTGATGGTCAATATGATTTCACAAGTTAAACCAACTAACTTGCGATGTGAAGAAGGGGAAGAAGGTGAGGACCATTATATATGGACGAAGATCAACGGCAGATGGCAGATCACACATCGGAGATTTTAAAGTTTAGTTTTAAGACATTGCAAGTATGTTATTTATTTGTGATGTGGTAAGGGTTACAAAGTGTGATGCAATGAAGGGCAAACATGTGCCGGTGTAGCACAAGAATGCACTTCATAATATTTATGATTTAGAATTATCGGTAAAGGGTTAAATGTGTGGGCAAGTGATTTGCGATGAGTCATGATTGGTTGTCGTGATGTGGGACCCTGGAACTAATGTTTCGCGTATATGTAAGTAAATTATGATTATGTGGGTTCTGTTATAAAGTTGAGTGATTTTGATTGCCAAAGTATGTATGTTATATCTATTGTGTGTATAAAGGAATTATGCGGGATCCAAAACCATGATCAGTGGGTTTGGTTAAAGTGGAAGCTGTGCACTAGATATGGTAAGGTGAAGGTGTGGAAAGGCTTAAAGATAAAAGTTTATATTAAGGAGTTAAAACTGAGAGCCACTCATGGATAGCTTCTGAACATCATTAGAAATTGAAAGGTGAACCTGAAGAGAATAATGTGGGTTAATGTGGGGTTAATTCTGCTAACTCTACATAAGTGAATATTTGCGGCCTATGGCTGCATCATCACCAAATACATTATTCTACAATAATCCATCGTACAAGTCAAAGCCCACACGAAACTATCATGGCTACATAATAATGTACAATAAATATCCAATACAATATTAACATATTCACAGGAGGTAAATATGTGGTAAGTAGCATACTTTTTGATTTTAGTCAAAGTCATCTCCTCGGAGTTCAAATAATTGAACTCATACATCACCAATGAGCTCCATGAGGAAGAAAATTATTTTTAAACTTGATAAGACTTTGTCCTATTATCATTTTTGTATCATATAGCCACCATCTCATATGTAATTTGTATTTTTTAATACTTTATTTGTAATGAAGTCCAAGAGAAACATGCTTGTAATAAGTTGTATGTAATGAAGTCCAAGGGACACATTTGGAATGTGAAAATCCACATATGAAACGTAGAGAGTCATGTATAGAATATGAAAATTCATAGGAGTTAAAAGAGTCATGAAATAGCTCAAATTTCATTGTGATTTGTTATAAACAGCTCCTCATAACTCAAGTTAGGGGCTTGTATTCTTGGAGTCTTTCCTTGGTTTCTCTTGTAGTACATAGGAGATAGATATTTTTTTGGAGAAGAAAGTTGTGGCTTCATGTTTCACTATTGGATATAGTGTTTCATCTGCGTAACAATGTGCTTGGTATATAGCATAATCCGAAGCTCTATGAGCTAACACTTCATACATGTATCATGGATGTAGTAGGACTATTATTGTTATGCTTGCAGTATATGTTGTTCTAATTACATATAAGTTTAATGAACTATTTTTTTACTTAGATATGGTTATTGGTGAATACGTTTTGTTATGTTTTCATGTTTGTTATTTATTGTGTGGGTCAATCTACAGGTAATAAACAAGCCTTTCTCTTCATTCCCAGGTCTCGATTTAAGAGAGTACTATTACTTCCCTAACCAGAGCCTCATTTTCCTTAATGAGCTATGGAAGATCCATGTGCATCTTATATATGGAGTCACAAAAGGCTTAGATATTTGTTTCCCCAAAGAGGTATTTATGGTCTCTTGTGTATGTGTTGTAACCAAGGCATATCATTGGAACCTTTCCAATGGTGGTTAGACCATATAGCTGGATGGGACTCCTACACCAAAATGTATGAGGTCTAATTGGGACTTCACATGATGGATATCCCCTTACATGTTGGAGGAATATAACACCATAAACATGTTCATGGCTGAAGAAGAAGAGATTGACGTTGAACTAGATTATTAAGGATAACTCATAAGTGCATGGAAATAAATAAATTCTCTAAGGACAATGGTGGATCATCTCGAATAGAAATTGTAAGATAGAGATTGATATGAATACTCCATTTTATTTCTCAAAGTAAAACTATAAGAATCCAAAACGACAAAGGAGTTTCTATTGATATAGCTGAACAAAAGGGAAGAAATTTGTGGAAATTTGGAAGAAGATGTTGTGCTTTTAGAAGGAGAATTAGATAAACTCAATTACAACTTAAAATCCTCAAAGGGTCTGATTCATTAGATCACATCCTTACCATCCAAAGATATATTCTCATCAGAATGGGTCTTTGTTATAATAAATATTGTGACACATCAAAAGATGAAGAACAATCAAGGAGATCAAATGGAGAATTATCTAAGGACCATGTGCATATGTTCATTTGGTCCAAGAAAAAGACGATTAAATATTCCAAGTAGATGTTGAATCATACCAAGAACGTTCATTTCAACATCTCAGATGACACTCAAAAAGACACCATGATTCAACAATATACATCTAGCCCAAGTAAGAAAAATAATGAGGATGAAAGCATAAGACCTACCATGACAAAAAAATATTCTTAAGGGATCCATCAGTAGTAGTAGAATATGACTCAAATATCAACAAAGATATGAATATATTGTAAGGAAAATTTTTAGAAGATATGCTTCATCAAGAAAACTTCATCCAACCAGGTATCAAAATATGTTTTTTTGGTCATTGTTTCTTATGCATGAAATTTGTACATAAAGCAAGGGATTTCAGAGCCTACACCATAAATGATTATGCCAGGAATAAATTATACTATCAAACTCTAGGAATATGTATATGGGAAATCATGTTAGAATTGACCACAACATGTCATATGGGCCATTCTCGCCAATATTTAAACTTAATATAGGACGTTTCAAGTTTCATAATGAAGGACATATAACACGTGCCTACAAGATCAATTTTAGATGGTAGAAGGGAGAATGATTATCTATTAGCTCAATAATGAACATGATTAAATGGAGAATGAAATAAGAAGAACCAAGGTTAGATATTACTACTCAAATCTAATCCTTTGGTGATGGATTCTTCAAGAATATAGATGTCTATAAAAGAAAATTGAGGAAGCAAGATTATGGAGGATAAATGTAGGATGATCATATATCAGGAAGAGGGAGAAATTGAGAAGGGAATTTATTCAGGAGGAGTACAGAAATTTGAGAGGAGAATATGAGAAACTTGTATTGTGTTAGAATCTGTGATTTTTTCAAATAATATCTCAGATATAAAGTACATGGATGATTTCAAGAAGCATATGACAACATGAAACTATAAAGAAGTATGAATGTGTGCCTCCACATGACGAATTTGTACATAGAAATAATCCTCACAAAAAGGCAGTTTATTAACACAGGGATATTCACAGGGAAAGCATCATACTCTCAGGGGGAGAATTCTCCCATAAGCTAATAAGTCCACAAGAAAATGTAGGATTAGTTCTAAATCATTGGTGAGAAGCCATGATTAGCAGCACCCTTTCCCATTGATGTCAAAGGGGGAAAGAAATAATAAATTATGAAAATAATTCAAATAAATTATATATATAAGGAGAGAAAACAACCATTTTATGAGAACGTAAATAAAACATAGTGTTTTCTAGTAGCATCATGACATGAGAAGTTTAGGGTATTTCCATCAGTGACCCTAAATGTATTTTGGTGTTTCCATTAATGAAAAAATAGGACATTGTTGGACATAGCATTGTCATTGATGAAAAACAGTGTCATTGATGTCAAATGGTAAGTCAAAGGAATAAGTAAGATAATTCAAAGGAAGCAGGATGATAATATGATGTCTTGCAAAGATCACATCAAATGTCAAAGTGGCTCAAAGTTTAAGGTTTTATTTAATTTATGATGTCAAAATGAAGCTATTGATAGCATGGATGGATACTCCTCTTTGATACCTTTCTAAAAATATATCACACTTGGTCAAAATCTTCTTGGATGAGAACATACATCTGTTTGAATTTAGCAACTGCAGTAAAGGAAAAGATACCAAATTTATTACGAAAACATCAATTTTTTTAAATATCAAGCATCTTCAAATGAAATCCATGAAATTTTAGTGTAATCTATGGTAGATGGCACATGGAATTGTGTACTATTTAATGAGGTTAAATTTCATGCATCTCAAGGCATATCTGACCATTGGAAATTTCATTAATGATGGGACGAGTGATAACCTATGTGAGGGTTAATGGTAGTTGTGCCTCCTCTATGTCACTTAACCTATACCATGTTGGTCCAATCATCTCATGACATGTGGTAGGAACAGAAGGATGATAAGTGGCCCTCATAAGATGACATGGAAACACATGTGGCAATAAAATATTGGCTAAATTAAAATCGATGACATGTGGCAGTGAGAGATTTGGTGTACATGATTACATGGAAGGTGCCACATGGTATGATAAATGAGAAGTTTTGGGTAGAAAATGGAACAAAATTTGAGTGAATGGTCGCCCATTCTAGGAATTCGATGTGTGAAGGGTGATGCCAAGATTACATCAACATTAGTTTGAGCATGGACCCCAATACTAGGTAGCATGGCAAGGGAACATGAAGTTTGTACACAATTTGTGTCAACCCATATTTCAAATTCACCTCATCCCTGATAAATTCATGCCCAACTACACCTTTATATATGTGTGTGGCTAATTTGGCTTTGTGAGTGTTCTTTGTCTTTGATAAATATTTATTTTTTAGAGACTTGAAGGCATTGGTTCATAATATATGTGGTGTTGGATCATAAGCTCTATTGTTACCTTTGCTTGAAAGCATTGGCTCATAAGATCTATTATGGTTGTGTATTGGTTTGAAGGTGTTACCTTGTAAGCTCTATTATGGTTATAACTTGGCACAAATGGTTGGCTTGTTAGCTCTATTTATTGTCCTGAAGGGTTGGATCATTAGCTTTGGGTATTGCCCAAATGATTGGCTCTTTAGTTCTATGTATTGGCTTCGAAGGATTGGCTCAATAGCTTTATGTATTATTGAGAAGGATTGGCCTGTTAGATTTGTGTATTAGATGAAAGGATTGGCTTGTTATCTTTATTATGGTTGTGAATTAGCATGAAGTTTAGCTCTTTGGATCTATTATGATTGTGAATCATAAGCTTTGTTATGACTATTTATTGGCCCAAAAGTGGAAGCTCTGTTGGATTGTTAGCTATGTTCTAGTTATGTATTGGCACAAAGGGTTGGCTCATCAAAATATGTGTATTGGCCTGAAGGATCATCTCGTTAGAAATGTTATGGTTGTATATTGGCATGAAAGGAATGTGCTCATAATATTTATTATGGTCGAAGGTGTAATAGTTTTTATGGTTGTGCATTAGTTTCAAGGATTGGATTATTATCTTTGTTATGGTTGTGTATTGGCACAAACGGTTGACTCGTTAACTCTATGTATTGGCACAAATAGTTGGCTCCTTAAATATGTGTATTAGCCCAAAGGATTGGCATGTAACTTGTTTTATGGTGAAAAGCATAAGCTTTATTGGCCAAAAGGCACTTGGTCGTAATTAATCTTGCAATTTGGCCTAGTTGTGTAAGCTCTTTTATATTTTTTCTCGAAGGAATTAGTTTGTAAGCTCGATTGTGTATTGGCCTCAAGGAGTTGGTCATATATTGGACCAATGGAATTGGTTTATCAGCAATGTTATGCTTTGAATTGGCCTTAAGGCATCAAACCTATTATATGATCCAAAATACATTAGCTTGTAAGCTCTAAAGGAATTGGACCTTTGGATCTATTATGGTTGTGTGTTGGACAAAAGGCATTGGCTTGTAAGATCTAGTTGTAAGTTTGAATCGTCTCTCACATATACTATTTATGGCTAATCCCAAAGTCTTATCCTTTTCCCTTAAAACCAAAATCAATGATTATTTAAATTGTATTTGATGGATGACATGAACGATTAGAACAACAACCAAATCAGTTTTGATATTGTATGGTTCAAGAGAGGTTGTAGGTTTGATTTTGGTGGAGTCTATTGGAATTTATTTTTTCCCATCAAAGTGATTTTTTTGGAACACTTGGATAGACTTGAAAAGGGAATTATGTAGAAAGTTCACCGAGAAAAGTACATTTTGTAGGTAGCATACAAGAAAGGTGAAAATTGTAGAACAATAAATTTTTCATAAGGTTTTTACGGGTTAGATTAAAGGAAATTTGAATTTTTTAAGGCGAAATGGATTGTATTGTCTTGCGATCAATTTAAGGGACATGAAAATACATGAGGATATGTTTGAAGGAAAACAGTTTATTTCAAAGTGTTTTGAGCCATATTAGTAGGTTGGATGTTGATGCAAGAAATGAATGATAACCTAATATTGATGTAAGAATAATAGGTTCATGTTGTGATAATTTTTAGAAGAAGTACCCTTTGTTAAGAGCTTGTGGATCTAGTTTGAAGGATTGTGAAAAGTGGTTAAGAATAGGTTGAATAAGAAGGCGTGTTCCTCAATTAGGTTAAATCATTTTACAATTCGGTGTCTACATATCATCAAGGTTATTCCATAATTTGGTTGTAGCCTATATCGAGTTAGTGCTTACACATTTTGAGCGTTGGTTCTTGAAAATATATGTAGCCAAAAAAGAATAAGATAAAAAAAAAAATATTTTTTCTCCTCCAAGGGTTTCCATGTACATCATATTTTTTCTTATGATGATGTGATGATTTTCTTTAATGACACATGGATAAAGTTATAGTTTTGATAGATTTGTAAATTGTTTAAATTTATTTATATTTTCCATTACGCTAATTCACTCCCCCTATAATTTTAATCCTTAAACTATAAATTGGTATAAAAGTAAGTTCCTTTAGGAACAATTAATAATTGAAATGTTGATCACAAGGGAGATGGCATCTATCATATTGTCAAGAAAGCCTCCTAAGTTTCATGGAACCAAATATGACTTCTAAAATATAAGAATGGAATCATACATCATATCCTTAGTTTTTTATTCCTGGGAAGTTGTAGAGAATGATTATTTTCCTGCTACTCCACCCACTAATGTGGATAGTAAGGCTCTTTATACGTCCATTTCAATAATTAAACATGTCATATTGAGTGGCTTATCAGATACTGAATTTTTCAAAGTAATGCATTGCAAGTCAGCCCATAATATATCGGAAAACATTAAAAAATCTTAAGAAGGGACAAGAAAGTGAAGGAAGTCAAGATACAAAATTACATTGGTTAGTTTAAAAGTTTGAAAATGGAAGAGGATGATAATATTGATTCATACTCTCTTCGAGTAGAAAATGTTATCATATCTATCATAGGTCTCAGTGAAGAAGTTGAGTAAGTTCATATTGTTCAAAAAATATTAAGATCACTTGCTTCAAAATTCAATCCGAAGGTATCAACCCTTGAAGAGCTATCATAAATGGAAAGAAAAGGAAACTCATTGCATATGATCGTAGGACATAAAATGAAAACTTGAGAATCAAAGAAACAACATTTATAACAGTCAAGGAAGGAAGAAAGAATGGGAATAAAAAGGACTTTAGTCATGTATCAGATGAAGAAGAATCCAAGTTTATCATAAAGCCAAATAAGAGAATTGGAAAATTTAAAGGTGGCCTTGCTTTCAAAAAAAATGAATGTATAAAATAGGGCACTATGCTTCTAAATTTCCTTATGAAAAAATGAATTATAGTAGTGAGGAAATGAAATTAAAGTCTAAGAATCTTAAGGAAAGAAAAAATTCCAAAAATAAATTTTGCACTCAAAGAAACAAATTGATTACAAGAGAATTGAGAGCATGAATAATTATGAAAGAGGAGAAATATTGCTTGTAGTTTAAGAAGAAGAGATTGAAGAAAAAGTGGATTGTGAAGGATGTTATCACTCCACCAGATCTCTAAGGCTGAGAAAGAGTCCAAACAAAGGTAACCACAGACTAATCTTTTAGCTTGGTAGCTAGCCCTACCAAACTGGAGAGGGCTCTCTCCACAAAATCACAGCCAAGAGGGCTGGATTAATTAAGGTTTCTTCACTAGACCAAATGCTAATTTTACTTAGGAACAAGAACACTATGAAATCAATGCTTAGGATTACAAAGAAGAAATAAGAATGTTGTACTTACTTGCTAGAGGGTGTTAGAAGAAATTTTTGAAGGTTTGGAAGAGTTTGCTTGAGTTTTGAAGTTTGGAGAGCTCATTGAGCAAAAGCGCAATGCATTAGCAAAAAGTGCAGCACCTCACTCAAAAGTGCAGTGCCACTCAGTAGAAAGTGTGGCGCCAACTACCAAAATCGCAACGCCGCCTCCAAAAACGCAATTCCTCCCTGAAAAACGTAGCCCCACCGACAAATTCCAGTTTTGAACCTGCAAATTCGTTTTTTTGTGCTGATGGAGTGTAAACTTGATATTTGAAATGGAAAATAAGCTTATTTTTTATGTCTTGGTGGTCTTTAGACTTGATAAATTTGATGTTTTGGGCTTTGAAACCCACTTTCTCCTCTTTACATTCACTTCACATTGAAACTATACCCTTTTCACTTGTCTTTTTTATTTACACACTGATCATTTGATTATTTACAACTCTTTACATTTTGAATTTTGATGCTTTGTTGGCATGTGGAACTCTGAGTTGGAAGCTTGGGAATCATGAAATTATTACATTTTGAATGACATAAAATTACACAGCGAAAATAAAAATTATATTTGAAACAAAAAATTACATGCTGAAATAAGAATTTATCTTTACAGATCATCTTCAAATGGTGAAGAGAAGTTATTGGATCACTCCCTTACTTGCTGACATTATGCAACGGAAATGGTGTTTTATTTGGACCTTGGAAACCCTAATGACCTAATGAAACTTTGACTGACTGGACTTCATGATGACATGACTAATGTAATGGCATGATGACTTTAACGTTATGGATGATGTATAGTCAGCAAGGTATGAAAATATGCCAGCAAGTAATAAAATATAAGGAAGAGTGATGTTTTTGGGCTAGGGCTACCATCAGTGAATAAATTTTTGAATGCAAACCTAGTGGAATGATAAAAATTTCAGAATGATACCCTAATATGATATGAAAATATTATTTTTGATCACCTATGGAATGCAAATACTGACACTAACAAATAATAACTTAGAAGTGCTTTAAAATAAATAAAATCCCTAGGAAATATGGTGGATCATCTAGAACACCAACTACAAGAAATAGATCACGATGTAGACTCCATTGTACCCATGAAATTTGAACTATAATAAGACAAAAGTAAAAGGAGTTTCTATTAGAAAAACTAAACAAAAGGGAAGAAATTTGTGAAATTTTGGAAGAAGAAGTTGTGATTTTGAAAGCATAATGAGATCAACTCAATCGCAGCTTAAAAATCCTAAAAGGGTCTGAGTCATTAGATCAAATCCTTAGAATCCAAATATTTCCTCTTATCAAAATATGTCTTGGTTATTAGGAATATCATGAGACATAAGAATATGAATATATCTCAAGGAAAAAAAATGGAGAATAGTCTAAGAATAATTTGCATACATTCATTGGATCCAATAGCAAGAAAATTGAACATTCCAAGAAAGTAATGAATCAACTCAAGCATGTTAATTTCAAGATCTCATATGACACTTAGAAAGACACCATGAATCAACAAGATAAATATCATATTCTAGTTCTAGTAATATCCTTGTTTGATATAAACTTGATCTTTGTGCCCAAAGCTATGAATAATAATCTTGTTTGATCGTCATGTTATTATTAATAATTTCAAAGAATTGATAATATATATTTTCTTCTCTCCCTAGAGTTGAAAGTGAAATCGTTTCTCAGTTTTCTTTGCTTGTAGATGATAATGGAAAAAAATACCAACTAAAGGCAATATTGGTTGATGTAACTTAATTTGTACATCGAACTAAAATTATTGCTTCATTTTCTTCCCCTATTTTATTCTTTTTTAGATTTCCAATCCATATCTATCTTAGAAAATTTATAAAAAACTATGCATGAGTTATTTTTAATTTTTTCTCTTATGGCCATGGGGTTTCTAAATTATGTGGTTGAAAAGACTCATCTACCTCTATAATTTTCTTTTTACTTTAATATAGCTCAGGTTACAAGTGTCTTTATTGGCTAACTTTTCAATATCTAGTTTTGTTACATGTATAGAGAGAAAATATCCTTGTTTTGTCCTTTTTTCTGATATGATCATATGAGGATCATATGGTGAGACTTACCCTAATGGAAATTTCATTTGTTTCATCATATCTTCAAACTCCTAGAAATCGTCCCTGGTGTTAGTAATGCAGGGACCTATTTCACTCTTTATCTTAAAAGTGGTGTCATGATTCTTGGAAAAAAAGTAGTTGATCTGAAATCAAGATTTTTATGATATATTATAAATGAAAATACTCATAGGAGGAAAAATTTGAAGATGGCGTGGATGTAGCTCATAACCATATATTTTGATTTATGTATACTCTTTGAATAATAATCAATCCCCACCTCCACTATTATAATAGGTGTAAAATTTTCAATGTTTTTATAAAAATCCTTGGACGAGATTATCCATATACTATTGAATAGATAACTAACATAAATTTGTTAAAAAACTCATAGAAAACTATATTATGTGGTTGTTTCTTGAAAATGGAATTCCAATAAATGGGAACGTTTTTATCTCCATTTTCATCTTGAAGTTGTAGGGGTAAATTTGAGAGATATATAGCTTGTAAAGAAACATCTAGAAAATGTAAATTTGGTATCTAAGATACCTTGTCTGGTTATGTTCATACAATTGGAAATTTATGACATATAATAGGGATGGAATGAAACAAAACTTGACAAAGTAATTTTTAAATGGAGAGAACGAAGGAATGAAACCTAAAATTGAAACATTAATAATTTGGTAATTTTCAAACACTAACAAACAACAAATAATAAACATGACCTATTTTGAGAAAGGGAAAATACTGGTTTGGTACAATGCTCATGTTTCTAGTATTGGTAGCCTAAAGGTAAAAATGGCTAAAATAAATTTATTTATTCTTATGGTTAATTCTTGATATTTAGGCTTCAAGTACATTCATTCAGGGGTGGGTTTTAATGGGAGTGCCTATTCTAATAATTTATTGAATAGAGTAAGCGTTTATAAAAAAAAGAATCGCTTGATTCTTAGAAATGAGATGTGTATTGCTTATAATCTAATTCTTGACATACGAGGTTACAAATTCCGGGAAGTGAAAATTTTGGGCAATAGTAAACCAAGCCAAATAATAATATTAGACCAATGACATATCTTGATGATTTTTAAACTATTAAAACTATTTCTCTCTCAATTCACAAAAGTAAAATTTATAGTGGGTGTTAAAATCATCTCCCACTTTGTCAATTGTGCTCATTTCTTCAAAATCGACAGGTCACGAATCCTCGACAGATTCAAGGTTTTAATTTTTAATCTTCATGTTGAATCCCCAGAGTCACACCAGGTCGTGTTGTGATGTAGAGCCCGAGAACATATAAGTGGGGTCGTATTTTCTATTTAACCAATGAGGGATTCAAATTTTGGTTTCAATTGTGATATTATTACTTCTTCTAGTATGTGCTTAACAACCTCATGATATTAACGTATTTTTTCTTGGCCTGACAATGATCGATACAATATGCTTTTTTAGAAAATAGGTATACCATACATTTATATTTCTCAGAAATCATATATGACCATGAAATTCAGACTTAAGAATAAACAAGACAACACACATTATACCATTAAGTCATATATACTTCATTTTCCCCTTTTTATGTCACAATAAAAGAAATACATGCCCAATTCAATCACAACCATAGCTTTAAATGGATATGTAAATTTGTACACTGTCCTTTTTCTAAATGATAAATTGATCAAATGATGAGAAGAATTAAAGAAACAAAATTATGCCACACACGATTTTGAAGGTCATTCACATGAGTTATTCTTTGATTTTCTTTATGACCACGTGACAAGTGTGGCTAATATTGAAGAGTTGGATGGAAGATTATTTTAAAAGTTTCGTTGTAAATTTTGAGAGTGGTTTGGGATCATGGTTGGGAGAAAAAATCTATTACACTAGATCCTTTATTAACCTGCATTTCCACTGATCTTGGATAGGAGTATTCATAACCATTGGGGTTGGCATGAAAATTACTAAAAAATAAAGGTGGATGAAAATGGAGAATCATTTTTTACCCAAGTTAGAGGGGAAATTAAGAATTCCTATAAGTTAAATAAACTCTGGTGGATTACTTGTTCCCATGAGAAAACATATAATTCTGAAATTTACTTGTTCCCTTTAAACCCTTAAAAGAAGCATCAGGAAATCCAATACACTCTTTCAGAAGCTAACTTGATAATTCTTGCAAAACTGAAACAAACCATCATACTGATGCCATAATTCATTACAGCGAAAATCTCAAAATAATGATACACAATCCCAACAACAAATCAAGTTCATAACTCAAAGTGCCATGAAAATTGCATAAAATTTCTTCATATTAGTATTCAAATTCAAAATAAAATTTGACATGAACACATACATGATAAGAAGAGACAGACAATCCAAGAGTTACTTTAGAATTCTTCCCCACAATTGCTTCAAGGATTCCCAACAATTCACCAAAATATTTGGTAGATCTTCCCCAACAACCAAGAAGTTTCCCCATTTACATTTCAAAATGAGGCCTATATATAGGAACTCCAAGAGCTTGGCCCTACACTAAAACTACCAGTGGTATATGAAAAACCACTCAAGTTTTTACAAAATTTCCAAATTTTCTATAACTAAATTATTATAGAAGTTTCCTTTGGAGATTCACTGGCTGTAGAGTGGGCCCCTATATATTTTATTTGATTCTTACTCTCTCTCTCTCTTTTCTAGGTGAAGTGTTCCTTCCTTCCCTTGGTGCTGACTTGATCAGGTAGCTATACTGGCTTGGATGGCCCAGGATGACCGAGATCACCATCTTTCTGGCTTGTTAACATAAAAGAAACCCTTGGTATTGTTGTCATTTCTATGTATACAACCAATTTGTGTATGTCCCACATATTGTCCCCTTATTCCTCTATTGGTACATCACACATCCATGCTTCAACTACTTCCATCTCTAGATCCATAATGGCTTTATAATTTATTTCTCCCTATTCCTTGAACAAGTCCATCAACATGAACAATGGCTTGATTATCACCTCAATTTTATGCAAGGTTTTCCTGCCCTGTTCTTCAAGTTTGTTGAATTCCCCATGGACTACTTGAATAATTTCATTGTTTTCCTACACCAATGCTAATCCTCCCTAGTTCTTTCTTATCAGTCCAGTGACCTTATTACGGACCACTCCTTTGGTCTTTTCCAAAATGAATTGGTACATAGTATCCTTTATTTGTACGTGGGAATGAGATTCCATCCTCCCTATGCACTCCTTTACCCGTTGAAGTTCTACCTCCACTCACCTTAAATATCGCATCAATTTTGAAGGTGACGGGATGAACTCCTCCGGGCTCCACCTACATGACTGGAATATCCATTAGTTTAGTTGAATCACAGGGGCACTTTCCAAGCATGGGAGGTGATGCATGGGCTCCCATAACCTCAACATTGGCGCTAGAGTAATAAATAGTCTCACCTCTACCTTTGACCATTAAATGGCTTTCATCAGAAGTGGAATAAGACATTATGTGATATGGTTCTGGTTAGGAAAATTTTAAGGATGGAAATTTATTTTAAATTTTAGAATCCTTGAGGAATATTACTAGTCTCTAATATCCAAGATATAAAATATTTGGTGATATATCTATACAATTATCCATATTTCTCATGATTTTATATATAGCTTCTAAAAATTGTTGGTGATATTTAAGCTAAAATAATTTTATACTAAATAATTTGGGAAAACCAGTTTTAGAAAGAAACGGAAATTGGCGAATCTTGTTTTTGGAAAAATCATGGAAAATTAGCCTAGCTGCAAATATTAGCCCCTCAAATTTTCCATGGTTTTGGAGTCTTCGTGGTGAGGGAAAAAGTGGCATGTGTAAGCTTACGGGTGGTATGACAAGAATGAGAATGTCACTAGAGACTCAAACTAGCATGAGGAGAAGATGTGGAGGAGAAGGAGACTCTAGGTATGGTTTTTAGAAATATCAAACTTCTGAACTTAAACTCCCACCGACATGGATATAAATTTGTGATTTCCCTATGCGCTTAGAGGTGTGAAGTGGAAATTTTACCACAATGGATGCATATAGGAGTTGGATGTTTGAACTTTCCTACTTTCAAGGCTTAAGTCTAGTAAGACGTGAAAAAATCAATAGTATATGAGTCGATGACGAGCTTCCTCAATTCAAATTGGGGAGTTAACATCTATAGACCATAATGACTAATTGGCTTGAACTTAACATGAATAATTCTCATGAAGAGCATCGAATTTTGTCTCTATGGTGCTTTATATAAAAATTCTAATGGGTTTTGGACACGTGTCTACCCCTCATTGGTCTCTCATCATTGTGACATATGTGAGGTGTCATTACTTTGCATCCCTAAGCTCCTAGCCATGGAGGGTTTGGAGGTGGAGCGGGAGCGATAATAGGCTGACATGTGGCCAACTCTGCGACACCTCATTTTCATATCCACCATGCATCTACCTGAGAGGAATAACACCACAATCGTCGGATGAAAGGATTCGTCCATCGCCTGATCATGTAGAGAGTAGTGGGGTTAGTACACATGGAGGGGGGTGACTGGCCAGAGGGAAGGATGTGGAGGTTAACATGGTGAACAAGGTGGACGGGAGTGATATGTGGTGTGATGACGGGGATGGTGGATGCGTCGAGGTGAGAGAAACCTATCACTGATGTGGGCATGGATAAGAGGTGGCGATATGAGGTCGTGGTGAAATAGCGAGGGGATTGGCATGTGTGGTATCATGTGACAATGTTTCATACATACCGGATAGTGGAAAAATATAGCTTGAAGGTCATGTGAGAAACCTATGTTTCCAACACGTGGGCGACTCCAAAAAAAATATAATAATTATCGGTCATGCACATTCAAGATATAGATAAATCCCGACCATGAAATGTGTTATTTTCACCACTGTTCGATCAAGAAGTGCAAAACTTCCTCCAGCTATGTGAGCATTGTTTTCTTTTCCATTTCCTCCTAGGGTGGACCATTTTTCCTGTTGGAATATTGTACCACTTGCTCTCGAGCAAGACTGTTATCATTTGAAACTCTATTTTGCAACGTTTTAAATCCCTTATAGAAACATGTTTGAAATCTCCATCTCGTCATGGAAACTCAGAGAATTCATATTTGAGATAGAGCCGTATTATGGTTGGCTTTAATCTCATCACCAACACTACATGCTAGAATAGATTATAATAAATATTTTTGTATGGTCCAGAGGAACCCAATAACCCACCTGGAATGTAACTAATAGTAAACCTCTTGGGGTCTACTGCCTCTCCTCCTATCCACAAAATGGATTACAAATAGGTGGGTTTGAACCTTGCATCTCTTAGTTTTCATATATTTCGCATTACTTCGATCACCAATTGAGTTTTCCCCCTGGGAAAAACTATAATAAATAGTGAAAATTACTCAAGAGAAAAATTGAATACGGTTTATGGCGACTTGAAATTGTCATGTTATAGAATAATTATTGTTTGTGGTCTTTCGATTTTCTTTTATTTTCAATAGGAAGGAAATGAAATGATACTTTCCCTTTTTTTCCGAAAAATAATGAATTAATTTCTATAAATATGGTGTCTTTTTATTGGATGGAGACACATTAAAATCCATCTTTGTATTTCCACACTGTTATCACTCCATAATTTGCCTCAACTTAGGAGAGAAACCCATAGGTGACCACAAAACCACTTTTAAATTTGGTATCTATCCCTTCCAGCTTTAGAGAGGGACCTTTCTATTTTAGATGGGTTTGACATGGGAATTCAAGTTTGAGATGGGTTTTCTCAAAATTTTGGATTCCCTAAAATTCAGATTTTAGGCTAAATATGGGTATTAAAGTTTGAGATGGTTTTTCTCAAAAAATTTCTTGAAAAACGTAGGGAAATTCCTTTGGGAATGGAGTCATGAATGCTTTGGTAATCAAACAAAAAAACTATAGAGCAGTTGTAACAGGGAAGGATAGGCAGGCTTTGGGATATTATGAAATACTTGTGGGTAGAAGGATGAATATAATTTAAGTTCAATTAAATACAAAACATGCTGATATGAATTCTACACTTAATATCATAAAGAAAACATTGATATTGTTTACAAGCCAGAGAAGGGTACAGTTAAGTAAATTCGACCCTTATTCTTCTTGGAAAAATAAAGAGAGAAAGCATATGGAAAACTAAGAGAATAAACAATTTCACATAAGAAGGAACATCACCAATTTCTTGACATGGGAATCCTGAAACAAAACTCTCTGTATTATATTTAATTTGTTCACTTCAGTACAATGGACAACTTTACATAAAAATGCAGACCCTTTCTTCATACAAGTTCCAACCCATTTTTAGTCTCTTTATAAAGTATTTATAGAATTTTAGATATCATTTCAGACATAAAAATAAAATATATTTAAAAATTAATATCTATTGAAAATAGATATATTTCAAATATAGAAGAATAAGATAAGAAAAGATAGGTAAAATATGTTGTGCTATTAAAATTATGGAGGAAATTGCTGCTAATTGTGTCTTTTTTGCTGCAAATTTTCTTTGACTGTTGCCAAAATTTTAGGCCTTGGATTGTGCTCATTTGATCAATTCTAGTAACTTTCCCCACATTTCTTTGTGTGGGATAGAAATATTTACCATATTTCTAAACGTTTCATCTACCTCAGTGTAGGTGTTAAAATTTTTCTTATTGACAAAAAGGTGATGGATCTCATGCTGAATATTGAGATCGAATTGTAGGCCTTCTAAAAATGCTTCTCCACTAATAGCTCCTTTTTCCTTTGTAAATTTTGAGGCATCAAAAACCGTGTTACAAAAATGGTCCTGGTAATTCTCTAATGGAATCAATTTTTCATTAGAGTTCTTCAAAGTTGGTAGACCTTTCTCCTCTAGTGGAGAAAATTTCTTGTTAAATCTTCTGATCTGTAATTCAAGTTCTTTACACTTATTTTCTAACTGTACCATCAAATTATTTTTAGTGAGGACCCGTTTAATATCCACCACTATTGTTGTTATGTCCTCAATGTTTAACTATTCTCGTTCATCACTCATTTTACAATTTAGTAGTTTTATCATTTTATGTGCCTCTTCTGGTCTGTGTTTAAGCTCTACTTTAATATCTTGAATTTCTTCCTTAACTTTGTGCACTAATTACTCTTATTCAAAGGTTATTTGAATTGATGACCACATGTATGTCATATTAGCATTGATGTTTTTCCAAATGTTGCTTTTGGCCTCTGTTAGCATTTGAATAATAAAAGACTTGTCTTCATATTGTTGTATTTGATGAATTAAATTATAATTCTTTCGTACTTCAACTAGATAAGAATTATCTATTGTTGGCTTGAGGGGTCCTGACCCAGGTTCAGATTTATTGTGCATCCAAAAAACCCTCCAACTACTGGCCCTTTCAACAGTGACCTGTTTGCGCAAATCAAAGTCTCACCCGAAGAAGTATGGGGGGGGTGTTGGAACCAGGTTTCCGCACCCTGAGGAGGAGTTTGATGTGGTGGCCATAAAAAAACTTATAATAGAACTTATCATAGATAACAGCAAGTGCACTCATAAACAGATCATAGAATCACAGATAAAATTCGTTGTAGGTTATTCCAGTATGTGATTTCGATATACCCATGTGCAGTAACATATACACTTAAACAAATCTATTCATAAAAATATAATTAATTCATAATACACTTCATTATTTTACATAGATGCATTTGGTCATAAACATAAGTAAAAATGCAATCACTAAACCGTTTCTGATCTCAAAGCAATAAACAAAACAGATTTGCAGTAATCACATAAATAACACATCCAGCACATAACACATTTGATTCTGCCAAAATATTTTGTATATGAATATATCCAACAGTTATAGTACATTTATAATTCCCTTACAAATAACCTTTCCATGCACACATCCATCGGAGTCCTACATAGCGAGGACTAGGTCTCCATGCACATAGCCAACAAGATCATGATATTAACTAAGCATGATACTTAGACTGAAATCCTTACAAAACATTCATCAACATAAGCATGATATTAACTAATTTACTTGACTCGATATATCTATATTTATATCAACTTAGAGTGAAGATACTATGGTCTCAAACCATGGTTTGAGGCCCATAGTTTTCCCTTAAAACCCATTTACATAAAATAAGGACTTTGACCATCCCCAAAGCCCCTTTGACTCTTCTGTGCAATGTGTATAACAAAAATATGTACAAAAATTTAACAAAAATTACCCCAAGGGACCCCACTCCAACATGCCCCCAACACAAACTCATAACATGTCCCAAGTCACTGTGGGGTGGGTTCCTTCATCTTTTCCTTGAGCACAGCGACCAAGGTCTTCGTTGGAAAGACCACCTTAACACTCTGCGCAGTAGCTCCCTGTGCTTATTTCACTAGTTTCTTGGTTGTCGGCCCTTCAACTGCTAGATTAATGTTGTGTTGTGTATGATGAAGGATATTCAGGGCTCTGTCCAATGTTTGTGACAATTGCAGGGCCTCCTCAACACATGGTTGCATCCAGGCTTCCAGTCACTGTTCCCAGTGACGTAGGTCCTCGATATAGGTTTGAATCAACCAACCCTCCTGAAGGCGGGAAAGGCATTGTGCTATCACCAAGGTGGGAATTTTCATCCTTATATCTACAAATTGCTGCTCCTTGACGCGCAACTCATTTTGTAACTATTGCACCATTGGGTAATCCTCTGGGATGAGGGCCTTGTTGATGTATTCCCATACTTTGTATAGGTCATTCGAGACCTTCACTAACGCTTTGCGCGGTGCGACATAGGTTGGAAACCGCAAGATGGGGGCAATTTCTAGCACATCCTCTTCCATAATTGTCTCTGTCAACATTGCCATGGGCTTCTTCTGATGCTCGACCGCAGTGGAGCACGGCTTTGGGGTCTTCTCTCTTAGGGATTTTTGGGACCCTGAGGTTTGTCCCTTATTTGTCTTAGCTGGTGCAGGGGTCTCAATGGCCTCAACGGCTTGCGCAATAGGATCCTCTCCTCATCATCTGGTTGTCATACTTGGTAGAATTACGTGGCCTAGACCTCTACGGTGCAACTCCTTCTCAAACACCGGATCAAGACTAGACATAGATAACAATTAGAGGCTAGAAATCAAACAAATCAATGCACCAAAATCACACAGAAGGTAAAGGGAAATAATGTGACCCCTTCAGTCATATTTATAGCCTAGGTGTGTCTCAAATAGTCCCTTGTGCATTAATGCGTCTCCATAAATGATAAAAAGGCTCTAAATGTTGAAACACATCCTCATTAAATGCAATTTAGATGCTCCTCCAAATGGTAATAATTCTGTCTTTTCCATATTTACTGATCCAATGGCTATATTCTGGCACTTATGTGACATATTCAACCTCCATGCGTAGGGGTCGCGTGCACGTCGTACATGTCCATGCATCCGCCATCCATTCTGCACAGATCCAATGCTCCGGCCATATATTCATTTAGTGTGCATAGGGAGAGGTTCATCCCTGTACAGCTTTAGTCCGCTTATGTGGACATATCTGAGGATATATTCTTCGCTCAACATGGCCAGGTGCATCACACCTCCGTCAATGATTTTCTTAACAATATATGGCCCCAGCCAATGCATCTTGAACTTCCCTGGGTGGCGTGAAAACTTGTTGTCATATAACAATACACAATGTTCTTTCTTAAAGACCTTTTTTCTAATATCCCTATCATGCCAGGCATTTCCGTGCACCTTCTGCACTTGCTGATGGAAATTTTCAATAAAGTGACCCTCTTCTAGCATGACTAACTGCAACAGCCATTCCAAAATTATATCCTCTTCTACCATATTTTTAAATGCCACAATGCATAGACTGATAACAATGTACTCCATTGGTATCATAGCTTCCTGCCCATATACCATTCTGAGCGATGTCTTTCTTATCCGCTTCTTGCATGTAGCTCTATATGCCCAAAGAACCGAAGGTATGCACACATCTCAATCATTCATGTTAGCATTGAAAATATTAGTGAGCATAGCCTATAATACCTTATTGAAAGCTTCTATAACACCATTCATCCATGGGTGATATGGAGTACTCTTCTGATGGTGAATCAATAATTATTCAGTCATAGCTTCAATGGTTTCATTCAAAAAATGAGTACCTCAATCACTCATCAAAATTTTAGGGAATCTAAACTGAGTCAAAATGTTTTCGAATATGAAGTGTGCATATGTGTCCACACTATAATCCTTCACTGGCTTAGCTTCGACCCATTGTGTTACATATTATGTCACAATGATTATGTAATGTGCACCTATATTCTCTCTTGGAGGGTCAATAGGTCTAACAAAATCTATGCCCCATTTATCAAAATATTGAAACGACATCTGTGGATGGAAGGGAATATCATATCTACGCTATGGATTTCCTGTCATTTGGCATACATCACGTGTGCAGCAAAGTGCATAGGTACGATTGTGCAATGTGGGCTAGCATAAACCAACTCGCAAAATATTTTGCACGGTTGCTTTCCCTGCATAGTGACCTCCGGCAACCCCTCCATGAGATTCATCTAAGATGTCTCGTCTCTCAAATTCCAAGACATATATTCACAAGACTTCATCTACACCCATATTGTACAGTTGACCAACAATGATAGAAAATTTAGCTAGGCATGCCATAATCTCTTTCCTCTGTTGCAATGTGTACTCCTCTGGCACATGCCTAGTAGTTAAGAAATGAATTATGTAAAGGAAATGATCATCAACCACCTTTATATAAAATATCAGCGCATCACATAAACTATCCTCCAAACTTGTTGGCTCTTCTCCATTCTTAATGTGTGACAGATGGCCTAGCCCAACATTCAGTCTCCCTAGCTTCAAAATGACTTGAAAACCATACTCTTGAAATAGTAGCAACCACCTGCGCATCTCCACCCCTCCACCTCCCCCCAACACAAGCTTATTGACCAGGTATTTCAACTTCGAGTGTGAAGTAAACATCTTGAAGTGTCCTCCTAACAGATAGTGGCAGAATTTTTGCAGCACATAAACCATTTCCAATCCTTCTCTCTCTGTGGTTGAATAATTATGCTCTGTGCTTGAGAGCCTCCTAAATGCATAGGAAATATTTTGATCAATCTCTCAGGCTCCTGGCTACTGTAAGATAGCTCTGAGCACGATGTAGGAGGCATCAACACACATAAGAAACATCTTTGAAAAATCAAGAAAGATCAATATGGGCGCAGTGACCATCTTCTCCTTAAGCAGTTCAAAGCTCTTATGAAATTCCTCATCCTAACATAATGCCACATTGTTCTTGAGAAATTTCTCCATGGGCGCAGTGATCAGCACATAACCTTGAATGGATTTCCGATAATATAAAGTATGCCCCAATATTGAGCACAATTGTTTGGCATTCATAGGGACTTCCATATTAACAATCAATACGATCTTCATGGGATCTACCATCAACCCTTGTTGGAAAACAATATGACCCATCAACATCCCAAATGGCACACAAAATATGCACTTCTTCAAATTAAGTGAGATTAGATACTTTCTACAAGTATCCAACATTAAGTGCAAACTTGATCCATGCTTCTTCAACAACCCAAAGACAATCCAATCATCAAAGTATACTTCCAACAATTTTTGGATATACTCCATGAATGTAGTTACTACTATGCAAGAGAAGATAGAAAGTGCATTCTTCAATCCAAATGGCATGATTATATACTGAAAATATCCCCATTCTGTTGCAAAGGTTGTTTTACTCCTATCCTCTGGAGCAATTTTGATCTGATGATATCCTGAGAACCTATGTGTAAATGAATAAACCTCCTATCGTCCTATATTGTCGAGGATCTCATCAGAAAATGGATTTGGGAAGGGATCATGAACACAGGAATCATTTAGTTTTCACAAGTACAAAGAAATCCTTATTTCTCCTTTAATATTCTTATTTTGTACCACCATGTGACTCACCTAATCATATTCTTCCACTAGTTCTATAATTCCTGTAGCGACCATTTTATCCAAATATTCCCTTAGTTTCTGTTTCCATTTGGGATTCAATCTATAAGGGCGTTGCTTCACTAGTTGTGCATCAAGTTTCAAAGTCATCTTCATGACTCCAAGCTCTCCAATTATCCCTTTCAACTTAGAAATAGGTCTTGATACCTAGTTAATAGCTCGAAAACCTTTCCTACTATATCATCATCCCAATAATCTCCAATCTTTGCCAACGTTTGATCTTTAGATCTGATGTTCACTTGTCGAATATTCAGAGGCTTCGTGACATCCAATGATGTAATTAAAGGAAAAACAATTGTGTGCTATCCCTCATATTCCAAGAATGTGATATTTCTTAGATCTTCTTTAGTTTCTTCTACTGTCATATTTCTACAATTGTCAATATCCCTCATCAGTGCATCCCATGCTGGTGAAGCGCTCTCTATCTTTGTCTTTGAAGTATCAAATATAACCTCCTGAATACCTTGCAACATTTTTCCGAAGCAATAAAACCCACTCTCAAAGTCAAAGGCCAAAATGAAACTTTCAATCAGCGCAAACCATTCACTGGTTCCTCAGTGCAACTCTGTTTCCAGGTACTAATCAGTAGGTACCTTCCCCAATCTGTGAATGGACATGTGTGCCCATTCTAGTCTCAGTTATGTGACCCATACTTTAATCCATTTACCCAAACATCTGTGCGGATCACCCTTTCCAGAATAAACTTCTTCCATTCTGGTAGTTGGACATTTAAAGCACAACCTCATCATTTGTGCAAATTCTTCCTAGTTTCCCACGTTCCTTAGTGAGTCTCCCGCCATCATGATGGAGTAGCGCGTAGTGCTATATCCAATTCATGGAATCTATATCCTTACGGAATATTTCTTTCAAGTTCTTATAAAAACATGTTCACATTAGTTAAACCAGCATAATATGGTAATTCTCGTGCCTATGATGATATGCAGTGAAGAGATCTGGTCAATCGATTGCAACACAACAAATACTTAATGTAACTAGTTCTGCCAGTTTTCTAACTCTTCATCTCAATCTAAGAAGCAAGAAATTTCATTTTCCCAATTGAGCCTTCCATTAGTTGTTGGATTGCTCCAATCATCATCTCGCATAGTTAGCTCATAGATATGGTCAACATCATCATCCACATGCACATGTTTTATATATCTTGCACCTTCTGCAGGATCTAAGGGAACTAAAGATCTGGTTCCATTGTTCTCAAATACCATACTTCTCCTCTTCAGATTTATGATGCCATCCATATCAATATCACAATCCAATCCAAACACCGCGGGATAAAGATCTGTGTCATCCACAATTTATATGACTTCAAAATCCACAAGCACCTTAACTCCTTCAATATCTAATACCACCTATGAGAGTCTTCCTAACGGAATGATTTTCTGTTGGTTCGCCATGCGCAGCTGAATAGTAAACCACTCCAACTTAGGCTCTCTCATGCGCTGCCATGTTTTCTTAGTTAATACATTTGCATCAGACCCTACATCTAGAATGACCTAATCCATCTCATAGGCACTAATCTGAGCAGTTAATTGCATCTCTCGTCTACTTCTTATTTTGTTATTTTTCTTATAGACCTTGCTGAAAAATTTATGTTCCATATGAGGCTATTCATTTTCTGTGTAGTTATCTATCAATGCTTTAATATTTTCCACTTCCTTCTTGTTACACAATAGTTTGATGCAAGCTTGTAAAAATTTCTTTATTTCTTCGTCTACTCCTGCCTCATTCATAGTTATACCTAATGTCTATGCACCTGCTTCTGCAAACCCCTTCTTTACTTCTACAAAAGTTTCTTTTTTGCATTGTAAATCAAATCCATCCTTTTTCTCAGATGCCTTTCCAATCCAAAGATCAACATCTGGTTTCTCTCCTTTGTCCTCACCAATGACTGCACCATTTATAGTGACAACATTCACTCTATGATCATCTTCGCATAGCTCTGCCCTGACCATTTAAATATTTTTCATCAGAGTCTGTGTCTTTTAATCCTACATCTTAGTAATTAAAATAAGACAATCTTCAATTACATGATCAAACTACCTACAGTACCTGCAATATTGTCGCGCAAGATTTGGATAGTCACGCGCATAATGACCAACATCTCCATAATTGTAGCAGATGACTTGTCCCTGACCTCAACCAGATGATCCTCCTCATCGTCCTCTTCCTCTAGTTTGGAATCCATGGCGCCTAGACGAGGATTCTAGTGAGGTAGGTTCAACTTGCATTCTGTACAGCTCAGCTTTTTCAATCATCAAATCAAAGCTTCGACAATGTTGTTCATCATGTCCTAGTGACGAGAAAAATATACAAAATAGCTTCTTCAGCTTAGCCATGTATTTTCCAATCCTTGGATAGAAATATATCACATGCAAACCCATAGACTCATAGATCGCGCACCATACTGGAGGTGTCCCACGCGTCTAACCATGCTCTTCAGCAAGCTTGGTCCTTCAGTGTGCAGATAATGATGGAACATAGGGCATTGATCCTTATGATGCCCGAAATATTTACATTGTATGCATCATACCTTTGTGCATACCTCCTCGTCGTTATCTTTGTGCATATTATAAATCTCTAAATGAATTTCTTCTAACTGACTCTGAATTTGTTGAGTTCCAATCACAGTAGGCACCGACGCAAATTCTAATTTCATCGCAATTTCCTTGGCTTTAGGCCATGTAGAAATCTTCTGTTGACTCAAGGGTTGTCGCAGATGCGGGAGAAACATAGCGATAAACCATTACTTGTGTTGGGTGTCATTGATAGTGAACCCACCATCTCTGATAGTGCACTTCAATCTCTGATTTGCATCCCATATAGATTCATTCACCTCTTGGTGAATCTATTCTAATCTACGACACATTGTGCATCTGACTTTGGCATTTTGAATTGTTCTTTTAGGGAATCCTATTGGGCCAAGAAAAAGGTATGTCTCACCCCCATATTTACCATGAGTTGTCATGAAATTTTATATATTTTCCCTTAATCTTAGAAATAAAGTAAAGGAAAATAATGAAAAAGTGAGGAAGAATGGATTAGTGATAAAAGTAGTGTTTGATAACGTAAAAACTGATTTGTCACTGCCTTTATTGACAGGGAAGCAAAACAGCCAAACTGCTGACTGGATGGCTGAAAGACATCAAACAAGGAAGGCATATGGAATCATATCAGCTCCTACGAATCGACGGAAGATGGAGAGGTATGGCCACGCTTGGAGTACTCAATCGATAGCCACAAAGCAACAAGGTCACATAATGAGAAAGATTTGTTACTACCCTTGAATTCGCCTTTAAGCTACAAAAGGTCGAAGAATGAACAAGAAAAATATTTCCTGTGATATAATATTTCTGTAATAAACATTTTCAGACAGAATCATCAAGTTTTTTACTAATGTATTTCTCAGTGGACTAATGAAGAATTTTGCGTTTTTGGAATAGACAACTTCTGAGTATTCCTTAGCAGTAGGCTTGTAGTGGATTTCGGCCCAACCCTGGGGTTCTTCTACTACTTCTGTGCTTTATGTTTATTTACAGAATTTGCATTCCCATGTTATTCATTTTGTTTCATAATATATCGTTTGAATTGGTTAATTGCGAGCATGAGATGTTAGATCTTCCTTTTTACTAGACTAGTTTACCATTCACGTTCTTTTATCAGAATTCAATGCTTTTACAATTATTAGGTTAGTTCCAACACGATTGTTGTTCAATTCTTCATATAGTTGATGTTTGATCCTTTCATCATCATTGTGAGCATTTGGTTGATGTTTAATTCAGAAGGATGTTTTTATTTGATTAAAATAGAATTCCATTGCAAAATCTAGAATAATTGATTAATGTTCAATTTTAATAGAATTGTTGTTCAATTCGTTAAGGTTGTTGTTCAATTCATCAAAGTGTGTTGTTCAATTGTAGTTTATTCTTTTCAGTCTTAAGTATTTATTTCTGCATAGGCTTAGAACAGGGTTAGCTCCCTTGAAGAGTTAGAAGCATTTCGTAATTCACTTCCAAGTTGATTTGATTGAACTTCGAGAATTAGACAATCTTCCTTAGGACAATTTAGAGTAGTCAACCTCTGATGCCACTTGCATATATTGTGCTTACACTTTTGAAATAACAAGACTTTCCCTACGTTGATAATTAATGAAGAGAATTGAGGATACCTTTAAACAGTCACCTTTATGACCCAACAATTTGGCGATGTTGCTGAGGAGAGTGTTTAAGAGTGATGTCCCTTATTTATTTTTCCTTTTGATGTGAGAGAATTGGGTATTGAACCTACATACCAGCAAGCAAGATGCTTGATCTCCAGCTTGCTTCTTAGTAATTGTGCATAGGTTAGTAGGATAGGTGTCTTTTTTTTATGACTAGGAAGAAAAATATATATCAAAGCCCCCCACTTAAATCCACAAAACCCAAAGGAGCGATGGTTCTTGACAGAACAACATATATAAATGAAATAATTAAGAAGGCTGAATCCAAGGCATCTGTAGGACCCATAACCATTCCCACTCAGAGTCCTATTACATTCCCTCAGGAAATAGCCTCACCATCTGCAGCGCATGCCAAGATTCACAGTGAAACTGAAGGGTCTGAAAAAAGCCTTCAGACTGCTGAACACGTAAGTCCTAACCCTTCGAGAGAGGGAAATTTTTGTAATTTTTAGGAAGGAGAGAGAGAAACCAGTAGTGTTGTAAAAATAAAACTCCAAAGCTTGGATTCCTTGAGAGAGTGGTTGAGATAGAGACACCCAGTATCCGAGATCAGGGAAGTGCTATAACGCTTCCTCCAAATCCACTCCCTAATTCCACTCAAAATATTCCCCCAGAACAAGAAATCCCTGTATATTTATAGCATATCTTCTATCAAATTGCAAAGAACCAAAACTAGAGAAAGACATTGACATTGGAATATCCCACTATTGATTCGACCGCAAATGCCCCTATGAAATCCATTCCATTACAAAACATCCCCACCTTCTATGGGCTGACCTTAGAAGATCTATATGCATTCTTATTTGAATTTTATGTCTTATTTAGGGGATATGACTACACCACCGACCCTCAGAAACATAAACTACTTTCCTCTACTTTGAAAGGGACATCATTACATTGGTTTATGGGGCTCGATGGAGGAACCTATAATAGTTGGGATCAAATGAAAAAATCTTTTCTTAACAAATATCAAGACTACTTTCAGACTCCAGAACTATAATACGAAATCTTCAATATGTTTGCAAGCGACAATGAGACATTGGAAGAATATGTTGAAAGGTTTCAATATAATTTGAAAAGATCTCCATATACTACATTGTCTAAAGATATCTTAAAAGAAAAAATGATTAAAGAAATGAAAGAATAATGGGTCAAAACACTTAATATAATGGGAAAATGGGACATATACCAAGAAGAATATGATGACATTATTTCATTATGCATCAGGTGTTCTCGAGGTAGTATGCGAAGTAGGCCAACTGGGCGAGACTCAGCTACAAGTAACTGTAAACAGTCCGGTGGCACTGTGACTAGAGCAGAATTCGTTAACATTTTAGAAGATTTTAAAACCCATATCCTGGGCACCCTTACAACATAGCTAGATGTCCTAAAATCCAAGTAGAATCAAGATATATGAGAACAAAACTTGACTATTTTTTGTCCACACTGTCGGAAGAAGCACAAGCAACGAGGATGTCCATTTGATATGGTCTAGACATGCACGATTTATACCAATGACCGTGCCACTAACCATTTCCCTTCACTTATGGGGTTAAAAGAAGTCTTCAAAGAGGAAGAAGAAGAGATATAACCAATCTACTTAATGAATGAACGTCGACAATGGAAAACATGACCAGGTATGCCACAAGACTTGCCTTAGTTCTTTTATTCTCCATAATTTAATCAACAGAACCCTGCAACAACATGGTAAAACCAATCACCTTTTTCTTCCTGGCCATCCCAATAATTTTCCATGCCTTCTTGGCAAACACAACCCTCTTCAGGTAACAATTGGTCAAGTTTTCCTTGTTCTCCCCCTTACTACCAAAATAATCCATATCAGTCTCAGTGGCCTGCCTACACCTCACAGAATACAAATTCATCTCAAAACTAGAAACGACCCCTGGGAATGACCAATCTGACGATGGGGACAGGGGCTCAGAATCAACCCATGTTACCAGCTTCATACCTAGTCTAACACAATCCTCAACCTATCATGCATCCTCAACTGCCAGCTCAGCCCAATCCTAATCCCAATAACAAACCAGTTAATTTACTCTGATTGTTGAAAACTCAAACCCCGAAACTGAATAGAAGCAATGCAATGAACTTAGGCTGAGATCAGGACATGTGATTTCACATAAAGAAGATATGACCCTGCCACAACTTGAGTATGAAATTCTGACAACACCTAAACAATCAACTATGATAGAAATAGAGGTAAAGCATGGGAGGGATATAGTTGACCAAAAAGACACTAAAAACATTATTATCTCCTCTCCTTGATTCCCTGAGAGATTAACATTGCCTAAACCAATAGTCTCTTTAGATTTTGATCTCCTAGGGGAATTAAAAAACCATTGCATTAATTTTCCTCCTCTGCAGACTATACAGGACATTCCTATCTATGCCAAGACAATTAAAGAGTTGTGCGAAAAAAAACAAGAGAGGAAAGAAAAAATTGTACCAATTTTTCATGTTGTGGGAGCACTGTTAGACTTACTCATGGGTAAAGAAACACGAGTAAAATACGAGGATCCAGGGAACCCCATCGTTACTATAAAAATATTTGGCCACTCCTTTTCAAAAACATTGGTTGACTTACGGGAGGCCATCAACAACTTAACTACAGAAACCTGCGAGAAGTTAGGCATAACAGCATTAGAACCCACATCTACCTTGATGGAACTTGCTGACATATCTGTTATCAAATCTGAAGGAATATTACAGGACATCCTGGTTTCTGTGGACTCATGGGAGTATCTGGCATAATTTTTAGTTATTAAACCAAAAATTAGGTTGGATGGACACCCCCTAATCCTGGGTCGACCTTATTTATTAATAGCCGACGCTTACATAGGCTGCCGGACAGGAAGCATAACCATTGCTAGAGGTGATGCCATAAAAAAATTGTCAATTACCCCCTACCAAACCAATTAGTCTGCCCACTATAAATATTCACAAACAACCACATACATACTAGGAATAAAACATTTGTTCACCAGTGGCAATAGTTGAAGCACTCGAATTCAAAGATCAAACTGAGGATGATGTAATCAATAACTTCATGAATCAACCATCTGCTTCTGAAAAATTAAAATGCCAAATGTTAAAGGCAGGTCTTGATAATGAAGTACAGGAAGACCCCTTGGCAGACATTGATAATCATCACATTCCCACGAATTTTGTTCGCAATAGCATACCGATTGAAATTGAGCTAGGAAATGTTTTAAATATCAATGGTATTCTGGATAGTAACAAACAAAAAAATCTCATTAAGTTTTTACAGAAATATAAGGGAGAATTTTCTTGGGACTACCCAAACATGAAGGGTATAGATCCTCAACTATGCACACATCACATTTATACTAATAAGGATGCTCGGCCTATTCAGAAACCTTAGCAAAGGTTAAACCTGCATCTAAAATTCATTCAAAAATATAAGTTACAAAAGCTGCTAGATGTATACTTCATTTATCCTATTTCAGACAGCAAATGGGTCTCTCTTTTAGTAGTCGTTCCTAAGAAAAATGGGAAGTGGAGAATCTATGTGGATTACAGAGAACTGAATAAAGAAACACAAAAATACCACTTTCCCCTCCCTTTCATTGATCAGGTCCTTGGTACATTAGGAGGAAAGCAGTTCTTCTCTTCCCTTGATGGTTTCAATGGTTACAATCAAATCGAGATAGCCCCTTGTTATAGGTCAATTTGGGCATCATTCCCAATGACTTGGTTAATTGGGCATCATCTCCAGGACCAATGTATAGGGTCTAGCATCCCCTAAAATTTCAATTCCTATATTCCCTAAGACAAAGAACAAGGCAGATCAATCAAAGACTTTCATCTACAAAGGTTTCCAAGGTTTGAAGTCTATAATATATCATATGAGAGCTCATCAACGCTGCCTCTAAAGGGACTAAGTGCATTTCATATGCAGGTAGCCCCATGCAAGGTTGATCTACAAAGCACTTCTCGACATCTATGGGTGCATTGGTCACATTGGGAGAAAAATTCTCATTGTCCCGGAATCTCCACTTGGCCAGTGCCTTCTAGAAGAGTTCACATGTGTCAAAATTCGAAACCATGTGTCCATTTGACATCTACAAGATTGGGAACATGTGTCACCTATTATTGGAAAGTCATTGATTGTAAAACTACCTCAGCCTCTCTATAAATTGAGCACAGATCTTAGTGTTTGAGAAGGAATAATTTGTGTAGAGAAATGTTGGTGGATTTTTCATTGAGGAGATTGATTTGAGTGATAGTTTTATGGAGATATCTCCATTGTGATGAGGTTGGGATGCTGTTACAGATGGTGAAACTAAATCATTCATTTGGTTGTAACCTCCCCTTCTATCCTTAATAAATAATACAACTTACTTTTCCCTATATGCATATGTATTAGCTTTGATTTTCCATATTGCAAGATCTTAGTTGATGTATATGGTTTATGCTTTATTGATTTAGAAAAACAACTTGAATAGACATTTGAATTATTTCTATCTTCTACTGTTTAGTGTTCATTCTTGCAAGAAATATTTTTCACAACTGGATGGAATTTGAAGCTACAACAAAAGCGACAGAAGGAATCATTTGGAAGAACTTGGATTCCAAGTAAGCATCTAATCCATTCTGCGTGTCTGTTCTTAGTTAGGAAAATTAGTCGTATAGTCTTTAACCTATTGTTCTAGATTAGCACCTATCTAGGGAAGCATGTTTTATCGATAATTCACAATTTTGTCCAATAAATTGGTGACTCCACTAGGGAGATTACTCTTTATCCTAGGTGTTTTAGCCTCTGATTTTCTCTGTTTATTCACCCAGTAGTTGTTACTCACAAATATTAGGCTTTTTAAGATCCAAATTTACAAAAGAAGTGTGTTAAAAAACTATGTTTTTCCTTTGACACTACGCCCAATTCACTTCTGGATAGGACACAATGCTTTGCATAGCACTGTCTCCCTTTCAGGCCTGCATTGCAAAGCACCATCTCTCTTTAGAGACTGTGTTGCCTCCTGAAGCCATCCAAATTCCCTTGAATTTGTATTTGCAGTTTGTTTTAGTTTGTTTGCTGATGTGTTTTGAAAAGCCCGAGCCTCATATTGACTAGTGAATTCATCTACCTCTTCCTCCTTTGAAAGAAGATTTGTTCAATGTTTGTTTAAAGCATTTTCCTTTATCATTGGCAAGTTAATTTCAAAGTATTTTGATTGTCAAATTAGATCCATTTGCTTTTGAAAAAGGAAATTTTTGTAAATTATTCATTTCCTGATAGGAGAAATTGTTGTCTCATTCCTCATTTTTCCTTCAAAAGAGAAATTGCTGTTTGTATTCCTCATTTCTCAAATGTAAAAGGCATTTGATTTTATTGATTTAGTGTACTTAGTTTCTTTTCTGCATTTATAACATTAAAGGAACTGAAAAGAAAAATCTGCATTTTCATTTAGTGATTTGTGTGTTTTGAAAAAAGGAACAATTAGGAAATCTGCATTTAGTTTGTGTTCTTCGATTTGTTTTCTCACAAATTGATTGCTCTTTCCCTCTAGTAGCTAGGATTTTCATTGAAAAACTAAAAGTGAAAGATTGCTTATCATTCTTAGTTCCATTTTAGGAATTTTCCAATACAATATTGTGGTGAACCTCTGAAAGGAAATTTTTTAAGCAAGATCAACATAAAATTAATCTCAATTTACCTAACAAAGCATTGGAACCATAACGATAACATTTATAAGTTCTAGGCTAGAGATGTGTTCCAACATCGTAAAACATAGAAGCAGTTGTTGACTTGTCTGCGATACATTCCGAGTGTGATACCTCACTCCATGTACATAATTATATCATAGCTCGTCCACATATGTTCAATTATATCAAGCGGTGTTATAGTATGATAAGTATAAAGGGGTGCTCTCACTGTGCGGTTTCACATTAGACAACGCTAATACGAACTTGGGCCTCCATGTACCTTCGGGTATATTTTGGAGGAAAACCTTTAGGTGCTATCCATCCATATCGAACTGAGTCGGCTGCCTTGTAAATTGTGATACACTGAACACAGCATTCGAGGAGATTGTCTACCCATACTTCTTGGTTCGCCAGGAGGTATTCTGCAGTTCACATTTTCTTGGTAAACCCTTTTGCCTAGCATTACCCTTTTATATTGTTTATTTTTTTTTGGTTAAAATAAATTAGTAATCATGGAAGAACAAAATCCTTTCCCCTGTCATTCACGTAGACTAGTGTTAAAACCACCTTTAGCACCAAAAGTTACTTCTGGTAGCCAAAGGTGATCACAATTTGCTGAATCAAGTACAATTCATACCTCTGGTGAAACATCATCTCTCCATAAACCAGAGTTAGCTCAAGTTGTTTCTACACATCTCGGTTCATCTATTATTGTCGAAAAAGAGTCTTCACAGCTACCCGTGGTCACGATCCATCCAATCAGTGAGACCATACCTCCTGGACCTGACGTTGTTCAACCAGAAATCGATCCAGATCCTGTCTCTTCTTTCCCAGAACATCTGAATCTTGAAGTCGTAAAACCAGAAGTTGTTCCTACCTTGGTCATCCCACAAATTTATGTAGCTATTGAATCTCCCATATCACACAGTCAACCACCTGAAATATACTTTGGGCCTAATGGTGAAATACTTCCACCTAGTTTAATTGCAATTGAAGAAATCCTAGAAGAAGAGACACATTTAACTCCAACCCATTTTAGGGAGGACCTTTACCTGTATGAGTCTTTTTCTCAATCGACACCATATTCTTTTGTTGATCCCGCTACTTTTCAAAATCTTGTTGATTCAAAAGGGTATACATTTGGTCAAGTAACCATCTCTGAACCAACATCTTCGGTTGGGACATCTGTTCCAATTACATTAGCTCCCGCACTAGTTACCTCGTCGATGTTTACAACTTCACCAGAGTCATATTTTCATGGTGGCCCTTTGGTCCCATTAGGTTACAAATCATTTTCTGGAATTTTCTCTGGTGCATCTTCAAACCCATGGACTTTACCAATGTCATCATCCGGTATTTTAACTGGTAATACTATAGCAAGTACTAAATGACTTGATTCATTATACACATCTTCAGGGCAATATCAAGTCGGTCCTTATGGGTCTATTACTTCTAGTACCATATCAGCTGGACTCGCAGCATTTGGAGAGAAATATTTTCCATCTTATTTTCCTCCTCATGATGGGGGGAAAACTTTGGTCAACCAATATGACAGTACTCCATCACTTTTTGGTCAATCTAATGTCAAAATGAATGTTTGTCAATGGCAACCCACTCTGCCTATCCAACCACAAATGGTTATACAATCATATCAACTAGTTCAACCTGTTACACCCATATCATTACCACTTGTTAATAAATCTTTACCCCTATTACAAAATCAAAATTTTGTACAAACTTATTAAGAGGGTCCTTAAAATCAATATCCTCAAATTTTGGGTCCACAGACTCCAAATCCTTCGATTAATTTACAACAACCA
Source organism: Pinus albicaulis (assembly GCA_034641835.2). Taxonomy (NCBI): domain Eukaryota; kingdom Viridiplantae; phylum Streptophyta; class Pinopsida; order Pinales; family Pinaceae; genus Pinus; species Pinus albicaulis. The sequence continues at coordinate 942,914,792 of CM076580.1, read as the reverse complement.
GTATCCAGAATTATCTATTCACAAGCTGGTTTACCATTTTATGGGATGTGACAACCACAACCTGGTTATACCTATCAACTGAATCCAAGTTATTCTAATTTGGTTTATAACATCGGTGGATAGACCCGTTGGCAGTCACAAGCACAAATACCTCAAACTTCATTTCAACAAGTATCATATATAGGTTTTGGTCAATAGAATCCTCAAGCATTTGATTTTCAAAACAACCCCTATCTGGGTTACCAGCAGCAGATTCCTTATATTGGTGCTCAAAGGCTTTTTTCTCAAGTAATTCCATCTTACCCTGGCTATGCTCAACCCGACCTTAGTAGACAGTTGCCCTTTGTTGCAACTTTAGAGTTACCAGATTTAAATCGGCTAACTATGATCCAATTAACTATGCTCCTTGGTGACCGGTGATACCTCATAAATTACCCTCGAATATTCCTAAGTTCAATGGAAAAATTGGAGAAGATCCGTCGACTCATGTCATGACTTATCATTTATGGTGTTCATCAAACTCCATGAATGATGATTTTGTTCGACTATGTCTTTTCTAGCGTACGCTCACAGGTTCGACTGCAAAATGGTACATTGAATTACCTAGAGCTTCTTTTGATCATTTCGCAGCCCTAGCTACTGTCTTTTTGACTCATTTCCAGTTACCTATCAGATATGAAACTAGAACGGAACTCTTGATCAATTTCAAGATGAGTAATTCTACTCAAATCTATGATCATATTCATGAGTGTCGTCGTCGTCGTTGAATGGTTAAGGAATTTTTTCGAGATCAGCTCCTTGCTGAATGGTTCATTAATTCCATGTTACCATCTATAACTGAGGATGTGGCTAAGGGTGGCATCATCATAGAAGGGAAAGACATTGCTCGTGCACAATATTTAGACTTGATTTACACTCAATCTGGCATGCTCTATGAAAAAATTCCTAACATGCTGAGATCTAATTTTACTGTTCCTCCTCATTTAAAGGACTCTCATTCTGAAGACAGCTTGATAGGCACTGCAAGCACACAGCACGCTACTACATCTGATCCTGCTCCTGCTTCCGAAATTAATGTCGTGTCATTTTACAAAGGAAAAAGTGACAAGTAACCTGGAAGTAAGAAAAAAGGGAAATATAAGAAAAATCAAACTTCTAACCCGCAGGAAAGATCATCTGATCAATTGTTTAGACCAAGGAAACGTCGTTATCAATGCATAATCTATAATGAGGAACACTTTGTTATGGATTTTCCTCACCACGCTGAAGTCTCAAAATCATCAAGGCTTCCCATGCACTAGCTCTGTTGGCAAACCCATTTCCAAATGTGGACACAAACAGGGTTGCTACGGATCCAGCTCCTAGTTCCCAGGTGTTAATGTTATATGTCACAAAACCTTCAACATATATTTTGGTGTCAATGCATAATAAATATTATGGTAGTTAGGCCACTGATCAACCTACTACCTCGACAACGAATCCATCTATGGAATCAATACCACCTATTGCTATTCCTAAATTGACAATCAAGCCAATGAAGGGAGTAATTCATAAATCGACATATAATCCTCGAGCAAGAGCTGCACAAAATTATAATATAGTTGAAGATTTGGCTCAATCCCCTTCAGCTATGTCTGCTCTTGAGTTGTTACAAAATTTTCCCTCCCAAAAATAGGCTTCATTGTCAGCTATTGGTGGAATTGATATGACTGATTCTAATATTTTCGTCTTTAATCATATCAGCTATGTGCTGCAATTACCGACAGAATTGGAATTCTCCATACAAGTAAATGTTCTCAATCACCTTGTTCATCGCACTATTATTGATGAGGGAGTATCTAGATGCATTATGTCTCTAAATTATTGGAATTCACTTGGTTCGCCACGCTCATCACAATCATGAATGATGTTGAAGGCATTTGATGGATGTACATATAAACCTTGTGGTATTATTAATAACCTGCATGTTGAACTAAGGGGAAAAACAGTGAATAATCATGTTGAGGTTGTTGACAGACCCTTTGACTATAATATTTTACTTGGAAGGCCATGGGTATATGCAATGACTACAATTGTTTCTACATATTTTAGAATGATTTCCTTTCCACATAAAGGTACTATCATAGTCATTAATCAGCTATCCTTCTTTGCCTCTACTTCGTAGGTAACTGGAAGCATTCCGTTAATTCACATACCCCAACTAGAACTTCAGAACATTGGTGTAGGACTCTTAAAGGATTCCACTCTTATGGGAACCTTTGCATTACTATCACCCATGACGTTGGTAGAAATTGCAAGTATAGAGACCTTCTACATGATCTCTTCCACTCTATCTGGCTTAAGGGAGAGTACGGGTGATTCTGATATTTCTACGTTGGATGAGTTTCTTCATCCCAGCCCTATTGAGGTGGCATAGCAATAAATCTATTTGTCTTGGATGGAAAATACGAAATCGGTGTCACCTAGTGTTTGGGTTGATCGTTCCTTAGATTTTGGTACTTCAGCTAATCCATTTTCCCCAATGTTCTTGACAGATGAGAATATTTTGGAAGCCATGATGTCAGAAGGAGAACCATGGGAAGATTATCATCATCATTCCCATCTTCCTGATTATGAAGAAAATAATCTTAGTGAACTATATCACCCATCCATCAAAAATTTATTTTAGAATTCTTTTCCCATTAATCCAATCGATTCCGAGCGAATTATGTCAAATATTGAAGAAAACATTTCTATCGATATTTGGACCAAACCGAGCATTGTATAAAATATTCATGTTGGTGTATCTTGTTCTCCATCAGAACTTGAATCATATCACTCTCTCTTTCGTGAATTCTGTGATGTATTTTCTTGGCCTTATGAGGAAATGCCAAGCATAGATACTAGTATAGTTGAACACACTATTAATATGTATCTTGATGTCAAATGAGTGCATCAACGACTTCGTTCTGTTCATCTGAAGAAATCCACTACAATCAAAGTAGAAGTTGAAAAAATTTTGCGAGCTGGTTTCATATACCCTATTCCGGTAATTGAGTGGGTTTCCACTATCGTTCTTGTCATGAAAAAGTAATAAACCATTAGAGTGTGCGTCGATTATCGAGATGTCAATATTGCTTGTCCAAAAGACAACTATCCTACTCCCTTTATCGACCAGATTATTGATGATTGTGGTGGATGCGAAATATTTTCGTTCATGGATGGATTTTCTGGATACAATCAAATCAATATTTGCCCTTATGATCAACATAATACAAAATTGATCTGTCCCTGGGGAAAATTCGCTTATAGGAAACTACCGTTTGGTTTAAAGAACATTGGGGTAACTTTTCAGAGAGCAATGGACTATGCTTTGAATGACATCAAGCACATTTTTCAACCATATCTAGATGATTTACCATCGCATTCATAAAATCAGACTGATCACCTGATGCATTTCAGAGCCATTTTCTTACACTGTCAACACTACAAAATATGCCTCAATCCACATAAATGTGTGTTTTGTGTTGGTTCCGGTTGTTTTCTTGGATTCGTAGTCTCAAAAGAAGGAATTTGAATCGACCCATTGAAGGTTCAGGACATTCTTGATTTGCTTGCATCGTCAAATTTACTTCAGATACATAAAATTCAAGGAAAGGCTAACTTCCTAATAAGGTTCATTCCAAACTACACTAAAATGGCTAAAGGATTTACTCGACTATTGAAAAAAGGGGTTCCCTTCCATTGGGACCAAGTTGCACAAGCTTCTTTTGATGCTGTCAAGGACACTTTTTTCCGAGCGTCATTAACATATCCCCCTAATTATCAAAATGATTATTTCCTATATATCATTGTGGCTGAAATGACTATTGCTATGGTATTAGTCCAAGTAGAAAATGGAATTGAACATACAATCTATTATTTGAGTCGTAATATCAATGATACAGAAGCTAAGTATTCATACATCGAAAATCTTGCCTTGGCAGCTGCTCAAGTTTTCCAAAGATTTCGCCATTATATCCTGCTTCGAAAAACCACTATAGTTTCGAATTGCAACCCCATGACTTATATCTTAGCACGTCTATTGCTGGGGGGGAATATTCAAAATGGATTGTCATTTTACAGGAATTTGATTTGGAATTCATCAAATCCAAGTCAAATAAGTCTTTAGTTTTGGCTGAGCTCCTCTGTGACCTTCCCTCTGATAGTACTGTAACTACGTCAGAACCATCAATTCCTGACGAGTCTCTATTTCTGATCAGATCATCTGATCCTTGGTATGGGGATTTCATCATTTATCTCCAAACCCAAACTTTTAGACCTAATACTTCTTGCTCTGAACAACGACATATTCAATACCAAGCCAAATGTTATCTGATCGTCGGCGATACACTTTATCGTCGTGGTGTCGATGCCATTTTAATGAGGTGCCTCACTCATGAGGAGGCCGAAAAAGTGTTAAATGATTTTCATGCTGGGGCATGTGGTGGAAATTTATCTGGTTATACTACCACACAGAAGATACTCTACAATGGTTACTTTTGGCCCACTATTTTCTGAGATTGCATCCTCGTGGTTAGAATTTGTCATGCATGCTAGACTTTTGATCGTAAAATCTGCAAACCGCCATCGCCAATGCATCTTCTTGTCTCTGTGGGACAATTTTCAAAATGGGGTATTGACTTCATGACCTATAACCCTTGTTCGTTCGGGGGGCATGGTTATATTATTGTCACAGTCGAATATTTTACCAAATGGGTCGAAACGATGCCTACATTCAACAACACAGGATAGACAGCTGCATTGTTTTTCTTTAATCATGTTATTGCACAGTTTGGGGTCCCACAGTCTATAGTTACAGATCATGGGAAGTATTTTCACAATCACATGATGGCTGAATTGATTGCCAAGTTAGGATTGTCACATGATAATTTTACTCCTTATTATCCACAATCAAATGGACAAGTTGAAGCTATTAACAAAATTCTTAAATGTATGCTTCAACAAATGATATGAGTTCGTAAAAGAAACTGGCATTTGATCCTGTACTCCACCTTGTGGGCGTATCAAAACTTGGTAAGAAACGCAACTGGATTTACTCCTTTTCAATTGGTGTATGGTCTAGAAGCTATCTTACCAATACAATGTGAAATACCGTCATTAAAACTCACGATTGACTTGTTACCTGACACCTCAAAAGAAGAAGCGTGTCTACTTAACCTCATCTATCTTGATGAGACGCGTCGTGAAGCCCAATTGGCCAAAAAAGTGCATAAGAGACGTACAAAGGTGAAATACGAAAAAAATGTCCAGCCTCACATTTTCTCATATGGTGACTTGGTCCTTATTTATGATCAAGAAGCTGATGTAATAGGTACAGGAAAGTTTGAGACATTATGGCATGGTCCCTATATTTCCAAAAGAGTTCTTGCTAAGGGCGCCTATCGGTTGGTTGATTACGATGGAATTCCATTGGTGCAGCCTAGAAATGGGTTGTATTTGAAAAGTTACTATGCTTAATCATGAGGGTAGTAATTTTTTGTATCATATTGTATATATATTTTGTTGATTTGCATTCATTATCTTAATTTATTTTTAGAGTTTTCTTGACATTAGTAATCTTCTTTACATTTCATCGCAAATGTCTGAATCTTCGGAACCCTTTGTTGGATATGCTGATGGTGCTATTCGTAGTATGCAGAATCTATCCTCTGTAGCATGGGCCATTTTCGCTCTGAACAGTGAGTTAGTGAGTTTTCAATGTATTTGTATTGGTAGATTGATGAACAATATCGCTGATTATAGCGTGTTGATTGAACTTATCTCTTATACCATTTCATTTGGTATTAACCGTCATAAGGTTAGACACACAACTTGTGGTATTATAACTCACTATTGTTTATACTGTTAGAAATCCAACATTGCATAGGTTGTTCCTTAGAGTTTGACTTTTAGAAATACACTTTTATTTTATTCAATATCAACACATTTCCAGAAATTTTAGCACATTAACTTATTCATTAGCTAACCAAGTTTTAGACAGACATTTGCAACATATGTAAAGAAAATATTCACATCATTGAATAGGATTGAACAATAAACATAGGAAACATTGAAATAATATAGATAGATAGTTATAGGTTTTTACAAAAATTTGTGCCCAAGACACATTGGTCATCTGACCTCAAAATGTATGCAAAATGTCACAATTAAATTAGTGGTGCTCATGGTAACATGATATAGATCTAGCTATCCTACGAAGTAACCGCATATAGCGGTTAGAAATCCCAATAGTGTGTTGCTGCAGTTGCATAGGAAGCTCTTCGATCTGGCAATCTGGAATATTGAAGGTCAAACCCTCTATGTGCTGCTGAAGCTTAGTTAGAGTCTCTGCCATATCAAGATCCTGAAGGACTGCTCTCCCGACAGCCCTCTCTGCTGGCATATCTACTTCACACTCCGGTTCCACTACTGGTTGAACACGACCAAAATTTGCATTACATCAAACATTTAGGTTAGTCCTGGGAAAACATAAAAATACAAAAAAATTGTATAAACCTTAGGAAAATAAAAAAACATGGTCAAAACATTCTTACCTATTGCACCCCACTAACCGCCTTTTGGTAATGAAAATTTTGGATCCCCTCTGAAATCTATGCCTGCGTATGCATACTCATCGATGGCGACGATCGGTCGTCGGAACCAGGTGAAGAATGCAGTAGAGAACACAACAGTATATTTGCCTGCATGTCGACACATGAGTTCTACCCATCTCTGCATCTGAGGATCCCTAGGACTAGCTATATCTAGTGTCACATGTTGTGGCTACATCAGTGGAATCCATTCCAAGACAACGGATATAAGGATAGAACCATAACTGGAATTTTTCTTCCTTCCTCCCTTTTCTTTATTCAATTGTTCCTTTATCTAAGATATAACAGCTTTAGACCAGTTGAAGAATGTTGGCTCTATATACTTTAGCACGTACTGCATATACGATCTATTCACTACATGTAGTGTAATGGTGCCGAAAAGTTGTTGGGTGCAGGAATTACACTTAAGTAAAGTCCTCAACACTTAAATTGTCAACCCGGGGGATTCGTAAACTTAGAGACAAAGCATAGGAAATGCCATAGATGGTATGAATATTTCTAATATCAACTCCTACTTTCTAAAGGAAAAATTATAGAATCAAAATTTAGAGAAAAAGGCAACTCAAACCATCAAAACAATCTAAGGCCAGAAAAAAAATAAATGTACTTGCAGGAGAGATTCGGAAATAAAAATAAGGCAATTAATCTAGCGGGATATTGATCATCTACTGAGAATGTGTTTTCTTTAGAAAAGACACCTTATCAGTATTCAATAGATGGGCCCTTTCAAACCTGCTCATGTAAAGGTATCCTTCTCACAAGAATCAATCTTGCACTAGTGCAGTATACTTTCACTATTGCAGGAACAACGATCTATGTAGAAGGTGTAAAGTAATGTCTGTAGTAAAAATTATTTTCTCCGTGCAAGGGCCCTGAACTTCCTCAAGTCCATCGTACTCAGATCTGGTACCAAGAAACTAGTTCTTGTACCTGATTTGAGCTTCTTACACTTTAATTTTAGTCCTTGAAATCAATTATTAATTACTGCAAATGTTTATGAAACCAAATTTCTTATCAGAAAGATGAATATATGTAGATAATAAGGAAACAATATTTTTAATTAAAATGTAACTGAAAACAAGAAAGTTGATAGAAGTAACTTAAAGAGACTTGATGTATCACACTATCCAGCACTGGTGGAGAAACAGTTCTCCTGCTTGCAATAGGCAGAGAAAATAAACCAAACGTACAGAAAGTGAATAACACACCAACATGCACTGGTGCAGGTAATTTCTCTTGTTCGAACCACGCGGAGAAAGCAAATTTAAATTCAGATGTAGAAAAGGAAATTTAACTACTTCACACTGCAGATCTGCTTTCATTCAAACAGAAATTCAAATGCTGTAAATTAAATCACACTTAGCAGACATAAATTGTAAGAATAGAAAGGAGGGAGGACGTGCTGTGTTGGCTGGGCCCTAGCCAACCATCGCGTCTCCCATTCAAATGGAAACGCTACTCAGTATTGAATCAATTCATCAACTGCTTAAGCATAAAGAGATAAAATACATAAAGCATAAGGTGAAGCTCTTCTTATTAAATCCTCATAGAAAATACATGCGTGATTACATATCCAACCCAGATTTGGGCGATAACAAAAGACAGGCTTGTTACCAACTCACTAGTTCTATTCTCTGATCTATTCAATTCTATCAGAACATTGAACAACTTGTCCTATTTACATTTCTTCTTATATATATCCTTTTGGCCATAGGCCAAAAGGATCATTTAACCATTTAACCATTACATAGCCAATTGCAGAAATTGTTACAACAAATCACATAACCGATTACAGAATAAGCTTTCGGCCTTCAAAATTAAACATTCTAACAGAACGAGCCATGGCTATCTCCAGCTGTTCATTCCTCCTAAGTCCGATCTCCGATACTCCAGATTGACTTGCTGTTATCACTAGGACTTGGTTTCCTTCATATATGGTGGTACAAAATTAGGCAGTAATCAAAGAGATCTGGATTTGCTGCCAAGATTTGCGGTACTAGCCTTGGTGCAAGATCTGTTTTGCACTAAAAATCAGCGGTCAAGATAAGCATTTAACTATTAAATAACATATGAGGTAACGATGAGTTAAAAAAGTAATTCTAAGTAGAAAATCACATAATCAATAGTTAATAAATGCTAAGTTAAGTTAAAATATGTAAAATATGAAGTTAATGAAAAATGTGTCTTCATTCTTGCACTAGTTCAGGATGAGGGCGCATGAGATAGGTAAAACAGGGTAAATGATTACGATTTGGAAAGGGAAAAATGGTCAAAAGAGGTGAAAATTAGAGGACCAACATCCTCCCATCCCTAAACTGTTGTGTGTCCTCACAAATTTTTTTACCTCTATAAAAAACCCTAAATTTTGAATACTCCAACTCAGTCCTGTTCCGACATGTTGTCCTCAGGCTGCACTGTTTCAGCCTTCTTCCTCTTGATGTGCCTTAACTTCTTTGCCACCTTTCTCAACCGCCTGAAACAACATCCGACTCGATATTTCCATAATTTAACCTTGCTTTTATTTTTTTTGAGCTCTACCATCAATTCTTCTCTTCTTTGTTCTTTCTCCTCTTGTGCTTTGGTCACAAGCTGCTCCAAGTTTTACACTTGGAGTTCTAATTCTACTATGTGAGCAGAAGGAGTCACCAATTACTTTCCTCCCTCTGTCTTAGCAGGGGCTGTCACTAGCTCTGAGACTTCTATATTTGTCATGGTCGTGTCAAGGAACTCTTCTTCCTACAGTTCCTCTTTTTCTAGGCCTCCTTCCTTCTGCTCTGATTCATCTTCATTCGGTTCCTCTTCTTCTTCTTCCGGTTCCTCTTCATCTGTTTCCTCTTCTTCTGTGGGTTCTTTTGCCTCTTCTTCTTCTTTTGGTTCCTCTTCATCTGGTTCCTCTTCTTCTGTGGGTTATTCTGCCTCTTCTTCTTCTTTCGGTTCCTCTTCATCTGGTTTCTCTTCTTCTGTGGGTTCTCCTTGTACTGGTGTAAAATGGGATTCCATACCCTGTGGGGGTTGTGGTTTCTTAACTTCATTGGCGATTTTACTCTTCTTATGGGGTCTTTTGATAAAATTTTCCAGCAGAGTATCGTCCCTGACTTGTGCAATATTCACCGCATCTACAAGGACCGACAAACTGTTGTGTTCAGGGGCCTGTGCTTGTGTAGAAGGGGTTTCTTCAGCGGGTGCACCAACTATTTCCTTAATGGAAGAAGGGGTCTTCTCTTCTATCAATTTTTCTGGCTGCTTTATTTTCGTACTAGTGCGAGAATAAATTCCCTTTTTTCTTATATTCAGACCCTTACTTGTACTGGTAGGAGTCTTCATCTTCTTTCCCTCGGCTGGCTTCCCGTCCAGCTGTTTCAACAGCTCTTCCCATGTCATACCTTTTATCTCCAGCTGTTTTAAGACCAGGATTTTTATTAGGCCGTAATGGTATAATCATGTATCGGCCTGGTCCTCCCTTCCATCCTATACGCTTCTAGCCATTTTCTCAAGGATTTTGAGCAAAATGTAGGGGAAGCTCATCCTCCAACGAACGTGCCATCCTCCTTCAAAATGTTGCAGCAGTCTAAAATGATACACTAGGGTACAGGTGTACCTCCCTTCGCAGGTCATAAATTTCTGTAAAAAAAACAGGAGATCCTGCCATTGACCCAGCAGGGCTTTGCGCGGGACTCCGCATTTCCAATTCACCTCCATCTTCTTATCCTTGACAAAACACTGCCAGCGTTTTCTTTCCAACTTTTTGTTCTTGAACCACTCCACTCCCGTATTCTCCAAGCCCATTGCTGCTGCTACAAATTTCTTCATGACTTTGAATTCGAGCAGTCCAATTTTCACTCGGCCATTCTTAAAGCTTTTTGAAAATTGTAGGGCGACCTCCCTGTCATACCCATCGAACTTCTGCAGGAACCATATAAATCTCGACTCTTGCAACAGTGGAAGACTGTTGCGAAATTCGACAGTTTTCTCAATCTTGCTAAGAGACAAGGGCTCTTTTAGAACGAGTGGCATTGCTGCTATCGGCTATGAAAAATAAGTTCCAAGGTTTGCATGCAATACCGGGGAATCAGCTTTCATACTTAAATATCTAACCGTATCTCTGATTCATTTGCCATAAATACTCATCATTTCCGATCAAGCTTAATTGGTACACCCGATGGTGGTTTAACGGTTAAGTGCAGTAATAATCACGATGAAGGGGCGTTTAGGATAAATGGAGGAGTGGGGGAGTTATGAGTGAAGGAAATTTCAAATTATTGCAGAGTAGGGTAGATTATATGCAAACAACGATTAACACAATTCTTACATTTCTTCATAATTACAAAAAAAGGAACATAGCACTCATTAAAAAGATCATGATTTCTACATAAATTTTTTTTTACTTTTAACTAATTTCCTCCTAGGTAATATAATAGCGTAAATACTTGTCAATATTATGAAAAACATCATACAAATTTTCATCATGATCACTTTCTTATGTCATATGATAACTTGTGCTATGTTTCTGATGAGGTGCATGGTTGTACTAATCTTTGCACCGCTCAAATCATGTCATTCTTCTGGTATTTCTTTGCTCATCTTATCATATAGGACAACATTCTTTCACTAGTGCAAGCATAATATTAAGACATAGAATTAAAATATAGGTTGGATTTCACATGATTTCCTCAACTTATTCTAAATTTTGTTTCGCCCTTTCTTGATGTTTCAGAGCACATCCTTCTTCTCTTTGTATGCAAGATCCTGTAATAAACTCATGAGGGACAAAGGAGTGGGAAAGGAAAATATTAGAATGGGAAGGAATTATGTCACAAGGATTCCAGGAAAGTACCAAAAGAGGGAAAATAGAAGTGGGATAGGGAAAAAAAAAATTAGGATTAAAGTGGGATTTCTTCGAAGTGGATAGGGTGAATTTAGAAGAATATGGGAAGGTTAATTATACTAGGATTCTGAGAATAAGGTTGAGGGAAAATTACGAAATTGGATATGAAGAAAGGCAGAAAATTTTTTGGAAGGTCTGCCTGCACTGGTGCAAGAAAAATAACTGCAGTGAGAATTAAGCGTTACTTGGAAAAAAAAATATCCATGCTAATTTCCCCAATTGTATAAAGGTTGGCTCTGTTGAACCTACTTTTACTTCGGTGGTTACTAGCATATCTAAAGATCAAGCAACATTCTCTTTTTATTAGAAATTTTTGATCTTCCCACCAGCAAGCTGGTTTTCAGGTTGATCCTTCTGCAGTCATGTACGTGGATTGATTTTCATAATTACAGGAAATTATTTTTTCTTTACCGTTTTTTTTTTGTTAATTTTTTCTTGAAGAAAAGGGATTAAAATTTTCAAGAGGTTGGTATTACCATTTACCACTACCATTCCAAATTGTTGCTGAAATTACTGTGTAAAATCTTTCTTGGCAAGTGGTAGAAGATATTTCTTTAATCTGTGTCCATTTACCAAGAATATTGTATCATGTCCATCAATAGTTTTGACTTCTATTGCTCCATTCTCAAATACTTGGATTACTTCATATGGTCAGATCCAACATGTATGGAATTTCCCTTTAAAAAATTTAAATCTAGAATCATAAAGGAGTACCCAATCACCTAGTTGGAACTTATTTTTCTGAATGGACTTGTCATGCCACCTTTTCCATTGCTGCTGGATTAGTATGTTTTGTTGAACAACATCTCTACGAAATTCATGTAACTCACTTAAATGAAGAAGACACTGTTGTTGTGCCTCAGAGAGATTGAGCCCTAACTGAACTATAGTTCTAAAAGTTTTGATCTGGAATTCAATTGGTAACAGAACCTTTTTTCCTTATACCAGCTCATATGGTGTGTGCCCCGTACTATTTCTCCAAGTGGTTCTGTATGCCCACAAAGCTTCTGGTAATATTTTAGCCCAATATTTTCGATGCATATTCACTGTCTTTGTAATAATGGACTCGATCACCTTGTTTGTATATTCCACCCGGCCATTTTCTTGCGAGTAATATAGGGTAGATTTCCGGTGCTAGATCTTGTATTGCTCCATCACTCCTTGTACCAGATTAGAAATAAACTGCGGACCATTGTTAGAAACAATTTCTCTAGGCACACCAAATATAGTAAAGATTTCAGTAAAGAGAAAATCAACAACAACCTTTTCCGTAGCAAAATAAACAGCTTTAGCTTCTACCCATTTTGTAACAAAATCTGTACAAACCAAAATATGCTTCTTACTTAGTGATGTTGGATTTATTTTCCCTACAAAATCAATAGCCCATTTTTCAAATGGCTCAATCATAACTTGAGGGCATATAGTTATTTCATTGGTTTGATTAGGTTGGCCCATTCATTGACAACTATCACATCGCCTGACATACTGCTTGGCATCCTTAAACAAGGAAGGCCAAAAGTAGCTAGAATGTAATATTTTATATGCAGTTTGCTTATCAGTGAAGTGGCCTCCACAAGGTTCATCATGAGTAGATTTCAATATGTCAAACACTTCCTCCTCTCTTACACATCTGCGAATAATCAAGTCTGGACTAGTGTAAAAGAGGTCTCCTTGAATCCAGGAGTATGCAGCACTTTTCTGAATAATGTTCTGCTTTTCACGGGCGGGCAACTGAGGTGGTGTTTTTCCAGTAACCTAATAGTTAGTGATGTCAGCAAACCATGGAGATTTTGTAGACACAACAAAAATATTTTCATGTGGAAAATCATCATTAACAGGAGTTACATCACCAAGATTATCTAGTCTAGAAAGAAAGTCTGCTACAACATTATATTTTCTTGGTCTATCAACAATAGTAATATTGAACTCCTGCAACAATAGAAACCACCTAGTCACTCTACCACTAGTCAATGGTTTATTCATCAAATATTTAATCGCAGAATGATCTGTATGAATAGATACTTCATATCCTATGATATAGTGTCTGAACTTATTAATTTCAAATATTACAGCTAAAAACTCTTTCTCTGTAACTTTATAGTTTAATTCAGTATAAGACAAATTCTTACTAATATAATAAATAGCATAGGATTTCTTGTCTTAATCTTGTCCCAAAGCTACGCCAACAGCTAGATCTGAAGAATCGGAGGAAATTTGAAAGGGCAGGGACTAATTTGGACCTCTCAAAATTGGCGCATGTACCAACTTTTCCTTCAATGTTTCAAAATACTATTGGAAAGCCGTGGACCAAGAAAACTCACTATCCTTAGCTAGAAGTCGAAAAAGAAGAGCAACTATCTTAGAAATTTTTTCAATGAATCTTCTATAGTAACCAGCATGTCCTAAAAAACCTCTTACTTCCCTTTGAGTTTTGGGTGCAAGAAGATGTAGAATGATTTCAATCTTTGCCAGATCAACCTGGACACCTTTGTCAGAAATCAGATGGCCAAGTACCACTCCTGCTTTGCACATTAATCTACATTTCTTGTCACTCAAAGCAAGGTGGGATTCTTGACAACAAAGAAGTACTTTCTCCAAATTTTCGAGAGCTTCCTGAAAATAATTACCAAACACAAAAAAGTCATCCATAGAGATTTCTACAAATTCAAGATCAGCAAAAATATCCAATACTGCCCTTTGAAAGGTAGCCGGGGCATTACATAAACCAAAGGGAAGCACTTTGTAAGTGAATGCCCACCATGAACATGTAAAATTATTTTTATCTTGATCTTCGGGTGCAATCTGTATCTGGTTATAGCCACTCAAACCATCCAAAAAGGAGAAATATTTATTTCCTGCAAGGGTATCAAGCACCTGGTCAATGAAAGGGAGAGGGAAGTAATATTTGAGAGTGGCTTTGTTTAATTCACTATAATCAATACAAATACGCCATCTTCCATATTTCTTAGGTACTAGCACTAATGGAGAGACCCACTGACTATCACAAATAGGATAGATAAAACCAACATCTAAGAGTGTCTATATTTTTTCCTTCACAACATCTCTTAGAGTTGGATTCATTCGTCTTTGGGGTTTTCGGACAGGTCAGGTTCCTTCCTGAATATAGATATGATGTGTACAAGTTTAAGAAGGGATACCCTTCATGTCTTCATAGCCCTAAGAAAATGCACTAAGATGGTTTTGCAACAAATTCACAAGTTGCTCTTGCTGAGATGGGTCTAAATCCGAACTGATATGCAAGGACTTACCAGGGATAATATCAACAAGAGTAGTATCAGGCTTCAGAGTACTCAAGGAAGTGGTCAAAGATAGCGGTATAGAAGAATGAGAATCATGGTTTTCTTGGAAATCTAGACTAAAAATCTAGCTCAAGGGCTCGAAGTTAGGCATGGTGTCTAGATCATTCAGGAAATCTTGAATTTCATCTTCTTGCGAAGACCCAGTATAATGATGAATAAGAGAAATAGACTGAGTCTCTTCATCACTGTTTTTTTCCAACCATAAATTATCTCGAAGGTCCTCAATGGATCTGGCAGGGGGGTATAAGGTAACTTTCTTCCTAGAATCTCCATGTGAAATATACATATCACCGGAACGACATCCAATATATGCATCGGCCGTACCAAGCCATGGTTGACCCAAGATCAAGGGATGTCCTCCTACCAGGTTCTTTGGCTCAAGCACAATGAAATAAACAGGATATTCCCAAGAATCTAATGAGATGATCACATCATCCAATACTCCATCAGGCTTAATTTTAGATTTATCCGCTAATTGAAGCACAATGGGAGTAGGGCGAAGATGATATAACTGAATTTGATCCATGGTTTGCTTAGTAATTACATTAATGGCTTCTCCTAGGTCTATAAGGACATTAGAGACAAGGACATTACCAATCTGAACTGTGACAACAGGGTTTCCAGGATCAATATATTTTTCCACAGGCACACATCCCATCATCAACTTTGCTTCCCTGCCAACAAATTGAATAGTTTGGGGTTCCAATCTCTTCCTCCCAGGTTTCTTGAGACATAGTTTCCTAATAATCTTGGTACAAATGGGGATCTCTTTAATGGCTTGGAGCAAAGGTATCTTAATGAAAAGATTCTAAAGTTCCGATGCCAAACTAGTCTCAGAAAAAAGCTCTCTTCTTTCCCTTACTAGCCTCTTTGGAAAGGGAGGTTGGTTGGAAGAAGATGGTAAGGACTCAGAGGGTAATGGATGCTTAGTGACAACTTTCGGAGAATGGTTAAGAGTTTCCTCTTCTCCTTTCTCTTCAACAATCACCATAGGTTGTTTCTGATTTTCTGGCATTACAATCCTTCTCGATCTTAATTGAATATCATGAAATCCAACTGGAATAGACTGGTATTCGAATGGTAAAGGTGGGTTTATTACATGAATCATTTGCACTGCTTTATTATTATTATTAGGATTGGACGTAGGTTGAGTAGGCAACTGAGGAGGTTGAAAGGGTGGAGGTAAAGGTAATGGGGTGGTCTGACTCGGAAGTTGATGCATTGGATAAGGTACATGTGTAGATGGATATGGTTGCATAGGTGGCTGGTAGGAATATGGAGAATGATTTGGGCCTCTCCAACCCTGTTGCCATGGTTGGGAAGGTTTCCCATGCTGATATCGATTTCCATAATGCCACTGCTTATGAGAGTTAGGATATGAATATGCATGTGGATTATAACCAAAATAGTGTGGAGGAAATTCAGGAGCCATACCCGCACCTACCTACGGCCAATTTATTCTTTCCCCCATAGCATACAATTGTTCAACTTCAGGCTGCCCCCCCTGTAAACACAACTTTAAGTCCAAGTATAGAGGGACATTTTTCTGTGATATGGTCTTCTACACAAATAGCACACTTATTAGTTTCTTTCAAGTTAAGAGGAAATTCTTTAGGGGGATGCTTGTCTCTACATTTAGGATAGAAAATACATAATGACTCTTGTTCCTTCATAAGTTTTAGTTGAAATTTTAAAGAGTCTAACTATTTAGTAACAGTGTTCATTATATCAATTTTCATGTTTTCCATTTTATTTTCCAGTCCAATAATCATAGCATCCGTATATTCAGTATTTCTATTTTTATTTCGAGTTCCTCTATTAGATCTATATTGATTTCTTGAAAATTTCCAGCATAATTCACAAATTTGATCAAAAGTTTGCTGAGAAATATCACCTTGTCCTAACAGATTCAAATTGTTTCTAGCATTATCAGTAAGTCCCCTTAAGAACAAGGTTATAATAGTGTTGGGATCAAGCTTAAGTTTTGAAGTTTGTAAAATATACAGAAATCTTTCCAAATAATATTCAAACATTTCATCATCATCTTTTATGATTGTAAAAATTTCATCCTGCATGTCCTGAGTTTTTCAATATTCTTGATATTTAGACAAAAATAATCTCTTCATCTAATCCCAAGAATTTATGGTGTTTCCTCCTAACCGCATAAACCATCGTAAAGATGAGTTCTTGACGGTAACAGGAAATAATCTGAACTTCTGAGCCTCAGTTTCATAATCATAACTTCTACACAAAATATCAAACTCAAATAGAAAAGAGTCAGGATCTTCATGAACTTTTCCATGGAAATGACGGAGAGCTGATGGTGGAATATTCTTCACCTGTGACACAATATCAGGATCCAAAATTGGAAACAAAAAATTATATTGTCCTTCACTTACCTGTTTGTCACTAGTTCCTTCCAAATGATCTCCTTGGCCTGCCATTGTTCCCTTCTTTCTTGTACTTCTTTCCACAGGCTGATCCACATCTGAGCTATTATTACCAAAATCTAGGTCGATTGTTCCTACGTGATGGGTTTGGATTGGATTGGGCTTCCGACTTGCAAAAGGAGACCCATTGTGAGAAAAATTATTTTGGCCCTTAGCGGGCTTTGAACCCTTACCTTTCCTAGGCATTCATTTCAAAAAAAGAAAGAAAAATATCAAAACATTTTCTAGTAAAAAATGCTGTCAGAAATCAATCAACACCAGTAAAAACTCCTTCAAAAATACTTGCAAAAAAGAAGAAGGAAAATTACCTCTATTATACAATTATAAAATTCTTACCAAATCAAATCGCCTCCCCAGCAACGATGCCAAAATGTTAGGTGCAGGAATTACACTTAAGTAAAGTCCTCAACACTTAAATTGTCAACCTAGGGGATTTGTAAACTTAGAGACGAAGCACAGGAAATGCCAGAGATGGTATGAATATTTCTAATATCAACTCCTATTTTTTAAAGGAAAAATTATGGAATCAAACTTTAGATAAAAAGGAAACTCAAACCATGAAAACAATCTAATGCCAGGAAAAAAAGAAATTTACTTTCAGGAGAGATTCGGAAATAAAAAGAAGGAAATTAATCTAGAGGTATATTGATCATCTACTGAGAATGTGTTTTCTTTAGCAAAGACACCTTAGCAGTCTTCAACAGATGGGCCCTTTCAAACTTGCTCATGTAAAGGTATCCTTCTCACAAGAATCGATCTTGCACTAGTGCAGTCTCCTTGTACTAGTGCAGGAACAACAATCTATGCAGAAGGTGTAAAGTAATGTCTGTACAAAAAATGATTTTCTTCGTGCAAGGGCCCTGAATTTCATCAAGTCCACCGTACTCAGATCTGGTACCAAGAAACTGGTTCCTGTACCTAATCTGAGCTTCTTACACTTTAATTTTAGTCCTTGAAATCAATGATTAATTACTGCAAGTGTTTATGAAACCAAATTGCTTATCAGAAAGATGAATATCTGTAGAGAATAAGGAAACAATATTTTTAATTAAAATGTAATTGAAAGCAAGAAAGCTATTAGAAGTAACTTAAAGAGATTTTCTGCATCACACTATCCAGCACTGGTGCAGAAATAGTTCTCCTGCTTGCACCAGGCGGAGAAATTAAACCAAACGTATAGAAAGTGAATAGCACACCAACATGCATTGGTGCAGGTAATTTCTCCTGTTTGAACTAGGCGGAGAAAGAAAATTTAAATTCAGATGCAAAAAAGGAAATTTAACTACTTCACACTGCAGATCTTCTTTCACTCAAACAGAAATTCAAATGTTGTAAATTAAATCACACTTAGAAAACATAAATTGCAAGAACAGAAAGGAGGGAGGACGTGTTGGGTTGGTTGGGCCCTAGCCAACTAGCACATCTCCCTTTCAAATGGAAACGCTACTCAGTATTGAATCAATTCATCAACTTCTTAAGAACAAAGAGATAAAATCCATGAAGCATAAGGCAGAGCTCTTCTTATTAAATCCTCAAAGAAAATACATGCGTGATTACATATCCAGCCTAGATTTGGGCGATAACAAAAGACAGGTTTGTTACCGCCTTACTAGTTCTATTCTCTGATCTATTCAATTCTATTAGAAAATTGAAAAAATTGTCCTATTTAAATTTCTCCTTATATAGATCCTTTTGGTCGTAGGCCAAAAGGATCATTTAACCATTACATAGCCAATTGCAGAAATCGTTACAACAAATTACATAACCGATTACAGAATAAGCTTTCGGCCTTCAAAATTAAACGTTCTAACAAAACGGGTTGTAACTATCTCTAGCTATTCGTTCCTCCTAAGTCTGATCTCTGCTACTCCAGATTGACATGCTGTTATCACTGGGACTCGGTTGCCTTCAGATATGGTGGTACAAAATTAGGTAGCAATCAAAGAGATCCAGATTTGCTGCCAAGATTTGCGGTGCTGGCCCTAGTGCGAGATCTGTTCTGCACTAAAAATCAACAGTCAAGATAAGAATTTAACTATTAAATAACATAGGAGGTAAAGATGAGTTACAAAAGTAATTCTAAGTAGAAAATCACATAATAAATAGTTAATAAATGCTAAGTTAAGTTAAAATATGTAAAATATGAAGTTAATGCAAAATGTGTCATCGTTCTCGCACTAGTACAAGATGAGGGCGCATGAGATAGGTAAAACAAGGTAAATGATTACGATTTGGAAAGGGAGAAATGGTCAAAAGAGGTGAAAATTAGAGGACCAACACAAGTTTTGTGATTGAGAAAAGGATAGTTCTCAAGGGAAAATATCTAACATCTCGGATGTTTATCTTTCCATATTTGCTTGGCTCTGACCCTGGATAACAATGTTGCAAAACATAATCTCTCACTATCTCTCCTCCAACAACAGACCCTGAGAGAAAAATGGGCAAGCCTCTCATCGACAAACTTGTAAGAAAGTACACATCCTCGACTGTTATAGGAACCACTTGCTTCTTAATATGAAATGCCTCTATAGCTGGATCCCATGCTCGAACTAAGAACTCCAATAGTTCTATTTGTTGCCTCATCCCAGACAATTTGAATTACTTAAGTAGTCCACAATCTCTTAGGGCTCTTATTGTACCCAGGTCATTTAAGGCAATCATATCTTGTTCTTCATGTTCTCTTTCCCTCCATGTATTCGTCATTGTAATCTAATGGAAACCTGAAATATAAAAATAAGATCCATTAGATTCCATTCATTGCAAAAAACTAGGAAAATTTTGGGCTTAATTTGAAAATCAAAAACTTAGATTGTGCCCAACAAACTCCCTAACAAGAGATAGTGCTTTTTAGATGAAAGTACCCTTCACTGTACCTGTAATGCAACGGAGGCTTCGACATTCAAGGGTGTGTTTCCCTCTTTCTGGGCAGAATTTACCCTAGGGGACTTAAAACCCTAAAAATTTGTAGAAATTGGAAATGAAATGAATACTAAAGGAAAGAGGAGGTTCATATCACTAACCTGGATCAAATGGCAATGAAAAACATCCACATAAACGATCACAATCAGCAGCTGAAGTTCAAGGGAAAAATCAGGTTCAGAGCTCCAAAATGCAAATGGTAACTATGGAATGGTAGAAATGAATGGTGAAACTACTTTTAATAGTCATTTAATTATTTTCAAGATAAATTTATTGCTATGACTATAGTTTTATTATGTTTTTATCATGAAACATGTATTTTTAATCCATTTGATGTTGTTTTGAATAGGATATACAACTGATGAACAGATTAGTCGTGCAGACTTATTTCAAAGAATGAATTGACAACAAAGCATAATTTTTCTCCTTATTTTTCGAGATTTGTTAAAAATGAAAAAGGATTTGAAGCACACTTTTATATCTTTTTTGAGCTTCTATAACAACGAAAAAGGAACCCCTGGAGTCTTCTTTCAGCTCTTTTCAGACTCCGATAATGTGAAAAGATTTCTGAGAACTTGTCTTTTCGAGCTCCTAAAAATAAATGAATCGATATCTACTCAGTATAAGTTTAACCCTTTTCCATACTGAGATATATTATTTACGAAAAAGGAATACCTTGGTTAAACATGACCAAAGAGTTTCTCTCATATATTATTTTACACCTTTTTGGATCTGAGTGACAAATTTAGGAAAAAGTACTTATGGAGTTTTCTTTCATCCTCTTTTTCAAACTCTTTAAATATGAAAAAGGACCTGGCTATCACTGTCGTTAAGCTCATTAAGACATGAAATAGCGACGAGCTTGTCGATAAAGGATATAATTGAGTTTCATTCATCGCTAGACTCATTAAATTATTAAATAGTGATACATTATTTCCCCGAAGGGTTGAATTATAGATCCAGAAAATGTTACCCTCCTCAATCTTGTTAAAAAATAAAGAGGTACTGGTCGACAAATGGCCAGGGAGAATTTGGGAAAAGTGAGAAAAATTCTTTATGGTAGCAAGTCCCTCTTGAACATGACACTTCTTTCACTCCATGTCCGTGACTGTTTGGGTTGGGTAATTATCTTGATGGTTCATTCATACCTATGGTTCATCGTACCTTCACTTCAGTTTTGGGTCAATTCTGCCAACTCATCACAGTGTCGCCGATATGTTCAAGAGAATTCATCCAGTGAATAAACTCATCCTTATACAATACTCGTAAACCTTTATTCTCATGACCGTCATCCCTAAAAATTGCTATATCAAGTCATACCCTTGTCTCCGAAATCAATAACTCCTGTTTCGCAATAAGGTGGCTTCCTGTCGACAACAAATAATTATCTGGGAAGTTCACTTAGAAACATCATATTCCAGTACCATCAGACTTGTTACAACATCGACAAGATCCTCACTTCCGAAAATTTGACCGAAATATTTTGTTTGGTGTTCGAAATAAAATCATCTATTCACGCCTTATGAAATGTACTACAGTACCTTGAGGTCCATTTTCATTAATGGTTGTTCTCTCGTTTTTATTAACAGCTCACATCATTGGCTGGTAATCAAATGATGTCTTTCCATGTTTGACGAAAAATCATATATTCACATGGCTAGACTTGTACCCGAATGATCGAGTGAACGAGATAAGAAGACCCCGGATCTAGTTTCAGCCATCCAGGTTCCAATTTCAGGATTTTTGTACACATCATATATACGGTGACCTTACATACATATCGTGATCAGAACATGGGCCTATATCTGTAGGCATGTCTGCATTGGTCAACATTCCAATGTCGACGAATTTTTGAATTATGTACATGTTATTAAATTATTTATGTGCTGAACATGGTAATGCATACCCTCAGCAATTATGATCAAGAGGATATATCATGATGTAATGTATTGTAATATTGATGTAGGTCGCCACTCTGCTTCATCTCCAACTCATCACAGTGTAAATCATATCAATCAAAATATTTTTTTTATTATTCTGACTTCATGCTTTAGGGGGAAATTGTGATAGGTCAATTTGGGCATCATTCCCCATGACCTGGTTAATTGGGCATCATCTCTAGGACCAATGTATAGTGTCTATCATCCCCTAACATTTCAATTGATATATGCCATAAGACAAAGAACAAGACAAATCAATCAAATATTTTCATCTGCAAAGGTTTCCAAGGTTTGAATTTTATAATATATCATAAGAGAGATCATCAACGCTGCCTCTAAAGGGACTAAGTGTGTTGCATATGTAGGTAGCCCCATGCAAGGCTGCTCTGCAAAGCACTTCCTGACATCTATGGGTGCGTTGGTCACATTGGGAGCGAAATTCTCATTGTTCTGGAATCTCCACTTGGCCAGTGCCTTCTAGAAGAGTTCACATGTGTCAAACTTCGAATCCATGTGTCCATTTGAAATCTACAAGATTGGGAACATGTCTTTCCTATTATCGGAAAGTCATGGATTGTAAAACTACCCCAGCCTCTCTATAAATTGAGCACAGATATTAGTTTTTGAAAAGGAAGAATTTGTGTAGAGAAATGTTGGTGGATTTTTCATTGAGGAGATTGATTTGAGTGAAAATTTTCTAGAGATATCTACATTGTGATGAGGTTGGGATGCTGCTGGAGATGGTGACACTAAATCAGTCATTTGGTTGTAACCTCCCCTTCTATCATTAATAAATAATATAGTTTACTTTTCCCTATATGCATTTGTATTAGCTTTGATTTTCCATATTGCAAGATCTTAGTTGATGTATATGGTTTATGATTTACTGATTTAGCAAACTAACTTGAATAAACATCTATATTATTGCTATCTTCTATTGTTTAGTGTTCATTCTTGTAGGAAATATTTTTCACAGCCAGCTAGAATTTGAGGCTAAAACAGAATCGAAATAAGGAATCATTTGGAAGTGCTTGGATTCCAAGTAAGCATATAATCCATTCTGTGTGTTTGTTCTTAGTTAGGAAAAGTAGTCATATAGTCTTTAACCTGTTGTTCTATATTAGCACCTGTCTAGGGAAGTGTGTTTTATCCGTAATTCACAATTCCATCCAACACCCCTGAAGACCAGGATAAAATGACCTTTACCTGCCCATGGGGTACATTTTCCTATAGGGTATTACCATTCAGGTTATGCAATGCACCTACAACATTTCAAAGAGCCATACTCAGCATTTTTTCTGATTTAATAAGTGAAGGACTCGAAATTTACATGGATGACTTTACCCCATATGGAGATGATTTTGATCAAGCATTGGAAACACTAGGAAAAGTGTTGGAATGATGTATTGCTACCATATTGTGTTTTAGAAACACAAAATGTAACATGATGAAGACCGCAGGAGTAATCCTAGGGCACTACATCTTTGCAACTGAAATATAGGTAGATCCGGCAAATATAGAGGTAATCATTTTATTAGCCACACCTTGTACTCAGATAGAGGTATGTAGTTTCCTTGGGTATGCAGGGTACTACCGTAGGTTTATCAAGAATTTCACACAAATTGTTGCGCCCTTGTAGGAATTAACAGGAAATGTTGAATTCCATTGGTTTGATAAATGTGACACTTCTTTTTTAGATTTAAAGAAACTGATCTCGATTACACCAATCTTATGCAGCCTCAATTGGGAGTTGGCCTTTGAAATTTCCTCAGATGCATCCGACACAGCAATAGGGGCAATTCTCGGTCAAGAATAAGATAAAAAGCCTTATGTTATTTATTATATCAGCAAGAATCTCACTCCTGCCAAATTAAACTATGCAATGACTGAAAAGGAGTTCTTGGCTGTCATTTATGCTATTAATAAATTTAGACATTATATAATTGGCTATAAACTATTCATGTATACCAATCACTCCACCATTATATATTTAGCCAATAAACCTATTAAAAATGGAAAAGTGACTCGTTGGTTGTTGCTTTTACAGGATTTTGACATAACTATCAAACATTGCCCATGGAAGGAGAATGTAGTTGCAGGTTTCCTGTCTAGAGTTCCAAAGTCAGATGACCCACTAGTTGTGGACGATCAGTTCCCTAATGAGAATTTGTTCATTGTAACAGTAAAAACGTGATGGTACGCAGATGTAGAAAATTATCTGGCAGTAGGAAAGATGCCAAGACACTTGACATGAAAGGAACTAAATCTGATTATTTAGCACAGTGCTAGATTCTTCTGGATCAGAAAATATCCCTTTCATACAGGAGATGATATGCATATACGTAGATGCATCCGAGAATATGAGATTTATGACATCTTAAGGACCTGTGATGATGAGCCATGCGGTGGCCATTTTGCAGATCGTAGGATAGGGCAGAAGGTATTGCAAATTGGTTATTATTGGCCTACAATTTTTAAAGATGCCGAGATATATGTCCAAGCCTGTGATAGTTTCCAAATAATGGGCTGCCCTGGCCAAGCTAACGAAATTCCATTACATCCATAGTTAGTGGTGGAACCTTTCGAATCATGGGCACTGGACTTTATTGGACAATTCTACTCGCCATCAAATCAGAAGACCTACATACTGATGGCCACAGATTATGTGACAAAGTGGGTAGAAACAGTGACTCTATGAAGGGCTATATAATAATCTATGATTAGTTTTAGTTTTGAGTTATTTGTGCGATATGGCTTACCCCGGGAAGTGATAACTTATGTAGGGGCACAGTTTGTGGGGAATAAAATTACGGCAACGCTGAAGAACCACCATATCACCCATAGAGTCACCTCTCCCTACCACCCATAGGAGAACGAGCAGGTTGAAAGCACCAACAAAGTCCTTGAGGGAGTTCTCACTAAAATAGTCTCAACACATCATCAAGATTAGGCTACTAGACTACCATAGGCCTTGTGGGCTTACTGCACAACATGAAGAAACACCATTGGATATTCTCCGTACCATCTGGTATT
Source organism: Pinus albicaulis (assembly GCA_034641835.2). Lineage (NCBI taxonomy): Eukaryota > Viridiplantae > Streptophyta > Pinopsida > Pinales > Pinaceae > Pinus > Pinus albicaulis. The sequence continues at coordinate 942,889,613 of CM076580.1, read as the reverse complement.
TGGAAGGGAACCAATTTTTCCTATCGAATTTGAAATAATAATCTAAGAACAACCCAAGAAGTGGGGCTGGATTTGATGGAGGACCATATTAGAAGACTCCAACAAATAAATGACTTGGATGAAATACGACTACTTGCTCTGCAACGCACTACAATTATTCAAAAAAAACGAGCTAAGTGGCATGACAACCTCATAAAAAATAAGGCATTTCGAAAAGGAGAATGGGCACCTCTCTATGACTCCAGATTCCAAGACTTCCCGGGTAAGTTACAAACAATGTGGCTCGGTCCATACGAAATTTAGGAAGTATGCAGCAATGGTACCATCACCTTGAATACCATAAATGGGTCTGGCTCCACCTTCCAATTCAATGGACATCGGGTGCAACTCTATCATAAACCACTTACTAAAGATTATTTCTACCAGCAGGTACGTGATAATCCCACCATCCAAATTTTAGCTCCAACGGGATATGGCCCCGCAGATTTAAGTTCATGAAAATTTGTTATTTCCTTTTGTAAATATTGTATATATGTTGCCTGCAATTTATATTTTTTCTCATTGTTTTACATTCCATCTCTTCTTCATGCTCACAGCTGCATTCTTTTTCTCTTATCATTTCTTTTGTGTTTATTGTTCAAACCTTTGAATTGTTGTTGTTCAATCCAATTGAACAACCATTGTTCAATCAAATTGAACAATTTTTTTTCAATTCAATTGAACAACCATGTTTTTTTTTGTTCATTTTGCTAGTCAAACCTTCGAATGGATGACGTTCAATCCAATTGAACAAAAAATGTTCCATCGAGTTGAACAACTACTGTTCAATTCAATTGAACGGCCATGTTTTTGTGTGTTTATTTTGATGTTCAAACCTTTGAACGACTATTATTCAATCCAATTGAATATTTTTTTTTCAATCAAATTGAAAAACTATTGTTCAATTCAATTGATTGGTGGTTTTTTTGTGTGTTTATTTTTTTGTTCAAACCTTTGAACAGTTGTTGTTCAATCCAATTGAACAGCTGTTTTTCAATTGAATTGAACAACTGTTGTTCCCTGGAATTGAACAACTGTTGTTCAATTGAATTGAATGATTGTGTCTTTGTGTGATTTTATTTTTGTTGTTCAATCGAATGGAATAGCTGATTTATTTTCTAAGCATGTTTTTTTTTTGTGTGTGATGATCTATTTTCGAATTTCCACTCCCCTTTACACACCCTTGCCATAAAACCCATTTTTGGAAGGGAATTGACACCTGAAGAGGAGAAAAGAAGTGATATTACTAATATGGTGATCCTTTGAAACTTTGATGGAAATATCTGCTCTGAAAGCAGACATGGTATTATCTATGCAATGAAGGGATGGACATCTCCTGTTCAAACATATTATCACACAATTAATTTTCATAGTCTTATGCTAGTATATCTTTCTACACTCTCAAGTAGTGATTCTCCTTGACATGAGGATATAGGAATAAAGAGTATTAATTGTATTTCCATTCTTTTCGCTTCTCACAACATCCCTAACTCTTAAGGAATTAATGAGCCTCCCTTCATGTATAAAGAACAAGAAAATATTATGTCTATGTGCAACTTTTAAGAGAGAATAGGGGGGTCTCATCACGAGCTAGCCTACCATGATCATAATGGTTTAACAGATGACGTGCCCACAATAAAAAACACACCAGGGAAGTGACCTTCTCGACAGATAAAACTATTTGAAGGAAAAGAGGTCTCATCACAAGCCAGCCTGATCACTCTATTAAAATCCTTTTGAATGTCACTATGATTACCTGGCCACCACACCAGCACAGTGTCTCTCCATAAAACAAGAAAAATGCCTACGTTTTAAAAATAAAATATTGTTTATATATGCAAATTTTAAAGAGAGAATAGGGTGTCTCATCACGAGCTAGCCTACCATGATCATAAGGGTTTAACAGGTGACATGCCCACAATGACCAACACACCATGGTAGTGACCTTCTTCACAACTCAAACTTCTTAAACGACAGGAGGTCTCATCATGAGTCAGCCTGATCACTCTATTACAATCCCAGTGAGTGGCACTTTGAATATCTGGCCACCATGCCATCACAGTGATATCTCCATAAAATAAGAAAAAATTCTACTTTTACATAGAGGATTCTGGCTCATTTCTGAGTTAAAATAGCAACCCTGTCGAGCTATGAATGCCTTCTGGCAGCAGTGGCTCTGATTGTGTTATGGAAGTATTTTTCTAACAATAGCCAATTAATTTTATATGCCTTATTTCCTATTAATCCATTTCTGAGATAAATGCACTACTTGAATAAGTGTTATCACTATCTACCCACATAATTAACTATGAACGAATTACCTTTTAAGGTTTGAATTAAGGGATGGAAGCACCTATCATAATTTGTCATTTTTTGTGCTTCCGTCATGCTACACCATCAAAATAGGATGCCATGTCATAATAATTTCCATTCTGCTTTTCTCCCTTTCTTTGGTCATTTCCACCTGATGTAAAACTGCTATGATTATTAATTTCTCACCTTTGCCTCGTATGAATTAATGATTGTTGAAATATTTCCTCTTTTCTTAAGCTCCAAGGCCATGGACGCCCTTCTCTCATAAAGTTGTGATGATTACCAGTCTCTGACCTTTTCCTTGTATGCATTCATGATTGTTGCAATATTTTCCCTTCTCTTCAAATTAAGGTCGTGGATGCCCTTCTCCTAATGGAGGGGGTACAAATATCCATAATGAATAAGCATGTTAATTACCCATGCAACTCCCTTCGAATACACTAATGGGACTAAGAGATAATTTCATTTATGATATTAGGTTGCATTTTTATAATATATGTAAAAAATCGCATGCAGTATGATGTTTTAACCAACAGGGTCGAAAGAGACGTAGATAGAAGAAGAAACCAGTTCGGATAACACATTAGCCATGGGGGGGGGAATTCTCTCCGCAATGAACCCACAACCTTCCAAGTCTCAAAATCAGCTCACACCATTCTCCAACAAGTTCGTTGGATTCCATATCCACAAATACTTCAGGGGTTTAACATAGAGATAGTAGTTGAGTTCCTACGAAACCTGTGGGAAGGGCACACCACAGTTAGAGGAAGAATCATACCGGTTCCTGAGAAAACCATCGCTAAGGTCTCTGGACTACCAACAAAGGGAGAAATATGGACCGAAAAACATGTCCTTCTAGAAGAAGCAATCTCAGTGTACAAAGACCCAGGTGAACAATTATAATGAAAAGGGAAGGGTATAAATCATGTGTCCTTGCAGCAGCCTTGGAAAGAATTGGCAGTGTTCATTAAGATATATATCACATGCAATAGATGCTAAGATGTGGTAAAGTCCTACCAACTTAAACTATTAGCTATTATCAAGCAAAAAAATTCAGTTAACTTGCATTTTTTTTCTAAATTCTGTATTGCACAATACTATTGTTTGAATTAGAAAAGCCAAAAACCCCCTAGCAGTTGTCAACCACCATGGCCTGTTTAAATTGATCATCATTCATGAGCTAGAAAAACACGAGATTACTTGGGAAAACACTATTAATCCTGTTGTGCCTGCCCCTGAAGAAAGCCCTGTCATACCAGAGATTTAACAGCCTAAAATAACCATACCTAGGAGAGAAAGAGGGAGGAGGGCCTATGTTTTGACCTCAGAGCCAGGGAAGCGGAGATGGTCCGAAAGGCTGCAACTATGACAAGACACCTCTAAATTTTCAGATGAGGCGGGACCATCCCATACACCAACTTCAAGCCCTCAAAATATGTCCTTACAACAAGACGAAGAAGAAATGGCTCAATTTATTGAGCAAATGAGAGCATATCGTGAAATTGGAAGCCCATCTGAACAATCTGAGGGGTAGAGGGAGCTGTTGAACTAGTCTTCCACTTCCAATAGCTCTAGCCACATTGAAATCTTAACTCACCAGGATGAATTGTAGGCTTCGAAGGTTTTACCCCCCCTGATAATGAATGGATGAGTAGGGAAGACTGGACAGAAGGAATAGCTGAATCTGGAAACCAGTCAGGAGACACTGTTCTATTAGAACAAAATACAAGAACTGAAACATTTCCCCTAATTCTTGAAGGAAATACTATTTCACCCAGCCAGGACGTTAATGTTGAAATAAACTCTTAGACGCCCGAAGAAAACATCATTTTTGATAACCTTAGAACCAACAAAAAAATTTCTGAAACCGAAGCCACTACACCTCCTTCTCCTGCCAAAAATTTTCCTAAAGAAAAATCAGCTGAGATTAAGTTCATGAAAATGAATGGGAAGTGCAAGAGATTGAGAAAAATGATAAAACATTTGAGGAAACAATTGAAAGAAGAAAACAAGGCTTGGAAGCTTGAGAAGGAATTGGCTACCATGGGAACCCAAACATATTTTGTTACCCAAATGGTAGATACTGTTGAAATTTCTATATAGACTGACCTTATGGACAAAGTTGAAGCCTCTGTACAGACCAATTTAATAGATACCACTGAAATTTATGTACAGACTGAGTTAATGAATAAGGTTTAATCCTATGTACAAACGAAGTTGATACACACTGCCGAAGCCATTGTGAAGACTAATCTGGAACTTATAGAAGATAAGGGGACTCAAACAGAAGTCACACCTTCCTACACTTCCCTATTAGAAAAGGCTGCCAATCAGAAGTTGCACAACGAATTAATTCAAGTCCAGCATGAATTGGCCCAGTGAAGAAAGGAAGTAGTACCCTTAGAGGAACATCAGGCACTAATAAAGCGGTTTAAATACATTTCTGTAGCTAAGGACGAAACATTTTCCCAACTTAGGGAAGAAAGGACAAAAGTAAAGAAAGCACAAGAGCAAGTGGAACAAGATAAAGAGAAAACTAGTTGTTTTTCTCTCTTTACTTAGATGTATTAACTTGCAGGGAACCAACCACTAACTATGCTTTATTCTTAGTAGAACAATATTTATCGTTCAAATTCAAGGCTATCAGGGCAAGGAATCCCACCACTTTAAAAACCATTGAGGAATTTATCCAGTGTTGCAATGAGCAGGATGAGCAGGTCCAACATCTTTTATGTGAATTGTATTTCACAATTTCTTTCTAGAGGAGGAAATGGATAGTAATCCCAACCCCTTCATAGGGGACGTTTAATTCCAGGCCTTCATATCTTTTGCTAAAAACCAAACCCATTGTGCTAAGTCCTACAACACCTTTCAGAAAAGAGAGCATGGCCTAGACCTATGGGTCAGATGGGAACCTACTAAACCCCTGTACCTTTTTTCCCAACATAAGAAATTAATGTAGCGGAAGCGAGTGATATCCAAATTGGGACCCATTCATGGAGATATTTTGCAGAATGGGTAGGAATACTTCCAAGACATTCAGGAAGAAGAATTAGCAGCAGCCAAATAGAGATGGCTAGCCTCTACAAATAATGTGAAGAACAAAGAGCTATTTGGTTACAACAACTTCAAAGATGTTGCTTCCAGGTTCCTTCTGTACATCAACATAATTTTGAACATGGGTCCTACATGGATAGGATGTAGATACATATTCCCCCTCATTTGGTACCCCCCTGAAGACTATCATCACGATTATGAGTTACCAGAGGGGCACACAAATGCAGCATTTTCAAAGATCAAACAGAGGCATGGCTTCAGACTTTACAAAGAAGAGGTATATCCTACATATTCTTTAACCCAGCTACACCTCAACCATTTTTTTGCACGAGGACCTACAAAAAGGTAAGCAGCGGAGTATGTTGGGCTAAGAAAAAGGTATGTTTCACCCCCATATTTACCATGATTTGTCATGCACTTTTATATATATTCCCTTCATCTTAGAAATAAATTAAAGGAAAATAATGAAAAAATGAGGCAGAATGGATTAGTGATAAAAGGAGTGTTTGATAACATAAAAATTGATTTATCACTACCTTTATTGATAGGGAAGCAAAACAACCAAACTACTGACTGGATGACCGAAAGAAAATAGAGAAGGAAGGTGCATGGTTAGTTCCAACACGATTGCTATTCAATTCTGCATATAGTTTACGTTTGATCCTTTCATCATCATTGTGAGCGTTTGGTTGATGTTAATTCAGAAGGATGTTATTAGTTGATTAAAATATAATTCCATTGCAAAATCTAGAATAATTGATTGTTGTTCAATTTTATTAGAATTGTTGTTCTTTTCGTTAAGGTTGTTGTTCAACTCATCAAAGTGTGTTGTTCAATTGCAGTTTATTATTTTCAGTCTTAAGTAGTTATTTCTGCATAGGCTTAGAATAGACTTAGCTCCCTTGAAGAGTCAAAATAATTTCATAATTCACTTCTGAGTTTATTTGATTGAACTTCGATAATTAGAAAATCTTCCTTATGACCATTTAGAGTAGTCAACCTCTGATGTCACTTGAATATATTGTGTTTACAGTCTTGAAATCACAAGACTTTCCCTGGGTTTATAATTAATGAAGAGCATTGATGTTACCTTTAAACAATCACCTTTATGACCCAACAAATCCTTTAGATAATTCATAGTTGCATTAGGGTTCGCTAATACATATCTTGTATACTAGTCCAGTGCGTGGTCTTGGAAAGCAATTGGCTAACTGTGATTTCTTAACATCGTCACTATTAACCTGTTGTGCTCTCCATATAGTGTCAATGACAAACCAATTTTTTTTTCATTCTCAATACCTTTGAATGTAGGAACTTCATAGATGCAAGCATATTTGTGCATGGGGGAGGTGGAAGTGGAGGTGGAGTGGATGAATTGTGAGATGAGTGTGGAAGTGGAGTGGATGGGATCCTAACTATGGTCAAAACTCCCTAATTATTCTGATCTTGTGAGACTTCTTCTTCTTCAGAGTGCACATATTCACTAGAGCTACTAGTTTCTGGCTCATCTTCACTACCATATCTACCCTTGTGAGCACTGTAAATAAACCCTTCTTCCAGATCTGCGTGTAGTTGGGCCTCTTCGAGACATTCACATAATATGATTGCACAGAGAAAATTGTTCACAAAATAGCATATTAATCCACAACTTCAAAGAGTGCAGAAACTTACCTCTCGGACCCTTGAAAAATCTCCTTTCTACTTCAGAATAAGATAAGTAATGATCAATGGAAAATTTAGTTACAAATACTCTAATAACATGATCTATTCAATGATCTCTCACGTGGGTAGTCATATTGCTTTTATTTTATAATTATTGGACCAATTATGGAGTTCACTGAGAGATTCCGTCATCTTTCACGTAGGTATTAAATTCATTCAATCAAGACAACCACTCATGCATCTCAGTCGCAAAGGAAGAAAATAATATCTCGTGAACTTCTGTGTAAATATAATTTTGAATCCAATATTCAACATATAATTTGGAAATTTTGTTCCCTTGGATCATGAATTCAAGGATATTTCTATCCATCCAATCTTATAATTCATTCTATGTAGGTGCCAATACATCAATTCTCCCTCAAAATGATCCTGGTCCCAGCAACAGAACCATTTGTTGGCTTGAGGGGTCCTGACCCAAGTTCAAATTTATTGCGCAAGCAACAAAACCTCCAACTCCTAGCCCTTTCGTCAGTGACTTTCTTGTGTAGATAAAAGTTTCACCTGAAGTAGTATGGGGGCATGTTGGAATCAGGTTTTCGAACAATGAGGAATAATTTTATCTAGTGGCCCTAAACAGACTTATAACATAACTTATCACGGACAACAGCAAAGTGGGTGCATAAACAAATCACAGAATCATAAATCAACTTTGGCATAGATTATTCGAGTATGCGTTGTCTATATATCTACATGCAATAAAATATACACTTAAACAAATATATTCATAAAAAATATACTTAATTCATAATACACTTCATTCATTCGCATTGATGCAATTGGTCATAAACATAAGTAAAAACACAATCATCGGAACAATTCTGATCTCAAAGCAATAAACAGAACAGATTTGCAATAATCAGATAAATAACACATCAAGCCATAACATATTTGATTCTGCCAAAAAATTCTATATATTAATAGATCCAATGGTTCTATTACATTCAAAATTCCCTTACAAATTACCCTTCCGCACACACAACCAACAGAGTCCACACATAGTCAGGACTAGGTCTTCATGCACACAGCCAGCAAGGGACTTTCTACCCAAAACCAAGAATTAGACTAAAATCCTTACAAGACATTCATTAACATAAAATTGAGATTAACTACTTTAATTGAATCGGTATGTCTATATTTATATCAACTTAGCACGTAGATACTATGGTATCAAACCATGGTTTTAGGCCCATAGTTTTCCCTTAAAACCCATTTACATAAAATAGGGAATTTGACATGCCCCAAAAGCACTTTGACTCTTCCACACAACGTGCATAACAAAAATATGTACAATAATTTACCAAAATTTACCCTAGGGGACCCCACTCCAACATCTAATTTCATCTTATTTTCCTCCATTCAGGTCAACAGTACTGACAAATTCTCTGTTTCTGCATTTACTAATGATATTTCTTCTAATGCTTTGGCAAGCTTTTCTGTGGACTCTGAAGACATTTATTTTTTTGATGTACCTAATTATGTTAATGTGTTAGATGTAGATATACATGTTACTTCCCATTGTTCTTTTCCTCTTAGTAATTCCTCCATGTATTGTTCCATCTTCTAAATCTGAGCATTATGCTCTATTATTATAGTGAATAGTTTCTCCTTTCCATCTCCAAGCTAGTAATTTCTTTAGCCTTGGGTTGTTCTGTGGATGGTAATTTTAAATGTTTCCTTAGTGCTCGAATATCTACATCCTTAGTTTTAATATGGTCTTATACTACCCTTATATTACTAGGATGATGCCCTAGCTTTATCACCAAGTATTTTAGAGACAATAACCTAGTTTCCTTGGCTAATGAAGACTTCATTTCAATTTTTAATTGAGAATGGATGCTATTAAAAAATGACTATAATTTTGAAGCATTCATGGCTGAGCTAGTGATTGTAGAAAATATGTGTTCCCCTGTTAGTTTGTGCAAATAAATTGTATCGAGTACATGGATCTTCTTAGTATCAATTGAGAAAATAGAGGCCTTGTTGTCTTCAAATTTCTTGGGGGTTGGTACTAGAGGGTCCATAAAATCCATATGAAATTGTACTCGCTATAAATCAAATGTAGAAAGTAGTATATGTCATGTTGTAGTTGTTTTTTTCTAAAATTATGAGTAAGTTGAAGCCTTTAGAGCTTCATTCTTGAATTTGATTTCTTTGTACCTTGAAAAAATGCTCTGTTGAGCTAAAGCTTGAGAATTAGAAGATAGTGGAGACTAAATTTTTTGTTCCATAGTAGGATTCTGAATTGTTTCTTCTACATGAGGAAAAAGAGTGATAGGAGTTCCTATCAAGACTATTGTTGGTTGCTCCTATGTATCTATTTTTTCTGAAGACTCTGCTAGGATGTTGATCACTTGAGGATCAAATTGAGTGTCTGACATTGGAGTGGTTTTTGGATCCTTATTTCTTATTTTAAATGGAAGAAATTATGCATCTTGTGCGTCAGAATTTGTAGGGGAGAGACTTTCTCTCTCTTTTTTGTTATCTTTTTCTTTGGAAATATGAGTCTACATAGATGATGGGCTAACCAATGTTTCTTTAGCTTCTTGTAAGGTACCTTCTATCAATTCTTGCTGGTTGGAATATTTTTCTATCACATACCATGGAGTATGTGCATAGGGAGTACTTCTTTGTTCAACTCTAAGCTTTGAACCAATACCTAGAGGATCATAATAGCATGAGAAACTAGGATTGAATTTGATTTGATTTATAATTACTTCCACTTCCTTTGATGTAGTTCTGGTGTTGAGAATATAAGAACCTATATGGGCCTTCAAATTGAATTGTGCCTTCTTCTTATTTGACACAAAATGCAGTTTGTCCATATTTTTCATTTGTATGGTGTACTCAAATACAAAAATCCTTACTGGCACAAACACTGGTAGCCTGTAAGGGGGTTGTTCTTATCCATAAATCCTGATTTCGGTGTAGTTTTGGTACAAGTACCTATCTCCAAATTTTTATTTCTCAGACATGTGTAACACTTTATTTATATCTGGTGAAGTTCTTGGAATAGTATCACTACTAAATAAACATAATGAGGTATGTAGAAATGTATCAACAAAGTCAGTATATGTATATTCCTCTAAGTAATTTCTAACTAGATAATTCCAGTTGATTATTGACAATGGATTACCGTCATTATTTTCCTTCTTTAAGGGAAATATAAATATATCTACTTGGTGAAATAACATGAGATAAACCAACACTTATTGATACTTAAAAATAACTTCAACCATAAAATTTACAAACTGATCATGCATAGAATTAGATAGAAATTGTCTGTAATGAAAAAGGATTGAAGGTTTTCTATCAGCTTCAAATATTGAGAGGAATCCTAAAAAAAAATTCATCAACCCATTGATCTGTATAATACCCAACTAAATGGGTAACCTTGGAAATTAATTTCTTGGACATTTCTGGGAAAATTGCAACCAGGTGTGGGGGGATTTTTCTGGGAAATTCAACATTTTCAGGGAGAAAACATTAAAAAATGTGAGATCTATGGGGAAAAGTAAGTTTTTTATATAATTCCATCAATAATTCAGCTGAAAATGGTTGAAGGGAAGCTTGGGGATTTATTTGCAAATCTTGACAAATACTCTTAGGGGAAATGGAAAAAATAACCTGATTATTATGGGCAATGATTGTTTTCTTTTTGGGTAGGTATCAAAGATGACACCAAGTGGAGAACTCAGGGAAGAAATGAGTTTGGCGGAAGATAAATTGAGGGAGGAAGGATTCCCAAATAGTAAAATCATCTTTTTGGTCCAATAATTTCTAATTTTCCTAGCTATGAAGCTCATAAATATTTAATTCACACTGGTTCTCTGCAATTTTGTAATGGGTGTCAATTAATGGGGTTTTGTCAAGGTCAGGGATAGGGGGAATCATAGGATATTGTTCTTGGACATTTCGATTTTCCTTATGTTTAGTCATTTTGAAAATTAAAGAGAAAACGATGGAAGAAAGGTATCTGAACTCGTCTAGTAGAAGGAAATTAAGGAACAAAGTTACTGGGGTGAATTCAACTGACTTTGCTTAGGAAGACTGATAGAAAACACTTAATCGTTGGGCAATAACTTGATTTTTGACTTGAAGAAAATAGAGAGATGTTGAAAGGAATGAGTTGCAGGTTCATGAGGAATTTTTATGATGGGCTGAATGGGTTCAATAACGGAAATATTACCATTTTAGGAGTTGGGGTAATTAATTTAAAAACCAATAAAAAGTCGGAAATTTAATGTGCTAACATTCATTTGGACTTGGCAGGAGTGATTTAAAAATTAATGAGTAACTAATGTGGATAGTGATGACATGGAGAGGTGGGTGAGGTGAAATATGGCGTGAGTGGGATGGCGTATGTGACAGGCGTATGAAGTCAAGAGATTGCGGTATTTTAGGGGGGAGGGGTAGAGAATTTTATAGTTTTGAAAGGATACCCCCTGAAATAATTTTGAGACTGACACGTCGAGTGGGGTGGTGTGGATGCAAACCATTTTTCGGGACCCACACCTACATTAAATATCAAGAGTGTGAAGGGGGGGGGGAGAATATCCTTCCATCATATATTTGAAAACAAATCATATTCATCGTCAATTGGTGCATCGATATTTTCACAAGATGATAAAATGTTACATCAAGTGCCAAAAATAACCAAAGTTTATAAAATACAGTGGAAAAATAAAAATTTATTAACAAGTTAAAAGACACATTTATATTGGCTCGCTGTAGGGGTTTATATTTTTAAATATTTTTCGATTCTTCTTCCTTTATTCATTTTTTTATATCCCTTATTTATTTCCTCCTATTATTTTCATATATTTTTTTTTGTTTTTTCCTTTAATAACTGAAAATAATTTTCGGAATGTAGCAATTATTTAGAGTATGCCAAGGGACAAAAAATACATAATCATCAATTGATATATATAAATTATAGGACCTTAACAGTGGCTCCAATGGGGATGGGAACCTCCCTGAGCAGAATCAAGAACACCGTATATCAATAGTCTTCTACCATTGGGTAGAAATTGGTTTGTCCCTTCTCTGATACTGAATTTATCAATTTGTATTCTATAGATATGATGGCGAACTTCTCAGAAATGTATCGCATTCTCTGCAAGATTCAATTCCTCATAGTATTCATCCACACTTGCAATATTTAAAACAATAAAAAAATATATACAATGATATGTCTTCTGACTAGTTGAGTTTAGGTGAAATAATGTTTGAGAAACCTGCCATTAACAGGTACTAATAATTTTTCTCAGATCATATCTTCCAATAAAAAAGAATTAGTCCCACGGAAAGCTGAAACCTGATAAGGACCTTTCTATAAATTGTCAAAATTTCCATGCTTTCCTTTCACTTCATTTCTGGCATCCCACTTCAAAAAAAGGTCATTTAGTTGGAAATAATCTGCTTTGATTCTTCTATCATGAGTCCTTCTGATTTTATCTTGAATGAGTTGTGTTTTGTTGTAGACTTCTTCTCTTCTTTGATACAAGTGTATCATCTTGTTTATCCTTCTTTGTGCATCATTTGGCCCTAGTTTTGTTTCCTGCAACAATTTTAGCACTAGAATTCGTAGGGAAGTAGGAAAAATTCATTTGTTCCATAAACCGATTGGAAAGGTGACATTCCAATTGACTTCTTTGTGCTTATCCTATCATCCCATAGATAATATCTTAATTTCTTGTGCCAAAGTTTATTATTTTCTTGAAATAGTTTATTTATGATATTGACCAAAGACTTATTAGAATATTCAGATAACCTAATTCCCTGAGGGTAATAGGTAGTAGAATTCCCTATCACTATGTGATATTTGTTGTAGAAATTAATCATCCTTTTAGATTTGAAAGCAGCAAAATTATCAATGACTATTTTGTGTGGACAATAAAATATAGATAGGATATTACCTTCTATAAATTGGACGATTACAAAATATGTAGCCTCTCTAGTTGGGAATGCTTCTATACATTTGGTGAAGTAATCTATGGTTTTCAAGATCCATTTATGTTGAGCAAAAGAATTTGGATGAATTTTTCCTATAAGTTTCAGTACCCACTATTGAAAATGCATCTCCATTGAGATGGGCTTCAAAGGTAATGGAAAACATTTTCTCTTTCCTTCAAAAATTTGAAATTATGGCATATTGAAACTTTTTTATGAATATCAACAAACAATGTAGGCCAATAAAAACCAACTCTCATAATTTTTCTTGCAGTGGCTTTCTAGTATACATGTCCCCCATGGTCACATTTGTGAAATTCATCCATTGTTTTCTCTACTTAATATTTCAAAATTTTTTTTAGTAAAATCACTCCAGCATATTTCCAATATAAATCTTGATCTAAAATGCATAATTTTATAGCCTTCGACTTGAGGAATCATGATTTGCTTTTTGTCAAACTGGGTGGAGTTTGTAAATTTTTTAGAACATAGACAATATATGCATACCAAGGAGATGTAATAAAGTCTTCTGATACCTATAGAGTTGCCAGCTCTTCCTGATCATTGAGTGTAGCTATACAATTTATGTTCAATACATGAAAATATGATTCAACCATTAATTTCGCTAATCCTTGACCTTTGATAATACTTTTTGGTTTTATTACAATATCATATTCCAGAATAATTTCTATCCATTTACCTCTTTTTCCATCTGAATCATTTTGAGTAAGGATGTCTTTTACTATTGCATTTGGAACAAAATCAGCTATGTGATAATGTAACACATACACTCTAAAATCCTTTAAAGCTTTTACTAAAGAAAAATATTTCTTTCCCATGATGTTATAATTAAAATAAGCATCTCTCAATCCTCTGCTAAAAAAAGATTTAGGTTGCTTATGTCATTCTTCATTTTTCTGTAATAACACTGCAACAACAGTATGCTCTGAATCAAAAGAAATATCATGAAATATTTGGTATAATCTTGACTAATCAATATAGGAGCATGAGTCAATAGTGATTTTAACTCATTAAATGATTTCTTTGCTTATGTATTCTACTTTATTTGAGTATCATTTCTCAACATGTTGGCTATAGTTTTCAGTAGTTCAACCAAGTTAATTATAACTCTTCTAAAAAAATTTATCCTACCAATAAAAGTTTGCACTTTTTTCTTGTTCCTTGGGGGATCAATTTTCATCATTGCTTAAATTCTACTACGATCAATTTTAATACCATCCTTTGATATTATCTTGCCTAATAATTTTCCCTCTTCCATTTTGAAAAGATATTTCTTTGGATTTAGAGAAATGCCATATCTTTTTACACCTTTCAAAAAAAAATTTCAGTTGATGCATATGATCTTGATCAATATTGGAAAAAATAGTAATGTCATCAAGGTAAATAACAATAAATCTATCCATTTCATGTGAAAAAGGAATATCCATCACTCTTTGAAAATTTTCTCCTGCATTCATTAACCCAAAGGGAATATTGACATACATAAAATTTTCCCAAAGTGTTATGAAAGTTGTTTTGTCCTGATCATCTGGATGTACTAAGATTTTATTGTAGTCATCAAAACCATCAAGTAGTGAAATTTTTCTTGGTCAAACTACTCTTTGAATTAAATGCTATATTTTTGGTAGGGGTTTGTAATGTTCCCAATTTTTAGCCTCCAGCTAAAAGGAACATTATAGTTAACATCTTTTTATTTTGTTGAATAAAATGGGTAAGGAGACCCCTTGAACCATTTAGATGAATAAATAATACTCCTTGTGTGAAAGGAGGCATAATAAAGAAACTGATTTGAGCACCACATGGTGTGAACAGGATTGGATCATGCTTGATCTAATCATTTTGACCAAGTCAACTAAAATTGTCTAGATGAATTGAACCTACTTGGACATCGCAGTTTTAGTGGAGGCTCCACTTGCATGAGTTAGGTGGCAAGTGTGAATGGGACCCATGGTGAGAGGAGTTCATTTGATTTATAAAGAGGATATGGAAGCCCATTTTCATTATGCATTAGCTTATTATTTTCATTGGGTCTGCAAAGACTTGCATCCTCGGGCTGTTTAGCAGGGTTGTAGTGTTCTTCACCCAAGGGTGTTCCCGGTCGGGAATCCCTACCTCATCCTCAAGGAAGGAGAGGGTTTGAGCTACATTTCCTCATTCCGGAATTTGGCCAAGCTTATATCTTGAGCTACAACATTATTTTGTTGGGCAGAAAATGGTGTGTTGCTTGGTGCAGTAACAGATGAACTCATAGAGTCATTCCTTGGCATATTCTTCAGCGGAGATATTGTATATCCTTTGGAGGAGCAATAGAGGAAACTCTCGGGCATCATTTCAGATCTTTGGCACCAAGCCAAACATTCACCATCTCTCACAGTGCATTCTAGGGCAGAAATTGTTTTATTTATGCAGACAGTTGCTGGGAGAGCCATTTGTGCTCATTAGGAGGAGTGCTTTTGAGTGAAAGGGGTCAGCCCTTTGATTGACAACATGTTGTAGCCCCTACAACACCCTCCAAAAAAGACCACCATTTCAAATTTTTGGAGCCCCCTAAAACTAAAGAGAAATCGCTAAGTCGCCAAGTCACAAAGTTAAACAGTTGATGAAAACCGCGACCTAGCGACCAGGTCTTGTCGCGGTCGCAAATCCCCAATTTTAATGGAAATTGCACCCAACACCCAGTCGCGGGTCGCTATGTGTCGCTAAGTCGCAATTTTACAATTTTCATATGAAAACGCGACTAGCGATCTTGCGACCCACACCCCAGTCGCTGTGTCGCAAGGTCGCAAGGTCGCAAAACTCCGAAACTAATCAACTTGCGACCCACGACCCTCGCATTTATTGTCGCCGCACGTGCGACTTTCTATAAAAGGGGTCGCAGTGCCTGATTTTTACATTCACATTTGTAGAAAACGCCTGACAGCTCCCTTTCCGCTGGATCGCGTTTTTCCAGGTAAGTTGCCATTTCCCGTCAAGCCTGCTGATGCTTTTCTTACCAAACCCATCTCCCCTTAGGTCTTTAAATTGTCTTTTGACTGAGCTTTTACATTTCTGAGGGTTTTATGAATCTGTTTTCTACATAATTGTACAAACCTCACTGTTTTTCTGATTCACACCTTCATGGCATCATCCCTTGCTATTAAAATACTGCCACAGCTCCACCTGGACCCAGCCAACTTGTAAATCCTCAAGAGAAAGGGGAAAAGGGGGTTCAAGGCCGCGCGCGCATAAACCCCCGGGCAAGTCATATTGCGACCTGCGACCCAGCGACCTAGTCGCGAGGTCGCCAAGTCGCATTCTCTCCAATTTCTGGGATTTTGCGACCCTGCGACCCAGCGACCTAGTCGCGAGGTCGCAAGGTCGCATATTCCAAATTTTCCAGGGATCTGCGACCTAGCGACCTAGCGACCTGGTCGCGAGGTCGCAAGGTCGCGCCCGGACTCTGTTCTTGCAATCCGCGACCCAGCGACCCAGTAGCCCAGTTTTGCATGTGGCACAGTTAAATTTCATCACTAAATTGTAACTAGTTTTTATCACCATGTCGTTCTTATCGTGGGATTCCTTTATGAATTTGACAGGTGAAATTCAAGAAGACATAGAGTGCATACCTGTGTTATCAGATTCTAGTGACATGGCGCCCCCGCTATCTCGGAGGACAAGAAAATAGTGGAAGAGATTGATGAGCTGGAGGTGGTGTCCCCACCCCCAATATACAGAGATACACTATGTACGTTTACAAAAGACGACAGCATGAGATGGTATCAAGTATATCATGAGTTCGCCATACCGGAAGAGGAATTTCCAGAAGATCTCACAGACCGGGAAATATACTTGGCAGTGAAGAAGTCCAAACTACATCTGGCAGGGGCGCATCCAGCCATATTCCCATGTCCAGAGGTTATAGATTGGATCATACAAAAGACGGACCCCCAGAAGTTTGTGATCCGGGACAACGAAGGCAGAGCTTTCGCTACGCTGGTAGGCTCGGATGCTCACATTTATTACTCACTGCCTCGCCGAGATGAGCATTTCTCTCCAGAATGGGCTGTTGCTCACGCCGTTCCGATAGTTGATACTATTAGACAATGGTGGGAGGAGCCAAAGAAGTTCAAGGTCAAGAAAGACCAAGAGTACTTAGTGGCGAGCCTGAGGAAGGTTTACAAATTGGTTGCCGCCATGCTCTGCAGAATTTACGGGCGCCCAGATTGCTCCACCTTCAGCGACAGTTGGGCTACTATCATGGAGTACGTGACAACATATGGCACCCGTTTCAACTGGGCCGGCATACTGATGACTTCGATGCAGACCAACTTGAACTCGGCATTGGCCCCGGATGAAGGAATGCCTGCCGAATTTTACATGGCCTCTTACCTACTAGATGTTGTCTACGCCAGAGTACAGTTTGAGGGATGGGCGCACAACTGGGATTCCGAGCAGTCGTGCGCAATTCATCTACAACTCAAGGTATTTTGGGAGTCCAAATACAAACAGGATATTGATCAGATTTCCCAAGTATTTATCCCCTCTCTGTACAGACATTTATTCGGCCAAGACGCCCCCTGCATGTCGTGGCGGGCCAAGGAGACTCTAGTCAAAGTGGCGCACTGGTTCCCTTTCCCTGGGTACACCTTCATCCGAGTCTTTGGAACTTACAAGGCACCACATGCTATGCCTCGCTTTGTGACAGACAAAATGCTTATTCAGGAGGTATGTTTTCAAATGTCACATGGATTCTCCAGCATCCTGTCCAAAGGCAAAAAGAAGCCATGGCCCACGCTACCCCTCACCATTGGTGCATACACAGTTAAAGACTTCAGGGAAGTAGCAGCAGAAGCAGAAGTAATGAGAAGTTATCAGCTCGGGGCGCTTGAACACCGAACCTATGACCCAGAGAAAATAGTTCCTGAACACTGCTTGAGAGCTAAATTCAAGTGGACTTATCAGCATCTTGAGCGCCCGACGGAAGATGAGAGAAGGAACTGGTATAATGCTGAAAGAAAAATTGCTCCGGGAGCAGACGTGGTCCAAGAAGACCCAGATGATCAGAACTTAGAAGACAGAAGTCATCATGTAGGAGGTTCCTCTTCCTCTTTACCCAAGAAATATCGAACCAACACAGGGCTTACTCCATCCATCAAACAAAAAGAAACAGAGGCAAAATCCGAGCAAGAAAGAGAGAAGAAGATAAAAGAGGATGAGGAAGCGCGCCAAAAGAGTGCAACAACAACACAAAAGAAGAAGCAGGCCAAAGAGGCCAGGAAAGAAAAAGAGGGCAAGGAGGCACAGGCCGCAGCAGAACGGGCACTTAAAGCAGAGCTGGACAAAGCAGAGGCTGAACGCCAAAAGAAAGCCGAACAGGTTGTTGCAGCTGAGCAGAAGAAGAAGGCCGAAATAGAAGCAGCAACAGAAGCTGAACGCCGGCGAAAGGAAGAAGAAGAAAAGAACACAGAAGAAAGGGAGGATGACATGCTGGACGACCTCGAGGTGACTCCCCTCGATATACCTCTGGGCAGTACCAAGCTCTCTGACGTTAGATCACCCCAGGGACAGGAAGAAGATGTGTTTGACCTAACCAAACTCACATTCGATCAGTTTTCTTTCAAAATCCGGCAAGAGAAGAGGAGGTCACTGGCGCAAAGTCCCTCTGCCACATCCACAGTGGCAACAGGCAAAGACATAGTCCTTGATACCAGGACTAATCCTGTAATGATAGCATCAGCGGGTACTGCTTTCGATGCAGCTACAGAAGAGAATGTAACCCGAATGAGTAGAGAAATAGTATCTCTACAAAATAGACTGCAAGCAGCTGAGCAACGCAAGAAGAGAGCAGAGCAAGAGAAAGCAGAATTGCAAGCAGAAGTTCAACAACTTCGAAACCAGGCTCCACCAGTAAATGAAGTCCCGCTGGCCATTTTCAAGGAGTGTGAAGTGTTGGAAGTGACCATGAGACAGGTATATGGTGAAATGTTCACCATCAAACAAACAGTCGCTCCAATGGCAAGAGCACGAACGGAAACCAGGCAAAGACACGAGAAGCTCAGGGAGGCTTCATAGGCCTTAGACAGGATGCTGGGTTGGACAATACAGTACCCTCAGGCACCTGAAAATTTGCCTAAGAGGGACTGGATTCACACGTAGGATGCAAAGGTTCAGCTCCGCATGGCGATTCAATCTAAAGACAAACTGTCTAAGGACCTGGACAAAGTAATGTCCTCATACAACCACCTGATCAGTGGTATCGACTCAATGCATATGTTGCACCACATTCCATCGCTTGGGGCATTAGACGAAGAGAAAACCTGGGAACAAGTGGACCAGGACATCCAATCATTTTTGCAACCTATCAAGCAAGCCGCTGCTGATCTAGAGCCCTCAGCATCTCAAGAGCATCTGAGTCAATTTATTGCCACTCCATCGCGGATTTATACCAAGCTTGCCTCGCTCTCAAATCAGATCGCACAGAAAAGGGAAACCTTAGTACCAAACGCGTTGGAATGTATGCATCGATTAAAGGAGGAGGTCCCTCTGGTTTCCCCCATAGCGGCAGAGTACCAGACATGGCAGGATTTTCTTAAGGAGCAACAGGTTGACGTCCCTGACATTAACATTTCGCGTCCATCTCCACAGCCCGGTAGCAGCAAGTCATGAGTAGCAAGTAGAGCTAGGTCGCAAGTCGCACCAACAGGACAGGTCGCAGGTCGCACCGCCTACCCAGGTCGCAAGTCACGCATACCAGCCAGGTCGCAAGTCGCAACCTCTTCAAGGTCGCGAGGCAGCTCAACAGGCAGGCAGGCGAAAAGTCAGGAAGCCCAAAGGGCAAGTTTGGTGCTATAAAACTCCCTACGGGGAAAGATATAAGGGCTTTTCTTTTTTGGAAACTCAAGAGCTACATGCAATTGTATTGAAAGATTCTACACTTGAGCATATGAATATAGATTCTTGTTAAACACCCTATGGTTATGATGTGTTTTGCTGTGCGAAGACTGTGTGTATTCTTTGTACAGTTTCAGAACATCCTATGATTAATGAAGCTGCACCCTTTATGTCATCATTTATGCGTCATGGCTACCTGTGTTGTATCAATGATGTTCATTTTATCATCTGTTCTATTAATGAATGTTAATGAACTATTTTGTTAGCATTTCGTTTTATCTTTTAGGAAGTAAAGGGTTATCTTATCATAAAGAACTATTTCTTTTGTGATCAGACTACCTCATAAGCATTACCCCCCAAAAGATGTGTTGCTAATGACATCTCTTGAGGTGTATGTGCTTTATCTATAATCTTGCTACGCATAGTGTTTGATTCGTGTTTAATACATCAATCCTGTATTCTGTATCATGTGAATAAGTGTATGTCCGCAGGTTCAAACAGGTTCTTTTGAGACCGAAGGGAAGTCATCTTAAGTGGTAGCCGGACCCACACCCCGGACGGGATCCCTACTCCAAACGGTTTAAGGTCTAATTGGGACTTTCTACCGGGGAGATCCCCTACTGTTGGCCGGACAAATTTTCCCGTCAACATAATTGGCGCTAGAAGGAGGGCCTGAATGGCAGCCTCCCAGCACACAACGAACATCCCATCACAAACTCCCCTAGGGGAGGTCATAAACAATGAAACTGTCCCTCCTCCTCTAGAAGATATTCTAGAGAGGGAGACTCGTTATTTTGAAATCACTAGGGCGCAGTTGAGAGCCTTGCGCCCAGCTGCCCGCGATCTTATCAACAACTTACGGTTCACTCCAATCATGGAATACCTTGCCCATACTAGAACTCTGCCCGAGAACATCACCCGAAACGGTGCCCTTGCGAGTACCATACCCGAGCTCGTAAATCTCATGTTGGAAGACCTCGCAAATGCTGTTGAAGAAAATGACCCGATTCTCCAAGAGGGCGAAGAATTTGCTGACACCGAGCCTTTCCCTGACTCCCAGCCTAACCAGACTCGACAAAACAACAACCAGGCACACCCCCCACACGGGGATGGTGAGGAAGACAGAGGCCGAGGAAATGTAAACGGGGGAAATAGGGCTCGTAGAAATGAAGGAGATAGGAATAGAGCTCGCAGAAACGAGGAAGAAGGAAATAGAGGCCGAGGGGCCGGAGGTAGAGGAGATAGGGGTCGAGGCCAAGGAAACCAAGCTCGCAACCGTCACCCAAACCCAATAAGGCCTCCTGTAAACAACTTGGGATATCTTAGAGATTTTCTGCACCGTGGGAGACACCAAGACGAACACTCCCGTCACGAGTCAGAAGCATCGGTCTCAGGTTCGGAAGGTGAATCTGAACATCAGTTTAGGCAACACCAGCGAGCGAGAAGAGTGCAACCCCTAGCCTGGATGGCTCAATCCCCGTTAAACCTTTTAGGCCCACTCCAGGATCTGCCTAGACATCCAGAGAAACATCTCCCTAAGTTCGACCCTGAGAAAGGCACCTTAGCTGAAGATCATATCAGCAGCTTCTATTTGTCTCTGCAAATCATGAGAGTCCAGTCCGATGATGTCGCATGTCGACTGTTTCCCCATACCCTCAAAAACAAGGCGGCCACATGGTACCGCTCTCTCCCCAGTGCCTCTATCACTTCATGGGACCAATTCCGTCGCACATTCCTGCATAAGTTTTCAGAAGATAAAACTCCTTCCATGCTTCTCACTGAATTGAGCACCATCAAGTGTCATAAAAAGGAAAAGGTTAAGGACTTCGACCAACGCTTCGCTACCATATTGCAGAAATTTCCTCCAAACCTAGCGTTGGATGACTCAATCACCATTGATTACTATACCAAGGCCCTGCCTAGGGACATTGCCGTTTTCGTCAAACGTGAAGCCCGCGCTACCCTTACGGCCAATTATGAGGCTGCTCTCGCCGTAGAGAAAGACATGCTTTCGATAGGAGCCATCGATCATGAAGGGAGAGATGATCACAAGCCTAACACAAAAAGAGGTCAGTCCTCCACTCCTAAGACCACTGATAGGGATAGGGATGCATTTGATTTTGAAAGCATGGCAAAAATGCTCAAGCATTTAACGAACGAAGTCACTGACCTAAGGAGAAAAGGCACAGAAGCCACAACTAGCACTAAACCACCCAAACCTTTCTTCAGAAAAAGTAATCCCAACACTAACAGACCTCCGTCTAACACAAATGCTGCTCTCAATGTGGAAGAGATAGGGAAAGACAACTTCTGCTCGTTCCACCAAGCTGCCCACTCTGAAAAAACGTGCCCTCAATGGATTGGCAGCATGACAGCAGTAGTTAATCAACTTTTAGATGACCAAACTCCAGGAGATGTGACAGAGGATGATGTTTCAGATCATGATGAGGATCCACCCTCTAACGAAGAACCAGGATCTTCTATCCTTGCTTTTGACATAATCCGAGGTGGAGAAAACCTTACCCCCATTGATATCTACATGGCAGATGCTCCCAAAGATCAGCCCGTGTGGAATTATAGCCTCAGAAGCAAAGGACCAGTTCCTGAGCAATCCTATGAAGACAAGAAAAGGGCTTTCCTAAGGAAAATCCTGCCCCCAGGAAGCGGAAAACAATCTGTCCCGGAGAAGCTTCCCAACAACACTACCGGAGCAAGTCAAAAGAGAAAATTTCCGACAGAATCCTCTAAGACCTCCGCCGAGCCTAGCCCTCAACCAGAGCCCAGCTATAACATTGTGGAAGATATGAAGAAAACAAGAGCAAACATTTCTCTCTATGAGCTGGCTCGCATTACTAATCAAAAGGAGCTTCTTCTTAAGGCTTTCGCGAATACTTCAGCTACGAAGACTGTGAGCAACACGTCTGCGCAAGCCGGACCAGATGTACAGTCCATAGTAAACGCCATCAATACCAACTCAAGAGGATCCACACCTCCTTTCCTTTTGTCCTTCGAGATTTTTAACTTCAATGTCCACAACTGCCTAGTCGACTCTGGTGCCTCTATAAACGTCATGCCTTTATCTGTCTGTAAGAAACTTAACATTCGCCCGGAGAAAACTGATGCAAAAATCATACAACTCGATAGATCACAAGTACCAGCCGTAGGAGAGTTGAACAATGTCATTATCCGCTTGTCATCAGACTCTAGGGTCCATCAATGCATTGACATTGTGATTGTCGATATCCCGGAAGCATACGGCCTATTGCTTAGTAGGGATTGGTCCAGCAAGTTGCAAGGCTACTTCGCCACCGACTGGTCCCACTTGTGGCTTCCTTACAAGGGGCGGAATAATCAAATCAGGGTAGAAAGTGAACCTTATATGAAACACACCGTCACCGATCTAGATGCCGTTAATGAACCCATCAGCTTTGCACAAGAAGAGCTTGGCATGTGCTTTCTGGAAGCAATATTCGGATGCTACCAACCCCCTCAGTCTCCCGTAGGCCCCGAGGTCCAATCTGAACTAGCATTAGTCGTGGAAGAACAAGTCACCCCTGTCTCACCAACAACAGAAACCCCTCCGCAACCTATTACTTTGAAGGAGCCGGAAAGTGACCTATGGACCTTGTATTATGACGGTTCCAAGACTCATGACGGAGCTGGCGCGGGTTGCATATTGCTTGACCCTCACAAGAACAAGTTCTTAGTCTCATGCCGTTTAGAGTTTCAGTGCACCAATAACACTGCTGAATACGAGGCATTAATCCTCGGACTTAAGAAGGCGCTGGATCTGAAGGTAAGATGTTTACAGGTAATTGGAGATTCCGAAATTATTACTCGCCAGGTACGCAACACTATTCACTGTTTATCCCCACATTTAAAGGCGTATCAACAAGAGGTATGGTGATTGATTTCTGCTTTTGATGCATTTGGGATTAAATCTGTTCTTAGAATGCACAATGCAGCAGCTGATACTCTGGCTAATGCTGCTGCTAGGTTTACCCCCTTGAGGGATGGTTTTTCTATTGAAGTTGTATATAGACCCTCTGTGCCAGACAACATTTCTAACTTACGCGTTTTTAACGATGATCAACAGATTTTGGACTTTATGTGCAATGCTGAAGTATTCAAGGACGCGGTGATAGATGAGGAAGAACATGAGCATGCTTTACAGAAAGAGAATGATGAACGCAAAGAGAACATTATGCCCAAGGGGGTGGTGTCACTAGAAAAGCTTTTTGATCTGCAAAACCGATTCCGCAGGCCTCCGAACACCAAAGTGCAAAGTTCCATATTGGCACATCGGCAAGTGAACTTGGGAACAGATGAGAACCCGAAGTTCGTTAACCTTGGCAAAGACTGCAGTGATGAAGAGGCACGGGCCTTCACCCAGTTATTCCGGAAGTATCGTGATGTATTTGCTTGGACATATGAAGATCTACGTACATACGATACTCGTATCATTCAACATGTAATACCCATGAGGGAAGGCGTTAAACCCTTCCAACAGAAACTCAGAAAAGTGCATCCAGCTTTGGAGCCAATGATTCTAAAGGAACTTAAGAAGCTCTTGGATGCACGCATTATTTTCAAAGTCCGTCACTCCACGTGGGTGTCGAATCTGGTACCCGTGCGAAAGAAGTCTGGAGAGATCCGCTTGTGTGTAGATTTTCGTAATCTGAATCGGTCCTCAAACAAAGACAACTACCCGGTGCCCCCCATGGAACAGATATTACAAGCTGTGTCTGGATCTGAGATGTTCTCCCTATTAGATGGCTTCTCCGGCTATAACCAGGTGCTGGTAGCTGAGCCAGACAGACTGAAAACCACCTTCCGGACAAAATGGGGAACCTTCGCTTTCAGACGCATGCCCTTTGGCTTGATCAATGCAGGGGAAACTTTCCAACGAGCCATGGATATAGCCTTCCGTGGTTTAATAGGGCAGAGCGTGGTGGTTTATTTGGACGATGTTACTGTATTTTCAAAACGCAGGGGCGATCATTTACGCCACCTCAAGCAAATCTTCGAGAGGTGCAGGAGGTACGGAATATCACTCAATCCTAAAAAGAGTGTTTTCGCTGTGGCAGAAGGAAACTTGCTAGGCCACATTATCACTAAACAGGGCATTATAGTTGATCCGGAACGGGCTAAAGCCATCGCTCAGATTCTGCCCCCAAGCAACAAGAAAGTGATGCAATCCTTCCTGGGGAAGATTAATTTTGTCCGTAAATTCATTTCAGATTTCGCGCAGATAGTCAGACCACTGCAGGGAATGATTAAAAAGAATGTTGTATTCCAATGGAATTCCCCAGAGAGAGAGGCCTTCGATAAAATCAAAAGGGCTATAGCTGAAACTCCTTCCCTCCAAAGTCCAAATTTTGATAAAGGTTTCATCCTGTACACTTTCGCTTCAGACTCCTCGCTTGCGGCTGTCCTCACGCAGAAAGATGATAACAACGATGAACGCCCCATTTCTTTCATGAGCACTGGTTTACAAGGAGCTGAGTTGAATTACCCAGAAATCGAGAAACAAGCTTATGCGGTCTACAAGGCGGTAAAACATTTTAGGCCCTACATTTTGAAAAATCATGTCATGGTTTTTGTGCCACATCCAACGGTTCGCTCACTTTTCGTACAGCAAGAGCTAGGCGAAAGGCGGGGCAACTGGGTGGCTTGTTTGCAAGAGTACGATTTAGAGTTTAAGCCGGCACATACCGTTAAAGGACAGGGCTTATGCCAAATGGCCGCAGAGGCTGCAAGCGCTCATGAAATTGAAGAAGAATGTTGGGAACAAGAGATCGACATGTATCAGAGCGACCATGTGCCTCAGCAAAATAGCCCTTCTTGGTATTTGGACATTTCAAGATATTTGGCCCAAGGCACAATGGACCCTGCTCTTACTGCCCGACAGAAACGCGCAATAAGACTAAAAGCCGCATCTCACCAACTGATCCAAGGTAAGTTGTTCAAGAAACACCACGATGGGGTCCTGTTACGCTGCTTGGAAACTGACGAAGCACATAAAATCTTAACTGAGCTGCATGACGGACCAGCTGGAGGTCATTTTTCCGGAGATACTACTGCCCATAAGATAATGCGCGCAGGATACTATTGGCCTACTCTTTTTAGAGACGCGCATGCATATGTTCGGAAATGCATTCAGTGCCAGAAGTTCGCCAACCGAGAAGCACGGCCAGCCGCCCCCTTACTCTCAGTAGCAGTAGAGGAACCTTTCCAACAATGGGGTTTGGATGTAATTGGTGAAATCACACCTCACTCTTCTAAACAACATCGGTATATCCTTACAGACACTGATTACTTCACCAGGTGGGTCGAGGCAACACCGTTACGCCGAATCAACGATCAAGAGGTAATAGAATTCCTCACGCATTCCATCATGACCAGGTTTGGCGTTCCGACTTCTTTAGTTTTTGATAATGCGACTTATTTCTCATCTTTTAAATTATATGATTTTGCGCTGGAAAATGGTATTATTCTGAAACATTCTGCGAATTACTATCCCCAGGGAAACAGATTAGCTGAGTCCACTAACAAGAATATTATCCGCATTATCAAGAAGACCCTGCTATCCCACCAGCGCAACTGGCACAATGCCCTTCACAATGCACTGTGGGCTGACCGTATCACTCCCAAGTCCTCTTTATGTACCTCCCCATTTTTCCTCGTGTATGGAAAAGAAGTTGTTCTCCCTCCTCATCTATCTCTCCCGGCCCTCCAACTGTCCCAAGAATGTCATGGTACCCCGTGCCCTACCTTGCAGACTCGAATCGACACCTTGCTGAAATTGGAGGAAGAAAGGCAAAAGACCCGGGAAAAGTTTGCCATCCATCAGAGCCGAATCAAAAGATGGTTTGATAAAAAGTCCGCGGGAAACAAAATTTTTGAAGTAGGAGACCTAGTCCTTAAGTGGGATAAAGCCCATGAGGAAAAGGGGAAGCATGCCAAGTTCCAAGCACTTTGGACAGGCCCGTTCCAAATTAATGAAAAGATAGGATCACACACATTCAGATTGCAAACCCTTGATGGACGAGTCGAGGTCCTCCCAGTAAACGGGCATGACCTCAAGCACTATTTCACTTAGCAGCCCTTGGAGGGCTGGCTTATTTTGTAACATAGTTCCTTGTCTCACCTTTGTTTCAAAAAAAAAAGAAAAAAGAAAAAAGAAAAAAATAATAATAAAATAAAATAAATAAAAGCTTAAGGAAGGATTTGTTAGAGCCACGCAAATTGGCATACTGCAACAGGTTCTACGCTGATGGAAAGCCTTTTCCGATAAACTCAAAGGCGGCAAAAGCTCGCTTGTTCTCTGCACCTAAAGGTAGCACATTACCGAGCTCGAGTCATCAAGCAAGAAAGCTTACCTCGCCGGTCTGAGAGGGTGTCCACAAAAGAAAATGCAGTGTAAGTGGTAATCGGACCAGAAGGTAAAAGAGGTACTCTGGCTACGACAGGGTATCCGGGAAAAACCAAAGTCCTCATACCAGACCAAGAACAACCTCTCTGCAAGCAAAATAAGTCGGGATCCCTCATCCGCCCAGGCTAAATTTCCATCTCAAATAAGTGCCACGAGCACATCTCAAATAAGTGCCTCCGGCACATTTAAAATAAGTGCAATAGCACACTAATAAAGGGTAAAGGATCGAGAAAGGCTTCCTGCGCAGAGAAGTGATGTAACGACTCCGCCGGGGTACTGACCAGGCTCGCTGGCAGCGGAGCAACGTTCACGATTCCTAGGCAGTGACTCCGCGAGGGCCGAGAGGTTCGTTGGCAGCGGAGCAACACGATGAGGACAAAATAATCGTACCAGACCCTGTAGCCGCCTGAAGTTCTCCAACCCTTCCAGTCCGGAGACCTGATGAAATGAATTTGGTTGAATGGCACCCAAACAGGCTAGCAGATTGAGCAACCCAGCTAGGTGCCCAAAGTTAGGAGATGTCAACCACAAGGTAAAAGAAAACAGTCAGCATAGGCCCCTCCCTCCCCCCGCCAAGACTAACCATCAGCAGAGACTCTGAGTTCGTCCAGTGAATCGCCATTTGTTGTAGCCCCTACAACACCCTCCAAAAAAGACCACCATTTCAAATTTTTGGAGCCCCCTAAAAACTAAAGGGAAACTGCTAAGTCGCCAAGTCGCAAAGTTAAACAGTTGATGAAAACCGCGACCTAGCGACCTTGCGACCTAGCGACCTCAGGTCGCCAGGTCGCCAGGTCGCAAATCCCCAAATTTAATGGAAAATGTGACCCAGCGACCCAGCGACCCCAGGTCGCCAAGTCGCCAGGTCGCAAGGTCGCAATTATACAATTTTCATGAAAAGCGCGACCCAGCGACCTTGCGACCCAGCGACCCCAGGTCGCCAGGTCGCAAGGTCGCAAGGTCGCAAAACTCCGAAACTAATCAACTTGCGACCCAGCGACCTACATTTATTGCTCGCACGTGCGACTTTCTATAAAAGGGAGGTCACAGGTCGCATTTTACACATTCAGCGATTTGTAAGAAAATGCCTCTGACAGCTCAACTGGCGTGTTTTTCTCGGGTAAGTTGCCATTTCTTCCTGCTGTTTCCGTTTTGATGCTTTTCTTACCAAACCCATCTCCCCTTAGGTATTTAAATTGTCTTTTGACTGAGCTTTTATGTTTCTGAGGGTTTTATGAATCTGTTTTCTACATAATTGTCCAAACCTCACTGTTTTTCTGATTCACACCTTCATGGCATCATCCCTTGCTATTAAAATACTTCCACAGCTCCACCTGGACCCAGCCAACTTGTAAATCCTCAAGAGGAGGGAGAAAAGGAGGTTCAAGGCCGCGCACGCGTAAACCCCCCGGCAAGCCATATTGCGACCATGACTCAACACCTAGCCACGTAGGTCGCCAAGTCGTCATTCCTTCCAATTTCTCAGGACTAGGACTCCCACATCTGTCGACCCAGTCGCGAGCTCCAAGGTCGCATATTCCTTAAATTTTCCGCAGATTCTGCGACCCACGACCTAGCGACTCAGCGACCTGGTCGCGAGGTCGCAAGGTCGCGCCCGGACCCTGTTCTTACAATCCGCGACCTAGCGACCCAGTAGCCCAGTTTTGCATTGGCGCAGCTAAAATTTCATCACTAAATTGTAACTAGTTTTTATCATCATGTCGTTCTTATCGTGGGATTCCTTTATGAATTTGACAGGTGAAATTCAAGAAGACATAGAGTGCATACCTGTGTTATCAGATTCTAGTGACATGGCGCCCCCGCTATCTCAGAGGAAGGACAAGAAAATAGTGGAAGAGATTGATGAGCTGGAGGTGGTGTCCCCACCCCCAATATACAGAGATACACTTTGTACGTTTACAAAAGACGACAGCATGAGATGGTATCAAGTATATCATGAGTTCGCCATACTGGAAGAGGAATTTCCAGAAGATCTCCCAGACTGGGAAATATACTTGGCAGTGAAGAAGTCCAAACTACATCTGGTAGGGGCGCATCCAGCCATATTCCCATGTCCAGAGGTTATAGATTTGATCATACAAAAGACGGACCCCCAGAAGTTTGTGATCCGGGACAACGAAGGCAGAGCTTTCGCTACGCTGGTAGGCTCTGATGCTCACATTTATTACTCACTGCCTCGCCCAGATGAGCATTTCTCCCCAGAATGGGCTGTTACTCACGTCGTTCCGATAGTTGATACTATTAGACAGTGGTGGGAGGAGCCAGAGAAGTTCAAGGTCAAGAAAGACCAAGAGTACCCAGTGGCGAGCCTGAGGAAGGTTTACAAATTGGTTTCCGCCATGCTCTGCAGAATTTACGGGCGCCCAGATTGCTCCACCTTCAGCGGCAGTTGGGCTACTATCATGGAGTACGTGACAACATATGGCACCCGTTTCAACTGGGCCGGGATACTGATGACTTCGATGCAGACCAACTTGAACTCGGCATTGGCCCCGGATGAAGGAATGCCTGCCGAATTTTACATGGCCTCTTACCTACTAGATGATGTCTGCGCCAGAGTACAGTTTGAGGGATGGGCGCACAACTGGGATTCCGAGCAGTCGCGCGCAATTCATCTACAACTCAAGGTATTTTGGGAGTCCAAATACAAACAGGATATAGATCAGATTTCCCAAGTATTTATCCCCTCTCTGTACAGACATTTATTTGGCCAAGACGCCCCCTGCATGTCTTGGCGGGCCAAGGAGACTCTGGTCAAAGTGGCACACTGGTTCCCTTTCCCTGGATACACCTTCATCCGAGTCTTTGGAACTTACAAGGCGCCACATGCTATGCCTCGCTTTGTGACAGAAAAAATGCTGATCCAGGAGGTATGCTTTCAAATGTCACACGTATTCTCCAGCATCCTGTCTAAAGGCAGAAAGAAGCCGTGGCCCACGCTACCCCTCACCATTGGTGCATTCACAGTTAAAGACTTCAGGGAGGTAGCAGCAGAAGTAGAAGCAATGAGAAGTTATCAGCTCGGGGCACTTGAACACCGAACCTATGACCAGGAGAAAATAGTTCCTGAACACTACTTGAGAGCTAAATTCAAGTGGACTTATCAGCATCTTGAGCGCCTGGCGGAAGATGAGAGAAGAAACTGGTATAATGCTGAAAGACAAAGTGCCCCGGGAGCAGACGTGGTCCAAGAAGAGCCAGATGATCAGAGCTTATAAGACAAAAGTCGTCAGTTAGGAGGTGCCTCTTCCTCTTTACCCAAGAAAGCTTGAACCAACACATGGCTTATTCCATCAATCAAACAAAAGGAAACAGAGGCAAAAGCCCAGCAAGAAAGGGAGAAGAAGCTAAAAGAGGATGAGGAAGCACGCCAAAAGAGTGCAACAGCAACACAAAAGAAGAAGCAGGCCAAAGAGGCCAGGAAAGAAAAAGAGGGCAAGGAGGCACAGGCCGCAGCAGAACGGGCACTTAAGGCAGAGCTGGACAAAGCAGAGGCTGAACGCCAAAAGAAAGCCGAACAGGCTGCTGCAGCTGAACAGAAGAAGAAGGCCAAAATAGAAGCAGCAGCAGAAGCTGAACGCCGGCGGAAGAAAGAAGAAGAAAAGAACATAGAAGAAAGGGAGGATGACATGCTGGACGACCTTGAGGTGACTCCTCTCGATATACCTCTGGGCCGTACGAAACTCTCTGATGTTAGATCGCCCCAGGGACAGGAAGAAGATGTGTTTGACCTGACCAGACTCACATTTGATCAGTTTTCGTTCAAAATCCGGCAAGAGAAGAGGAGGTCACTGGCGCAAAGCCCCTCTGCCGCATCCACAGTGGCAACAGGCAAAGACATAGTCCTTGATACCAGGACTAATCCTGTAATGATAGCGTCAGCGGGTACTGCTTTCGCCGCGACTACGGAAGAGAATGTAACCCGAATGAGTAGAGAAATAGTATCTCTACAAAATAGACTGCACGCAGTTGAGCAACGCGAGAAGAGAGCAGAGCAAGAGAAAGCAGAATTGCAAGCAGAAGTCCAGCAACTTCGAAACCAGGCTCTACCAGTAAATGAAGTCTCGCTTGCCATCTTCAAGGAGTGTGAGGTGCTGGAAGTGACTATGAGGCAGGTATATGGTGAAATGTTCACCATCAAACAGACAGTCACTCCACTGGCAAGAGCACGAACGGAAACCAGGCAAAGACAAGAGCAACTCAGAGAGGCTTTACAGGCCTTAGACAGGATGATGGGTTGGACAATACAGTACCCTCAGGCACCTGAAAATTTGCCTAAGAGGGACTGGATTCACACGCAGGATGCAAAGGTTCAACTCCGCATGGCGATACAATCTGGAGACAAACTGTCTAAGGACCTGGACAAAGTAATGTCCTCGTACAACCACCTGATTAGTGGTATTGACTCAATGCATACGTTGCACCACATTCCATCGCTTGGGGCATTAGACGAAGAGAGAACCTGGGAACAAGTGGACCAGGACATCCAATCATTTTTGCAACCTATCAAGCAAGCCGCTGTTGATCCAGAGCCCTCAGCATCCCAGGAACATCTGAGTCAATTTATTGCCACTCCTACGCGGATTTATACCAAGCTTGCCTCGCTTTCAAATCAGATCGGACAGAAAAGGGAAACCTTAGTACCAAATGCTTTGGAATGTGTGCATCGATTGAAGGAGGAGGTACCTCTAGTTTCCCCCATAGCGGCAGAGTACCGGACATGGCAGGATTTCCTCAAGGAGCAACAGGTTGACGTCCCTGACCTTAACATTTCGCGTCCATCTCCACAGCCCGGTAGCAGCAAGTCATGAGCAGCAAGTAGAGCTAGGTCGCAAGTCGCACAAACAGGGCAGGTCGCAGGTCGCATCACCTACCAGGTCGCAAGTCGCGCATACCAGTCAGGTTGCAGAAAGAACGGGTCGCAAGGTAACCCAACGGTCAAGAAGGTGAACAGTCAAGGAAACCCAACGGGCAGTTTTGGCATTATAAATACCCCTACGGGATCTTGTATAAGGGCTTTTCTTTTTAGGGGAAACTCAATAGCTACATGGCATTGTATTGAAAGATTATACACTTGAGCATAT
>CM076580.1:942552117-942857002 GCA_034641835.2 Pinus albicaulis | reverse complement strand
ATGTTATGAATAGTGTGATATGTACTAGATTAGCATAATGAACTGGTCCCTATGTTATGTATACATGTGAAATCATAGGTCATTACCGTTGTAACATGGGTCTCTAAGATCGAGACTTGTATTGCACTCTTTGTAATGATCGTTTCTCTATTCCATGATAGTTATGGGATTACTAGTACCACTATAGCCTTTATTGCTCTTATTGCGTTATGTATTTCACTGATGAGATTGAGATCCAAGCTGATTACGATCGAATAAGGGGAAATATACATTACTCATATAAGGAATAGGCTCTCATACTAATCAATCATAACCAATGCAATTACTTCACCTTATATAATAGGTATGTGCTTACAGATCGAACACCAATGTGATTACACGTATCATACATAAGTACTCACAGCTTTCTTGGTCATAATATACTAATAGTGCTATCTCCAAGTAATGATAAGGAGAAAGGATAGATATGGTCGTAATACTAGGTATAGTGATAAGGATAACCAATGCCCAAACATATTTCATTGTATCCATATTAGCTTTTCTTGCCATAAATGTATGACTAGTCACTACTTATTCCAAACATGTTACGTAATAGAGATGGATCTAGTACTAGTATGATATCAAGCTCTAACAGTTAAGCTAGAAGATACCACGTATAAAGGGTAATACAAGCTTATTTATAAACATTATTGGTTCAAGCTTCAACCTCATGAGTAATGGTAACCACTCTAGTTAACACTATAGCTTAGATCAGCTTATGCTTGAATATTCATAATACTTGTGTAAAACGAATGGTGGTGTTCAGACTTTCCCTAATCTAATACAATATATGGGCTTAATACTGATACCAGCTGTTTACCATATATGAATTATAAGGAGATCCCTAATAAACTACTATGAATAGGTAAGGGTTATGATTCAGCTGATAAAATAGGTGTAATGATT
The DNA here is from genome assembly GCA_034641835.2 of Pinus albicaulis. NCBI lineage: Eukaryota > Viridiplantae > Streptophyta > Pinopsida > Pinales > Pinaceae > Pinus > Pinus albicaulis. Next base: position 942,856,057 of record CM076580.1, on the reverse strand, counting down.
ACTATACCTTAGATCTTTCACAATTACAGTACTAATACGGTCTATGTTTCCTCTTTATTCACTATGTAGATTACGTAGATTGAACAAGTGGTTTCATACTATGAACTGAACCTCGTACAAGCTGTAACAAGGTAAGTATTCCTTATAATAAGGAGAACATGATATGAGCTATTACCCTTATATTACACATAAGTATGATTGAGCTTCGTAATGGATACAAAAGTAATGAGACTAATCATGGAAAGCTTATATCTTAATGAAACCCATAGACCTTTCCTAATTATGAGCTAATAGTTATGGTTACATCATGTGTTAAGAGATCATAGTAATATCCGTATTCAATTAGTGTGATAGAGCTTATACCTTATCATTGTCATTACTATAAATACAAGACCATTCTGCATAGCTGAGTTTTCTAGAAACTGATTTCCATATGTCAATCTGTCATCTAGAAAACCCTCATAAAACTTTTTTCGCCCTTTTACTTATCAGTCCGCCCATGTCAAAGTCAAAATCCATTATCACTATTTTTTCTAGTTTCAGCCCCCCTGGTCTGTCCATCAGCTCCAAAAGGAAAAGTCCAAGTCTGTTGCAAAAGTCTCCCCTATGTTAGGAAGTGGCGCTTTAAGACATTTTACCCTTGGCAATCATCAAAAAGCAAAAAAGCCTCCATCTGCTACAGACCAACCATGACTGACCTCCCACTCTGCAAATGAAATTGAAAAATAGCTCTAAGTCGCGCCACTCACACCCCCTAGGTCTCAACACTGCATAAAACACAGTCTCAAACTGATTATTAGGTGTTTCACAGTGTTTTATGGTTTCTGCAAAGAACAGGAAATATAACTTCATCTCAGGAGAAAATTCTTGGATCTACAGTTAGAGGAACAGCTGCTTCTAAATGTAGCATGAGCCTGAGATATATCTGCAAAATAGAAAGTCACTCATCAAGACCTTGTAGTTTTCCTTCCAGCATGAAAATCACAGTAAGAAAAGGACACCACTGTCTCAGCAAACTGGTAAATTGTCATGGCCCAGAACCTCCTTCATTTACAAGCAGAGGGTTAGGGCGCCTCCTTCATCTACAAGCAGAGGGCGCTGGCCAGTATTGACTTTAAAGATTGCAAAAGCCCAGGTTTGCCTTTTACTGAACAGTGAATAACAGGGATAGAGTCTGAAATATGCAAGTTCAAAGGAAAACAGAGTTTGGTCTGATAAAGGAGGTCATTTGAAGTTTCAAATCATATGAATTGTTAAACTTTAGAAAGGCATATCATGAGTAAAAACAATTCTAATCATAGGAAGCTTGTTTTCCCCACAAAACCAAATTGAAGAGATGCTGATAGATCATGTCATCACCTAGGTAGAAGAAAAGTTGTTTGTTTTTCAAAAGGGTGCTGACCTCCATAGTCACAGAGATTATCTTTCAAAAATTTGTCATGAGTTGACTAAAGTGAATGATGACATTTCAGTCACCCTCATAGCAGTGCAGGAAGACAGTGACACTTTGGCTAGGGTTTTTCTGAAGCACAGTGATGATTGCAAGCAGAGGTGCTAGTATTGATGATTTTCAAGTTGTTTTCTTACCATCACATCCAAGGAAAATCTGTGTCAAACAGATTTGTCAAACAATCTTCAGATACTTTGCCTAGTGAAGGGCCTCCTTCGTTCATGAGCAGATGGCCAAGGCATTGGATGTTTTTGAAAACTGATTGGTCAAAAGATGCAGTGGAAAGAGACAATGAAAGAAAGCAAAAGTCTGTACACAGGTAAAAGATAGTGTTTCTAATTCAAAAGTATTGCTTTTCCTATTCATATGAAAATGTCTGTCAAACTGTACCTATAGTGGACAGGAGACAATATTGAATATATACTGGTCATTGATACAAAAAGGGTAGTTTCCTTAGGAGAAGTGGCCACACAGTCACTTTACTGTCACATGCCAAGAAGTCTAAAAGGAGCGCCTTTCAAGTAAGCAGAGAAATATGGTATGACTGGATACAAACAAAATAGAGCACTTACAATCAAAGAAGAAACTTATGGATCCCCTGGAAGCAAAGACTGTCAACCCAATTGGGAAAAGACAGACCACCTCCCTTTTAAGAATGGCAAAATAGTTTTCAAGGCTTTTCAAACAGATTTTGAATGGTTTTCCCCTTGTTTAAAATATCACCTGAAATGTCAAAACAGTGGACAGATTTGAAATTATGGATGATTCTGTTACAAAGAAAGATCACTGCACTATTAAGAAGAACTGATAACTGTGTTTCAAAAGAGCCCTGTTTTTCCTGCTTCATAAAAAGTTCCCTTTCAGAATATACATCACAAGTGATGGGAGGCATTTCGATTTTTGTTCCCAAAAAGACATTATAAATAAGTATACCAGTTTATGAATAGAAAAAGAAGTGGTTTTGATAGATTGTCAGTGTTTTGAGAGTTTAAAACAAATACAGCTTTCTCATTATTCAGAAAAGACAGAGATATCATAAACAATATAGGCAAGAAAGTATGTTGAAAGGAGGTACTTTGCTTAGGTCAAAGGTCCAAGAAGACCAGCCAGTTTGACACCTGCATCGGAATAAGAGTTGAAAAGGCAAGTAAAGATCGAAGCTGTGTGCCAAATCAAATTTTAAAAGCGACAGTCGAAGGGTTCATTTCATGTTTCAAATAAAAACCAACCGTTGGGGTTTTGTTTATTTTGAAAAGAGAAATCAAATTAACCCGCTCCATTGTTTGAAAACTCCAAACGAAGGTGTTGAACGAAGCCCTCGCTGCCATTGAAACCCAAACGAAGAAGCCCGGATCAGATTTGAAACATTCTGCACACAGTTTATGAGTTGAAAGACCGCGCGACGCGCCTGGAAACCCGCGCGACGCGCCTGGGAGCGTGTTTGCACTAGCGGTCAGTGTTGGCGCGACGCGCCTGTACAGTTGCACGACGTGCCTGTACACGGCGCCCAACCGCCCAATAGCCCGACCCGACAGGCCACCCGGGTGGTATTTTTTGCGCGCCGTGCTGTTCTGAAAAAGTGCCGCGCAGGCCTGTAGACTTCCAGGGCTATCTCCAGCGCTTCACAAGGGTTGTTCATCAAGTTTGAAGGTATTATTATATGCTTTTCACCCGGTTTCAAAACTGCAAAGTGCTATAAGGGTTTAAAAAGCCACTGTTCAAGTTTATAAAAGCAAGGTTTGAATGTAATAAAGAGGTTAGAGATAAACACCGGAGGGATAAATTGAGCACTATCACGAATGAACATTGCAATTTACCATCAAACTTGAGTTAGAAAACGGTCGGAATCAGTTAAGATGTGTGTACTGTTTAAAGTAGAGAGGAAAATGAGGATTTTCTGAAGGTGAAAACAATCTGCCCCTATCTGAAACAAAGTGATCATAAAACGAACCCTTGACTTAATATGACTGTTGCAAGGCCTTGACTGCCACCTTAAAGAAACTTTTTCAAATACTGTCACCATTGTTCTATAACAGTAAGTTTGGATGCATGCACACACTGAAGGTTAAATTTGTATGTGTATAATCCTGTTTGGTGGAGTGACACGCCTATAGAGAACAGTAAGGTTTAAGTAGGAGACAGGGTTTTTGATCAAGCAGAAGTTTACAGTTTGAAGCTCCGGAGGAAGGTTGCTCACATTTCTCACAAAGGGACAGTATTCACTATATTTTCCACTTGTTTGCCTTTTGATTTTCCAGCTCGTATTGATGAATGGATGTGCTTATAGAGTAAAGGTCTTTTTCTGCCAAAGCCAGAGGGTTACATTCATAAGGAACCCTTGATTGTTTTAAAGGGAGAAAACTCACATAACCTCTGCCTAAAAGCTTTGGAATCTTTCAAACTCTGTCATCTTTGCTCAAGACTGTGACAGTGACTGTTTAATAGCACTAAGGGTTGATTTCAAATATGCAAGTTAGTTCAATCTTGGCACACTTATACAAGGCAGAGTTTTAATGATTGCAAAATCTACCATGGGAAAAGAGTAAGAGGTATTGAGTGACATCTTAAAACTCACAAGAATAGGATGATCAAAGCACTTCTCACAACAAACTCCTTTTAACAATCTGCCCTTCTTTTTCACTGTATTATTTCCTACTGAGAAGTTGTTGACTGAGTTATTTTCAAGGTGGAAGGCCACTTTCTGAAGAGCTGGGTTTAAATGATTGGATTTTACTTTGGAGACATAGATACAGGTGTGTTGATTGGCCTCTAACAAATTCACAAGGAAAAGTGATTTCTCAACACTGTGCACAGGAAATTTACACAGCAGTCTCTCCTCTTTGCCTATATGGTACCTATTGAAAATTTAGCATGGCTAGATACATTCAAAGGTGGAAGAAATTTGGTTTTTAAGGAGAAGCGAGAAGTTGTGTATTACAAAAGCTTGTTGCAAAGACATCAAAATCTCATTGTCTGGCTTTCAAAAGCCATGAAGTGACAGTTTGACAAAGAGGACATTAGCGATGTATCTGGAGACGGTTACCTCTTTCCATAAGTCAAAAGCACATTTCGGTCAAAATGCACTCAAGGCCGGAACAACGGGGAGCAACATAGCCAGGTGATAAATACTAGCGGTGGAAAAAGAGGAGAAGAATGCTGAACAACAGTAACTCAGTAGTGATAAACAGCAGTTTCAAGAAGCGCCCGGCACGGAAAGAGGAGAAAAGCACATCAGCTCTTGAAATTTTGGCCTTAGCTTCGGAACATGTTGCTATGGACCGCTGAGGGTCATGCGTGCTAATTTTGGGCCCATTTCGACAACTTTTTGTTTTTTGGCATTTTTTGGGTTTTTGGTCGAAAACTCATAATTTCTCCATTTCAGTTTGAGGATTTTTCAAGGGAGGAGAATGATACCGATGGATTCCATAATTCTATGAGCAGGTCCCCAGCGATTTTCAGAGCCTTTGGAGATCATTCGCCCCCTCAAATTGGCGAAAAATGCCCTCTTTTTGCACATTCTGCCCGCCATATCAGCAGTCTGCTATTTCCTGGTTTTTTACACACAGGTACAGTTTTGGAGGACTTCCAGGCATCAGATTGAGATTATTTCAGTTGCGCCAGAAATTAGACACAGAGAGATTTCCAACGAGCTATCATGAGCCTCATTTCAACATCGGGAAGGCTGCCAATTGCCTCCAGCAAGTCGCCTCGTTTCGACATCGGGAAGGCTGCCAATTGCCTCCAGCAAGTCAGGGGACCTTTTTCACACATAAATATGAAGTATTTTTGTAATTTTTGAACCTCAAAAATCTGCTTTTCTGAAATGTGCGTTAAGCTATTTTTATACTTGGGAAATGATGTAAAGTCAATATAATTTCCATTTTTAGCAGTTTTTTAGATATTTTATGGGATATTTTGTGCCTTGGGCTTTGCAAAGCCTCAAGGACAAGTTTACTTGACTTGGCCAATGGGATAGCTAGTTGCTCCATGAGGTTTCCTCCCTCAAAGCCTATTTATTCTGAGTTTCATTGTCGTCATTGAACTTGAGAGAAGAATCAATATATTGGTCATGTGAGCTTTGAAGAACATACTTGTGTTATGATTTTTGGACTACCTCTTGGATGCTTTTGATGAATGATGAAGGATTGGTGATGGATTCCATGACATGGTAGAATGGTATAGTGTTTCTTGCTATGTTTTTGTCTTCTAGTTTTCATTCATAATACATGCTTCTTGCTACTATAGATCAGTAGAGATTGATTTTGAGATATGCCCATGGAGGCACCTCAAAATTCCTGAATATTCATAGCTTGATGTTTTCTTCTTCCTTAGTTATACTAAAGAATTCTTAACTGCTCTTTAGTAACTTAAGGTATTGTTTGCTAGTTTTATTTACAAGTTCTATGCATGTTGAGTAGGATGTATGGTGTGCCCTGCCTACCTATAAAGCTGTCCGTAGTTCTGTCCATAAAACTTTCTCTTTGACTGATTAGTTGATCATCTTGTTGAACCAAGGAGGCCTAGTCCCGATCTAGCCCTTTGCCTAAAACTATGAAAGCTTGTTTGTTAAAGTGCCCAATAACTTAGAGACTATGTTTAGGCATTCCGGCATAGTATTTTGAGTTGTTAGTCCTTCTTATGTGTTTTCCCCAAAGTCTGATAGCCATTTCCCAAAGTTAGAGGGTCTTATACTTCTATGCATGGCTGGAATGTTTGATTTCTATGTATTAATTAGCTCATAGTTACATTTAGCATGATTAATGGCTTGCTATAACATGTTTATGTCTGCTATCAACTAGTTACACTTGAAATCCCTTGTCTTTCACAATCTTGATGTCCATTTACTCCATTCTGCCCAAAGATCCCTTCTACCGTGAATCAAATCGGCCCTACAACAACCTTCCATCATCATCTCATAGCTTCCTTGACCTGTTTGACCCCATAGCCCAATTGATCTGACTTCTTGTTACCTGTTTTATGTCTTTGATCAGTTTATCCCTCACAAACTTAAAAAACTAAAAAACCAAAAAACTCACTTCATAAGTAGCCTAATATCAGAACACCATAAGCAAACACACCGACATCTTTTACACATATAGAGAGAGCCCTCTCTGAGTCCAGGAAGGCTAGGTCCTTGGACTCCAAAGCTTGGTTTGATGTTACATCGTCATTTGGCTCACCAATCGGCCAAATCACGGGACCCTAACACATGTATTTTTCCATATTCTAAATTTAAGCATTATGCTCTATTATTATAGTGAATAGTTTCTCCTTTCCATCTCTAAGCTAGTAATTTCTTTAGCCTTGGGTTGTTCTATGGATGGTAATTTTAAATGTTTCCTTAGTGCTCGAATATCTACATTCTTAGTTTTAATATGGTCTTCTACTACCCTTATATTACTAGGATGATGCCCTAGCTTTATCACCAAGTATTTTAGAGATAATAACCTGGTGTCCTTGGCTAATGAAGACTTATTTTCAATTTTTAATTGAGAATGGATGTTATTCAAAAATGACTATAATTTTGAAGCATTCATGGCTGAGCTAGTGATTGTAGAAAATATGTGTTCCCCTGTTAGTTTGTGCAAATAAATTTTATCGAGTACGTGGATCTTCTTAGTATCAATTGAGAAAATAGAGGCCTTGTTGTCTTCAAATTTCTTGGGGTTTGGTACTAGAGGCTCCATAAAATCCATATGAAATTGTACTCTCTCTAAATCAAATGTAGAAATTAGTATATGTCGTGTTGTAGTTGTTTTCTTCCAAAATTATGAGTAAGTTGAAGCCTTTAGAGCTTCATTCTTCAATTTGATTTCTTTGTACCTTGAAAAAATGCTCCGTTGAGCTAAAAATTGAGAATTAGAAGATACTGGAGACTAAATTTTTTGTTCCATAGTAGGATTCTGAATTGTTTCTTCTACATGAGGAAAAAGAGTGATAGGAGTTCCTATCAAGACTATTGTTGGTTGCTCCTATGTATCTATTTTTTCTGAAGACTCTTCTAGGATGTTGATCACTTGAGGATCAACTTGAGTGTTTGACATTGGAGTGGTTTTTGGATCCTTATTTATTATTTTAAATGGAAGAAATTATGCATCTTGTGCGTCAGAATTTGTATGGGAGAGACTTTCTCTCTCTTTTTTGTTATCTTTTTCTTTGGAAATATGAGTCTACATAGATGATGGGCTAACCAATGTTTCTTCAGCTTCTTGTAAGGTACCTTCTATCCATTCTTGCTGGTTGGAATATTTTTCTATCGCATACCATGGAGTATGTGCATAGGGAGTACTTATTTTTTCAACTCTAAGCTTTGAACCAATACCTAGAGGATCATAATACCATGAGAAACTAGGATTGAATTTGATTTGATTTATAATTACTTCCACTTCCTTTGATGTAGTTCTGGTGTTGAGAATATAAGCACCTATATGGGCCTTCAAATTGAATTGTGCCTTCTTCTTATTTGACACAAAATGTAGTTTGTCCATATTTAGCATTTCTATGGTGTACTCAAATACAAAAATCCTTACTTGCACAAACACTGGTAGCGTGTAAGGGGATTGTTCTTATCCATAAATATTGATTTCGGTGTAGTTTTGGTACAAGTACCAATCTCCAAATTTTGATTTCTCAGACATGTGTAACACTTTATTTATATCTGGTGAAGTTTTTGGAATATTATCACTACTAAATAAACATAATGAGGTATGTAGAAATGTATCAACAAAGTCAGTATATGTATACTCCTCTAAGTAATTTCTAACTAGATAATTCCACTTGATTATTGACAATGGATTACCGTCATTATTTGACTTCTTTAAGGGAAATATAAATATATCTACTTGGTGAAATAACATGAGATAAAAAAACACTTATTGATACTTAAAAACAACTTCAACCATAAAATTTACAAACTGATCATGCATAGAAATAGATAGAAATTGTCTGTAATGAAAAAGGATTGAAGGTTTTCTATCAGCTTCAAATATTGAGAGGAATCCTAAAAAAAATTCATTAAACCATTGATCTATATAATACCCAAGTAAATGGGTAACCTTGGAAATGAATTTCTTGGACATTTCTGGGAAAATTGCAACCAGGTATGGGAGGGATTTTTTCTCGGGAAATTCAACATTTTCAGGGGAGAAAAACATTAAAAAATGTGAGATCTATGGGGGAAAAGTAAGTTTTTTATATAATTCCATCAATACTTCAGCTGAAAAATGGTTGAAGGGAAGCTTGGGGAATTATTTGCAAATCTTGACAAATAATCTTAGGGGAAATGGAAAAAAATAACATCGATTATTATGGGCAATGATTGTTTTCTTTTTTGGGTAGGTATCAAAGATGACACCAAGTGGAGAACTCGAGGGAAGAAATGAGTTTGGGGGAAGATAAATTGAGGGAGGAAGGATTCCCAAATAGTAAAATCATCTTTTGTGGTCCAATAATTTCTAATTTTCCTAGCTATGAAGCTCATAAATATTTGAATTCACACTGGTTCTCTCGCAATTTTGTAATGGGTGTCAATTAATGGGGTTTTTTCAAGGTCGTGGGGATAGGGGGAATCATAGGATATTGTTCTTGGACATTTAGATTTTCCTTATGTTTAGTCATTTTGAAAATTAAAGAGAAAACGATGGAAGAAAGGTATCTCGAACTCGTCTAGTAGAAGGAAATTAAGGAACAAAGTTTATCGGGGTGAATTCAACCGACTTTGCTTAGGAAGACCGATAGAAAACACTTAATCGTTGGGCAATAGCTTGATTTTTTGACTTGAAGAAAATAGAGAGATGTTGAAAGGAATGAGTTGCGAGTTCATGAGGAATTTTTATGATGGGTTGAATGGGTTCAATAACGGAAATATTACCATTTTAGTTGTTGGGGTAATTAATTTAAAAACCAATAAAAAGTGGGAAATTTAATGTGCTAACATTCATTTGGACTTGGCGGGAGTGATTTAAAAATCAATGGGTAACTAATGTGGATAGTGATGACATGGAGAGGTGGGTGAGGTGGAATATGGCATTAGTGGGATGGCGTATGTGACAGGTGTATGAAGTCAAGAGAACGTGGTATTTCAGGGGGGAGGGGTAGAGAATTTTATAGTTTTGAAAGGATACCCCATGAAAACATTTTGAGACTGACACATCGGGTGGGGTGGTGTGGATGTAAACCATTTTTCAGGACCCACACCTACATTAAATATCAAGAGTGTGAGGGGGGGGGGGATATCCTTCCATCATATATTTGAAAACAAATGATAGTCATCGTCAATTGGTGCATGGATATTTTCACAAGATGATAAAATGTTACACCAAGTGCCAAAAATAACCAAAGTTTATAAAATACAGTGGAAAAATCAAAATTTATTAACAAGTTAAAAGAGAAATTTATATTGGCTCGTCGTAGGGGTTTATATTTTTAAATATTTTTTCGATTCTTCTTCCTTTATTCATTTTTTTTATATCCCTTATTTATTTCCTCCTATTATTTTCATATATTTTTTTTTGTTTTTTTCCTTTAATAACTGAAAATAATTTTCGGAATGTAGCAATTATTTAGAGTATGCCAAGGGACAAAAAAATACATAATCATCAATTGATATCTATAAATTATAGGACCTTAACAAAGGGCTCCAATGGGGATGGGAACCTCCCCGAGCGGAATCAAGAACACCGTATATCAATAGTCTTCTACCATTGGGTAGAAATTGGTTTGTCCCTTCTCTCGATACTCGAATTTATCAATTGTGTATTCTATAGATATGATGGCGAACTTCTCGTAAACTGTATCGCATTCTCTCGCAAGATTCAAATTCCTCATAGTATTCATCCACACTTGCAATATTTAAAACAATAGAAAAAATATATACAATGATATGTCTTACGACTAGTTGAGTTTAGGTGAAATAATGTTTGAGAAACTCCGCCATTAACAGTACTAATAATTTTTCTCCCGATCATATCTTCCAATAAAAAAGCATTAGTCCCACGGAAAGCCGAAACCCGATAAGGACCTTTCCATAAATTGTCAAACTTTCAATGCTTTCCTTTCACTTCATTTCTAGCATCCCACTTCAAAAAAAGGTCATTTAGTTGGAAATAATCTTCTTTGATTCTTCTATCATGAGTCCTTTTGATTTTATCCTGAATGAGTTGTGTTTTGTTGTAGACTTCTTCCCTTGTTTGATACAAGTGTATCATCTTGTTTATCATTCTTTGTGCATCATTTGGCTCTACTTCTGTTTCATGCAACAATTTTAGCACTAGAATTCTTAGGGAAGTAGGAAAAATTCATTTGTTCGATAAACCAATTGGAAAGGTGACATTCCAATTGACTTCTTTGTGCTTATCCTGTCATCCCACAGATAATTTCTTAATTTCTTGTGCCAAAATTTCTTATTTTCTTGAAATATTTTATTTATGATATTGACCAAAGACTTATTAGAATATTCATATAGCCTAATTCCCTGAGGGTAATAGGCAGTAGAATTCCCTAACACTATGTGATATTTGTTATATAAATTAATCATCCTTTTAGATTTGAAAGCAGAAACATTATCAATGACTATTTTGTGTGGACAATCAAATATATATAGGATATTACCTTCTATAAATTGGACGATTACAAAATATGTGACCTCTCTAGTTGGGAATCCTTCTATACATTTGGTGAGGAAATCTATGGTTTTCAAGATCCATTTATGTTGAGCAGAATAATTTGGATGAATTTATCCTATAAGTTCCAGTACCCACTATTGAAAAGGCATCTCCATTGAGATGGGCTTCAAAGGTAATGGAAAACATTTTTCTCTTTCCTTCAAAAAATTTGAAATTATGGCATATTGAAACTTTTTTATGAATATCAACAAACAATGTAGGCCAATAAAAACCAACTCTCATAATTTTTCTTGCAGTGGCTTTCTAGTATAGATGTCCCCCATGGTCACATTTGTGAAATTCGTCCATTGTTTTCTCTACTTAATATTTCAACAAAAAATTTAGTAAAATCACTCCAGCATATTTCCAATATAAATCTTGATCTAAAATGCATAATTTTATAGCCTTCGACTTGAGGAATCATGATTTGGTTTTTGTCAAACCAGGTGGAGCTTCTAAATTTTTTAGAACATAGACAATATATGCATACCCAGGAGATGTAATAAAGTCTTCTGATACCTATAGAGTCGCCAGCTCTTCCTGATCATTGAGTGTAGCTATACAATTTATGTTCAATACATGAAAATATGATTCAACCATTAATTTCGCTAATCCTTGACCTTTGATAATATTTGTTGGTTTTATTACAATATCATATTCCGGAATAATTTCTATCCATTTACCTCTTTTTCCATCTGAATCATTTTGAGTAAGGATGTATTTTACTATTGCATTTGGAACAAAATCAGCTATGTGATAATGTAACACATACACTCTGAAATCCTTTAAAGATTTGACTAAAGAAAAATCTTTCTTTTCCATGATGTTATAATTCAAATAAGAATCTCTCAATCCTCTGCTAAAAAAATCTTTAGGTTTCTCATGTCATTCTTCATTTTTCTGTAATAACACTGCAACAACAGTATGCTCTGAATCAAAAAAATATCATGAATCTTTGGTATAATCTTGACTAATAAATATAGGAGCATGAGTCAATAGTGATTTTAACTCATTAAATGATTTATTTGCTTATGTATTCTACTTTATTTGAGTGTCATTTCTCAACATGTTGGCTATAGTTATCAATAGTTCAACCAAGTTAAGTATAACTCTTCTAAAAAAAATTATCCTACCAATAAAAATTTGCACTTTTTTCTTGTTTCTTTGGGGATCAATTTTCATCATTGCTTAAATTCTACTACGATCAATTTTAATACCATCCTTTGAGATTATCTTGCCTAATAATTTTCCCTCTTCCATTTTGAAAAGAGATTTCTTTGGATTTAGAGAAATGCCATATCTTTTACACCTTTCAAAAACAATTTTCAGTTGATGCATATGATCTTGATCAATATTGGAAAAAATAGTAATGTCATCAAGGTAAATAACAATAAATCTATCCCTTTCATGTGCAAAAGGAATATCCATCACTGTTTGAAAATTTTATCCTGCATTCATTAACCCAAAGGGAATATTGACATACATAAAATTTTCCCAAAGTGTTCTGAAAGTTGTCTTGTCCTGATCATTTGGATGTACTAAGATTTTATTGTAGTCATCAAAACCATCAAGTAGTGAAACTTTTCTTGGTAAAACTACTCTTTGAATTAAATCTTGTATTTTTGGTAGGGGTTTGTAATGTTCCCAATTTTTAGTCTCCAGCTAAAAGGAACAATATAGTTAGCATATTTTTATTTTGTTGAATAAAATGGGTAAGGAGACCCCTTGACCCATTTAGATGAAGAAATAATACTCCTTGTGTGAAAGGAGGCATAATAAAGCAACTGATTTGAGCACCACATGGTGTGAACAGGATTGGATCATGCTTGATCTAGTCATTTTGACCAAGTCAACTAAAACTGTCTAGATGCAATGAACCTACTTGGACATCGCAGTTTTAGTGGAGGCTCCACTTGCATGAGTTAGGTGGCAAGTGCGAATGAGACACATGGTGAGAGGAGTTCATTTTCTTTATAAGGAGGAGATGGCAGCCCATTTTCATGATCCATTAGCTTATTATTTTCGTTGGGTCTGCAAAGACTTGCATCCTTGGGCTGTTTAGCAGGGTTGTAGTTTTCTTCACCCAAGGTTGTTCCTGGTCGGGAATACCTACCTCATCGTCAAGGAAGGAGAGGGTTTGAGCTACATTTCCTCATTCTGAAATTTGGCCAAGCTTATATCTTCAGCTACAACATTATTTTTTTGGGCAGAAAACGTTGTGTTGCTTGGTGCAGCAACATATGAACTCATAGAGTCATTCCTTGGCATATTCTTCAGCGGAGATCTTGTATATCCTTTGGAGGAGTAGTAGAGGAAACTCCTGGGCATCATTTCAGATCTTTTGCACCAATCCAAACACTCACCATCTCTCACAATGCAATCTAGGGCAGAAACTGTGTTATTTATGCAGACAATTGCTGGGAGAGCCATTTGTGCTCATTAGGAGGAGTGCTTTTGAGTGAAAGGGGTCAGCCCTTTGATTTATAACATTATCAAAGGAGGGCATGAGTATTTCATACCTGCCATAGCCTCATTCTAATTTTGGTTCAGTTGCAGTGAAAACTTATTTTTCACATTGTACATTTTCTGACATTTCTAGCAATCTCTCCTAGATTGGCTAGAAATCTTGTATTCGAGCCCATTCTTCTATTCTTGGGAATTTATTGTATAGTTTAGAAATATTTCATGTGTATGCATCTATAGCAGCAGATACCCTATCATATACAACGCTGTCACTACCCTTCGACATTTTGTGCAGTTGCAGCAACTCATGTGTATATCATAGTTTGATCATTGGAGGTTGTTTCCGGTAGCTTGAGTGGCTTGTTCTTCAAGATATTTCTGTATATTGTAGCTGTTATCTTAATATAAATGATGTTTGTATTATATTTATCTTATTTTGTATTTATATTTGCAGAGTTTCGTGATTGTGTTTATGTATTGTTGTAAGCTCACTCTTTCAGCATTCTTTGAGGGACCTAGTTTGGGGAGATCTGAATAACCCCGCTAGAATTATTTCTTTGAGCTCTAATTATGGAAGTGTAATGTATGGTGTGTTAAATAAGGGATATAAGTCCCCTCCTAGCTTATTTTTACACTGCCTTCCTTATACATCGTCCTCATGGACCATAATGCAGAAATTCCCGAGAAAGGAACATTACAGTGGTATGAGAGCATCAGTCTTGGCTCAACCTGTGCAGCCCAAGATAATATTCCATTAGAAGGAGAAGCTCCTCATTTGGAAGAGGAGATGTACAAAGAAAAAAAAAGAAGAGGAATGACGGAAGAGGAGGTTTCCCTTCTTATTTTCCAGACCCTGGAGGGTATCATTGAAGATCTTGAGGAGATAGAAAGGGAAAATTGGAAAGATTTTCTGAGAGGGTTTGTGGATGAAGCGAGCCATAGATATTATTATGATGAGTGTGAGAATTCAGCCACACATGCAGATCCACAGCACAGTCCATTGCCCACTTGCACTACCGGAAGGATGGAGGAAGGAGATGAGGCCATTGGAGGAGCAGCGCTGCAACTCAAGGGTATGGCTTATGATTGTTTTGTTTCATATTTTCATGCAAATGTAGAATCATATGATGGATTACTAAAGGGTTGGTGAGAAAATTTGATGAAAATCACTGTGAATCTCTATGTAACAAAACATCAAACACTTTGCATGCATTGGAGGGAACCATGAAACAAACTCCATTCCATAATTCTGAAGGGGAAGAAAACTGGAATGATGACTTGCTAAAGGCAAGATCCCCATTATGTGAAGGGCCCTCTTCCATTGGTGAAGTTATGGAAGTAATTCCTTCAAGAGATGAACAAGGCCTAGGGTCACTCCTTGATGATGAGGTGATATCATTTATTGATGGGGAGGTTGAGCATGGAAGAACCTACAATGTTGTATGATGGGAGGAATATCCATCACCACATGGAGGTGAGAAGGAAGCCATTGCTTCCATGGGAGGAGTCCTTGTTTCTATGCAAGGGATTCTAAGAGATTCAACATGTGGGAACCAAAGCACAATTCCGGAGCCATTTGTAGCAGTTTTTGGGGATTGTGAGATGGAGGAGGAAGAGAAGGATCAACATCAGGGGTTAATACACCCTTATCTATTCCATAAAGTCTTTGCACAAGGGAGAGAGACTATACAGCGCAATGAAGAGAGGGAAAAATTAGTCCACTCATACCTACATTCCACTTTTGAGCTTGATGTCTCACTATATGGAGGCATTCTACCTGGGAGGCCACCTGATCTAGAGTTGATGAGGGGAATCTTGTCATTTGGTTCACCACTCTTGGATTTCAAAGAGGTGAAGACATTGGAGGAGTCCAGCATAGCGCAGAGAGTTTGGGGTAAACCCAAGGAGGAGGTAGACACTCTCTCATTTTCAGTATCACCCACTCTCATCAATTATACTGTGCTAACAGAGTTGGATGCAGGGATGGAGGATGGCATCTTCAAGATGCAGGATGATTGCTCCACATATTTGATAGGGAAGAGGATACTTCCTTTGAGGGAGGACTCTTTCATACATAGGAGTGGATGGAGGCCACTCATGCTTACTTTGACCCAGCTTGGGAGATTCCTTTTGGATGACAGCTTCTCATGGAAGGCAAAATTCCAAAGGACACCATCATTATTTGAGCATGAGCAGCTGCATGATGGGCATGGAAGCATTTTGGAGGATGAATTTGGCATGGGGGATGTCAAAGTAGTAGGAAAAAGCATGAGGGGAGCATCACATAGCAGATCACCAGCGCTGTCTATGAGGAGGATAGATCCAGGTTGGAGGACTCAACTCTTGGTAGAGTACTCCCAGGATCTAGATGCATGCATGACTCTAGATGACCCAGATAGAGATGACAAGTACATGATTGATGTGATGTTCATCTATACGGATGACAGGATCTTCTTGACTAGAGCTTCTAGTCTCAAGGAGAAATTATTGCATGCAGCACATGAGGACCTTCTAGCTATGCACTTGGATGCATACTTTGCTTTGCTAGAGGAGTTCACTTGGGAGCGAATTCAGCATGATTTGTATCAGCATATGGATAGATGAATAGCCCAGATGATTTTGGATAGGTTTGCACAACCATTTCCCTACTCATTGGAGGTGAGGGAGAACCCTCAAATGAGCCATTTCAGCTCAAGGACCAGAGTACATGGTAAAGAAGGTATATGTTTCCATTTTTGTTTACCTTTATTTACTTTATCTGAGTAGCTTGATGAGCTAAGGATGATCACATCTCCTTATGCTCCTTATTATGATGTACTTGTTTCCCATTGCAGCAATGGGAGTGGCTATTTTCATGATGGTTTGTGGGGGAAGCCACATATTTCTCGGTGTGCATCATTGGCACCAATTTGTATTTTCATGTTTCCATCTTATGAGATGTTTGTGGCAGAAAAAAAGTGGCTGGGAAAGCCCTTGTTGTTTTTAGTTTTGATGGAGGCCAAAAGTGCACTGCGCTGGTTCGATAAGTGGAACTATGAAACCCTCTTTGGTTGTCCTATGACAGCTTTTTTTTATTGCATATTTCTCCCTTGTATTTCTGATATTTGTACACTTATGAGGAGAATTTTTTGGAGAGTAATGTATGTAAAACCCATTGGGAGCATTATTATCCCCATTTTATATGTTTTATATTGCAGGAGACACCATGGGAAAACAATGATTGCCACACTGCTACTTTCCTCTTCTTGTGGGAAAAACCACTTGGAGAATTTGAGGGGGCATATCATGGCTGATTTTCTTGATGGGAAGCTTGGAAAATTCTTGAAGGCCATACCATTTCAGCCAAAGGATAGGATCAGCCCCACATGTACCACAAATGGACGGAGAAACACCTTGGGAATCAAAATTCCAACTCTCCATTCAGCTCCAACACATTGCATATACTGGGGGTTGATATTTTTATTTGGATGATAGCATGGATGAGAGGATCATCATTGGAGATAAATGTTTCCCATGCATGTCATCACTCCTACCTTGAGGAGGCCATAGCATAGAAAGAAGGTTTCCACCTACATCTTCTATCTTCCCATGATGAGCACCATTTCGGTTTGCATATTTGGGAGGAAGCATCGGAGGACAGATTTATTGCAACATATCTTAACAGTGGTGGAGATTGTTGATGAGGAGGTCACAAGAGAAAAAGGGGGAGGAATTTTGTTCTCTCTATGTAGTTGCTTGAGGAAAAGCAACATGTGGGAGGGGAGGACTGTAATGTTCCCAATTTTTAGCCTCCAGCTAAAAGGAACATTATAGTTAGCATATTTTTATTTTGTTGAATAAAATAGGTAAGGAGACCCCTTGACCCATTTAGATTAAGAAATAACACTCCTTGTGTGAAAGGAGGCATAATAAAGAAGATGATTTGAGCACCACATGGTGTGAACAGGATTGGATCATGCTTGATCTAGTCATTTTGACCAAGTCAACTAAAATTTTCTAGATGCATTGAACCTACTTGGACAACGCAGTTTTAGTGGAGGCTCCACTTGCATGAGTTAGGTGGCAAGTGTGAATGGAACCCATGGTGAGAGGAGTTCATTTTATTTATAAGGAGGAGATGGCAGCCCATTTTCATTATGCATTAGCTTATTATTTTCTTTGGGTCTGCATAGACTTGCATCCCCAAGCTGTTTAGCAGGGTTGTAGTGTTCTTCACCCAAGGGTGTTCCCGGTCGAGAATCCCTACCTCATACTCAAGGAAGGATAGGGTTTGAGCTGCATTTCCTCATTCTGGCATTTGGCCAAGCTTATCCTTTCATCTACAACATTATTTTTTTGGGCAGAAAACATTGTGTTGTTGGGTGCAGCAACAGAGGAACTCATAGAGTCATTCCTTAGCATATTCTTCAGCAGAGATCTTGTATATCCTTTGGAGGAGCAGAAGAGAAAACTCCCGAGCATAATTTTAGATCTTTTGCACCAGTCCAAACACTCACCCTCTCTCACAGCATGGTCTAGGGTAGAAACTGCATTATTTATGTAGATAGTTGCTGGGAGAGCCATTTGTGCTCATCAGGAGGAGTGTTTTTGAGTGAAAGGGATAAGCCCTTTGCTTAAGAACATTATCAGAGGAGGGCATGAGTATTTTAGATCTTCCATAGCCTCATTCTCATTTTGGTTCAGTTGCAGTGACAACTTATTTGTCACATTGTACATTTTCTGGCATTTCTAGCAATCTCTCCTAGATTGGCTAGAAATCTTGTATTGGAGCCCATTCTTATATTCTTGAGAATTTATTGTATAGTTAATCCATATTTCATGTGTATGCATCTATAGCAGTAGCTACCCTATTATACACAGCGTTGTCACTGCCCTCCGGCATTTTTTGTAGTTGCAGCAACTCATGTGTATTTCATAGTTTAATCATTGGAGGTTATTTTCAATAGCTTGAGTGGCTTGTCCCTCAAGATATTTCTGTATGTTGTATTTGTTATATTAATAGACATGATGGTTGTATTATATTCATCTTATTTTGTATTCAGATTTGCAGAGTTTCGTGATTGTGTTCATGTATTGTTGTAAGCTCACTCTTTGAGCATTCTTTGAGGGACCTATTTTGCGGAGATCTGAATAACCCCTCTAGGCTTATTTCTTTGAGCTGTAATTCTGGAAGTGTAATCTATGGTGTGTTAAATAAGGGATATAATTCCCCTTCCAGCTTATTTTTACATTACCTTCCTTATACAACGTCCTCATGGACCATAATGCAGAAATTCCCGAAAAAGGAACATTACAGGGTTAGTTTTCCTTAAGGGAAACCTTATTTAGGTTTCTGAAGTCCACACATAATCATATTTCCCAGGAATTTTTCCGTTCTGGTACTTTTTATCACTCCCTCTATTTCCCAAGGCTGAGAAAGGAGACTGAAGGAGGTAACCTCAAACCAATATTTAGATTTGGTATCTAGCCCTACCAAACTAGAGAGGACTCTCTAAATGTCAATTTAACAGTCAATGAGGTGACTGGAAAGGAAAATATATTAGGCTAGATATAAGATCAATGATTTTTATCAGGGTTTTGTTTTGAATTTTGCAGGATAGGAAGTGTCAGTCTAGGAACTAGGTCTAGGTTTCAAAGTCAGATTTCAAATGAACATCTGTAGAGATGAGGATGACTCCAGGTAGGTATACTTAGAAACACACTTAGATTTTCATTGTGGTATAGGGTTTTAAAAAGAGATATTTAGAATGAGAATATAACATATGAGTTCATTCAGAGGAAGTAGAACAATTTTACGAAAATCCCACTAATCAGAGAACAAAAGTAAGAATTTTGTTTACAGACTCATAAGATTATCATATACAATAATACATGTGATTTTACGGAACCATAAAAATTAAATTTGATGGTAACATTGAGAAAAAAAAAAATCCAATAAGCATACCATTGGAGTCCCAAAATTATAGCTGCAACATGTCTTTGATTTCATTGTTAAAAGATGTACATAAGCTCCACACCACAATCTCAATTATCCAACCTCTAAAATGGCTTGAGTTGGAGTAAATATATAAAATAGAGAATATTCGAGCTCAATGGTTCGAAACCTAATCCAAAACACTTCATAAACGCACATAATGAGTCATTACCTAGATTTTATGGAAGTTAGAAATAGTCTCCCCTAATTTAGCTAACAAGGAGGAGTCTTTGTCTCCTTGATTAATTACAAGATTCCTTAATAATGAGCATAAATAGACTTCATTATCCATAGAAAATTTCATGAGACATTTTTTACCTCAAATATTTGACCATTTGTTATTGACACCTATCTAGAAGGTCTCCTACATTGAAGCATAGTGTGCCTAGCAGAAACGTTGTGTGTTATGACATAAACATAGCATGCACTTGGACAGAATTTTGAGGTGGCTTTCATGCATATTTTTTCTGATACGAAGGTTGGAAAACGTAGCACTTGATTTCCTCTATCCAAACCAACCTTAAAACATGCAAAATATCACCTGTAAGACCCTCAAATCTTCATTTTCTCAAGGCTACTCCATAAGCATAGCATGCACTAAAAAACATTGACAAACACATGAAAATTAAGGTGTTTTTTGAGTTTTTCTTCAGATTTAGGAGATTTCATGAAAAAAAGAAGAATATTTCGAATTTAATCATCAAAACAAATCCAACCATGTAAAGTTTACCCCCATTATACCCTATGAGAAAAATCATAGCGTGGGCACACTACGCTTCTGTAAAAGTGAAATTGCCAAAACTTCTAAAAAAAAAAAAAAATGCTCAAAAATTGTTAAATTTTGATCCATATCATCCTTGAATGATGATATAGATAGCTAGAGATACCTTAGGTAGTAAATCCACATTGTCCTTCTTCTTTAGCTTAATTAGGGTTTCTTTAAGTTTTTTCTTCAAATTCTTAACCCTGATTTTGGCAATTTGGCTCCTGTTGAAGTAGTGTCTCGCCATGTGGCTCTAGAGGTTGTTGTTTCTTTCTAGATTCTTCAATAATTTCTCTAGATGATCATTTACCTTAACAATCAAAAACTCTTTGTCTTTTTCAATCTCAACAACAATCAAATCACCAAAACTTTGTTGACCTAATGGAGGAGATAATTATGTTTCTCGTTCATTTTGGTTGGTTAACCTCTTTTTTTGGTCTCCTTGGATTTATCTAAGCCTTCTTGTCTTCAAAATAATCAACATATATCACTACTTTTCCATTTACCTTTCTTTGCCTCAATATATGCCTTTGGTTTCGTAGGAGCAATTGTTTCACCTTTAGTTGCATATTTTTCTTGTTGTAGGAATGTTATCATGAAATTTTCCCTTGGGAGATTGTCCTTGAGCTCTTCTATCTCTACTTCTTTTTCCCTGCTTATCTCCTTATATGACTTGTTTTCCACTTATTGTGCCATTTCAACCTCCAAAGGTGCTTCCTCCTCATGTTGCTGCAAGGGTGACTCACTCTCATGCATAGGTGGTTGTTCCATAGTTTCTCATAATACTTGCTCAGTTGTAGGTTTAGGTGAAAGCACACCTTTAGTGATCATAGAAGAAAATACCAATATTTTACCCATATCATAATTTTGAGTGACTTAAGCCCTTGGCATCTTTGGAACCTTTTCTTTTCTTCTTGAAGAGCCAACCTCTTGGGGCTTTGATGATGTTGATGGTATGCTTTGAATGATGGGTGGACTAGTAGTGGGCATAGAAGTAACTGACTTCATGAATGCTTCCCAGGACATATTGATTTTGAGAGATGATGTAATACTATAACCTTGGTAAAACCATGGTGAAACAAACTAGCTTGGTGATACTTGACTTTACTTTGTACCTTTTCAGTCATTTTGACCAAAATCCTGAATAGATAATGAGGAAAATTCAGTGGCTTGGTGGCAGTGAAATGCATCAATATCCTTATGTGGTACTGGTATAATCATGATAAACTCCATTCACATGTAAAATAATTCATGATAAAATCCATTAAAGGAGCATACCTATCAATTAAATGCCTAAACGGAAAGATGTGTTCATGAGCACCTTTGTAATGTGATTTTAATAAAATTTTATTGTTCTCAATGTACAAATCCATCCCTTTGAAACAAATTTCTCCATGGTTTGGGATACCTTCTACTAAGGCTATGGAATCTACTGATATAGTGAATTCAATCCCTTCTATGCTAGCCTTAACTATCCTAAAGTTGGTGGAAAAGAGGCTTGTCAATTGAGCATGACAACTTACCTCTTGAATTCTTTTACAAAACTTTAAACAACCATTATCTTCAAAGGATTTCTTGGTATAAGGAGAATAATTGATCTATTGCAGATTGGATGGCTCAAATATGGAATGATGAAATCCCTTATTATATTTTCTCTTGTCACCTTCCATGATGCTTGTCAGCAAAAAGAAACCCTATCTTGATGTGAAGGAAAGGAAGAGTGAAAACTAGGAAACCAGGGGAGAATGGTGTAGTGAGTTTAGGGACATAAATAAGAGGGATTGGAGTTAGGGAAAAATACTTAAAAATTTGAGGAATTAGGGTAGTAAATTAGCAACACATTGAAGGTGAAATATTTGGAAATAAGTAAGAGAAATAAGGAAAAAGGGTCTAAACACAGTTAAGCTAGTTAATTATGAAAAAACGTAGTGAGGATTAGGGTTTGAGTGAAAATTGGAGTAATGAGAGGTATGAATGATAAGAAATGATTTCGTAAGATGTATGTTTTGTGTGAAGCTTATTAGGTGATGAAACTAGGGGTTTTCTTTCTGAATCAAGCCAAACATCAATGAAACCAAAAACGTAGTTGAAAACCCTAAAAGAGGAAATGCACCCTTTGTTGAAGAAATTTTATTGTAAAAGAAGTGAGGAATGTCCACTTAATGGATTGGAAGCATCTAAAACCATAGAAACAGTAAGTTGACCCTTATGATGGATTCTGGAATCTTGAATGCCAAAAATGTAGAAAAATGCCAGAAGCGTAGCATGGCTGCCCCAGAAACATAGCAAGGAGCATAAATGTAGCGCGTAGCAGCCTGGATTAGTTTTTGGTGGTTGTATTCGATATTTGGATTGTTGTTGAGAGTTATGGAACATGAGAGAGGATCTATTTGAAAACCAAAGGATGAAATGAACTCAAAAGAAGCTTCATTTCTCTATATAAATTCACAAACTTCGCTTTTGACTTTAGTGACATCATATGCACTTTAAGAAAAAATTCTTTTGAATAGTTTTGACCATGTAACATACTTATTTGAAAAAAGGACAATTTGCCCCTTTTTTTGTTTCCTATCATTTATAACTCCCAATAAAGGCTATTGGAATAGTGAAAATGACTCTTATTTTCCTTTCTAAAAGAATTTGACATTATGATGGCAAAAATAAGAAGCCCTAGACCATGACCTGGATGAGGGTATGTTAATTGACCTATGAACCTAGATACTCAGATGATGATATGAATTTGAAATTGATGATGACCATGAGTGGGTAGAGGGAGCAACATCTAACCTAGAAAACATCTAGTGAACAAAATTTATTTGAGAAAATTTTTGAAAACATAAAATTTTTACCAAGGACTTCTACGACATATTGGCTTTCAAGATGCACAGGATGTGCCAAGATTATGCTCTGATACCACTGTAATATTCCCAAATGGGAAAAGTAGGAATATAGTGAAAAATGCTGGAAAAATAGTGTAAATCATCATATAAAAGAAAGATGCCAATATGGAGACCTTTCATATGTTATAACAACGGAAAAAT
Source organism: Pinus albicaulis (assembly GCA_034641835.2). Taxonomy (NCBI): domain Eukaryota; kingdom Viridiplantae; phylum Streptophyta; class Pinopsida; order Pinales; family Pinaceae; genus Pinus; species Pinus albicaulis. The sequence continues at coordinate 942,832,704 of CM076580.1, read as the reverse complement.
ATGCATAAGAAATGGGCCATAAGATACATAACAAGAAAGTACAAGCCTCCAATGAACAAAATCCCTCAAAATAAGGTGCTGCAACTATATATAAAAGTAGGGAGACCCTTACAATGTTGTTTCATTATCTTTGCTACAAAAAATGATTATAAATCAGATCTAGGGCTGATATGTGCCTCAAAAGATAGATCTATTATAGATCTGAGCACTATAAAACCTCCTTTGAAGAACCCCTTAAGGGTTTTTCAGAAAAACACCATGTACAAGATGTAGATCTAGGCCCTAAGGCTGCAGATCTACTGCAAAATATAGATCTGGAAAGTGTGGCTGATATGATATGATCAATAGAATAGCCTCCTTCAATATATCCTCTAAGTGAAAGGCAGATCCCCTTCACTAGAAAATCCGCTCTCCAAATGGTGTGCCAAACCACCCTGCAACTCCTCCTACAGAAATAATGTAGATGTGGAAGAAAATTTTGCTGTAGGGATATATAACTAGTTGGCCTGATGCCAAGATCTGAAAATATGCCCAAAGGTCTTCAATATTTTCCTCCCAATGGAAAGGAAACCTCCTCCACTGAAAATGAGCAATGAAATGACCTTGATCTAGTATCCAATTGCTGCAACCTACAAAACAACCAAACCCTCAACAGGATCTGCACTGTGAATAAAAGATGAAGCTTGGCCTTAAGACAGAAAGTGGAAAATGTAGTACAAGACACCTCCAAGATCTCCTCAATGGAAGAGGTGGGATTCCCGATCAAGAACACCCAGTGCTAAACAGCACTCAATCTCAGGTAAACAGCAAGAGAAAAATGTATCTAAACCTACCATATATTCATAAATATCAACATACATTCATAATGAACAATGGGTGTCATCCTCTTCCTTAAATACGATATGAGCTTGAAAACCCTAAGCTCCATCCAATAATAACACTACTTCCACACAAAGCATCTCCATCTAAAATTGCATTGTCCCTCATTGATGACCACTCTTCCATGACAACATTGTTGATTTGTTCAAATTTGACCCAGTCAAGGTGTTCCAGCCCATTTTCACACCAAAGGGTGCTCAATTATGCTTCCAGGATCTATCTCTTTCACATTTGGCATTGATTTATTCATTATTAAGGAGAATTATGGACCTCCAATTTCCTCTTATTCATTAAACAAAGAAACAAAACAAAATTGAATATTCCAACTAGCTCATGGCTAATTGGAAATATTACAAAGAGATAGGTGGCAAAGAGGAAGCTAAACTAGTTCCCGTAGCAGCTTTTGAAGTAAAGCAGGTGTAGAAGGAGAACCCATAACCCTGGTTAGGCAAAGAATGGGTAGATTATTTTGTATAGTTAGCTTTCTTTGTAAAATTGTGATTAGTTATTGCATATTCATGTTTGGGTATTTTGTAAAGTGATGTCATGAATAAATAACTTATGCACAACAATTTTTTCTTTGGAATCTTATGTTATCTTGTCTTGAGGATGAGTCAACTTGTATGAGACTTTTAGGATGAGCATTTATATTTCATCTGACATGTCTACAATTGTGTCAAGAACTCACCTATGCAAGTATTTCTTTCTTAAGCTTGTTTTTGAATTTGATATTTGGTAAATATTTTGTAGACGATGAGAATAGGGATGTAGACAAATCCAAGCATTTCATTGAAAAAATGCAACCAATGCATCAAATATTACAAGTGCAACTTGAGGATATCAAAGAAAAGTAAAAAGCAATTCATGACAAGCATTGAGTTGGTTATGATTGGTAGGTGGAAGGTATAGTTTATTTTCACAAAGAAATATTTCAAGGTATACATTGTTTGATCCAAAGAGAGATGTTCTTGAAGCAAATGTTCATATTCCATCCAATGAGTTTTTTTTCCTGAATGTTTCACAGGATTGTAGTATGGCACAATTCTAGTCAGGAGGAAAATAAATTCACGTAGAGATGATGTGGAGTACCTTGAATGAGGCTCAAAGGCATCAATTCAAGCAAAGTAAGAAGGATTGAGATTGAGAAAGTAAATGAGTTTTTTTGTCACTTATTTTCTAAGTGAAGATAGAATTTTGGAGGTCCAAAAGTTATTAGTGGGGAGGTATGACCTAGAGATCAAAAATAGGCTAAAAAATGAAAGTGCTCAAAATATTTTGAAACTAGCATGAAATCATATTATTCTTCATCCTAATTCCAACGATTCTTGAATCACCTAAATCTGACATGGTATGAAGAAGTTATGGCGTTTTGAGGATTTTTCCAAACAACTAAAAATTCAAACAATAGGGTTGACTGGGTTGTTGACTGGGTAGTCCATATACCTAAAATCGTCAACTCATTACACAGGGTACGGTGTCAAATAGACCAATCTTGTGCTGGCACGTGGCGTCAACGTACATGTTCAGATTGCAATTTTTTATTGGTGGTCAGTTGTTGAGGTGGCCTAATGAGTGGGCACCACATGGCCCAATGAGAGGCAAACATGTGGCCCTCAGTCATTGCTCAAAATTTTTGTAAGTTAGCGTAAGGGCATTGGTAGGGTTCTACCCCTCGACCTACAACAACACAACTTAGTGTTATACTGTTAGACCACATCAATACTTCTTAACGACCTATCAGTGTAATTTTTATTTAATTACATGTGGTTATGACGTTTAATAATATTATTTTCACCATAAAACCCATGGAAGATAGTGGAGGCACTATGGTAGAGAGGGCGGGGTGTGAGGGCCCAACCCCAGGTCTCCTGCACGTGATGTGACCGATCGCTATGCCGACGAGTGCAGGCGGTTATCCCCCACCTCCGACTACATTACTACCCACAGGACCACCAGTGGAGTAGAGCCTTATGGGGACGGGCATTTAGCCTTTCCCCCCAGCCATACTGACACACATAACCATACCTACTAGTGCAAAGGTCTTAGTTGGTGGGTGTAGGAGGTTAGCCCTAACCCTCGACCATATTGCATCCACATGACCCTGAACTGATGCTAAGGGGTTATGGTGCATTTTAGCTAAGCAAAAAATTGCACCTTTTTCGAAAATAATCCCACGGGTAACAAGTGAAATTTCTGCTCGACTGACTATGTAAAGGTGGAATTTGTAGAAAAATTAGTAGGTTTTTCTAACTTGTTGGAGAGATAGTAGAGCTTGGTTCCAAGAGGCATATCTTGTTAAGTTTTTAAAATTTTTGAGCTCAAGAAGAGCCTAGATAGTAGTTGTTGAGTGTCCTGATCTCAATGAAAGCATTATATTTATGGTTTGAGCAATATAAGAGGGACCCTTTGCAGATTCAAGTTCTTTAGTGCTAGAAGCAGAGAGAATTTTGAAGCAATATCGAGGCATATTTGAGCATGAAAAAATCCTAGTTAGATGTTTTCAAGCCTTCCAGTTTCATCTACATCAGTTCTTACTTCAATAGAGTAGCTATTTTTCTTCTTTTCTAGATGTTCTTAAGAAATAATCCCTTTTCAACTCTTCATTGTGAAGGAGTGTATTTTTATGCTTTTGATTTTAGGTGGAGTAAAAGGACTTGTTGTGAAAGAGTCCTTTATATATATACATATTCATGACTTTTTGTAGGGAGTCATATTTTTGAGTGAGAATTCTTTGTAGGAGAATATTTATTTGTAGGAGAGACAAGCCTATCCAGAGTCAACAATTTTCAATGTGCTCATCTGTTGCTGAAATCAATATAGTGGTATATCCATTGAAGCAAGGCCTAAAGACATATATCTGGAGGGTCGAACTCTGTTATCACTTGCATATTTTGTCTCTTCATTTTTTTCATATTGAGTTTCATATGAATATGTTTCACTTTTAAGTTCACGTGAAAAATGAACTCATATTATTTGAATAGGTTGTCAAACTAATGTTAAATTTAAATACCCATGTTTTTCAGGCTTGCAAAGTGTGAGAGGACAATCAAAGTTTTCTTCCATTTGTAGATCAAGAAACATGTCCCAAGTAATGAATCTAATTCTAAAATAAACTAAATTTTTTGAGCTTGGCATATAATTGATGCTCTCTCAACAATCTCAATACTGCTGGTAGGTGTTCTACATGCTCGTCCTTATTCTTTGAATATATCTTATGAGCCCTGGTACTGCACAAGGAGTGTTGCAACTCCCAGAGGTTACTCTAATTTAATTTATCAAACCAAGGTTCATATAAACTTTGAGGTGAAAGTGCTATATACAAAACAGATGCATTCCACTCATGTCATCCTCTTCTTAGTCCTACGAAGGGGTGCTATTGCTAGGGCTACTTCTAGGGGATGAAGTTTGTCACACTTCTTCCTAAAACCTAGGACTATAAATGACTCAAGAACATTACTCTATCAGCAAGAAAGAAACTAGACTAAAGCATCAAGACACACCTAGATACTTGCAAGAAATGAAATCCACAATTAGGATAAAGCAAGAAATAGAGTTAAACTAAGTTGCATTCAAAAATTGAATTGCTGAATTAAACTTCCAGAAAGGGAAATTGATCTAAGAACACATTGATGGGCCAAATGGCTAATTAACCTCTAATTACTTCATGATTTACTACTATTTTTTAATAATGCATCTATTCATGAGCTAACTAAGCTTGTAAATACTTTATTTTGTAGAAAAATAAGGAGGCGTTGAGGTGGCTTAAGAAAGTCTTGGACTCATGGATTTAGAGTTGAAGGTATCTTGGAGGCTGTGTCAGGTCTAGGTGAGGTGATAGATGGTTTTTGTACTAAAGAAGTGACTGACTGGTGTTTCTACAAGATATACTATAGGGTTTCCTATAGTGCTGCAGGATGTCCTGAAACGCTACACGAAACAGGTCGCAGATAGTTTGAGGATAGAAATGATTAGGAAAGGGATAGTAAAGGTGGAATGAAGGTGAAATTAGATGGATGGAAGGTGGAAAACCCTCTGACCAAGCTAATAACTTCTTTAAAATAATTTCTTGCACCTCTAGGGTAACTCTCGGTGTTGTGGTGAAGATCTCATAAAATAGGGTTGAAGGAAATTTTGTTGATAGTAGGTTGGTGGAGGGTGGAAAATGAAGCTAGGGGTGCTGGTGGAGTCCTCCTCTGGTGCTCTACTCAAACCTGCAAGAAAACTACATGTTAATGCAATTAACATTCACAAATATATGATGAAAATGATGGAAAAGATGAGTTTAATTTAATAAGAAACCCTACCTATGCAATTTATTCGGAAACTTAATTCAACATTCATTACATGTTCATCAACAACCTATCTATCCTTTCCAATAAATCATAAACTAAAATAAATTTTGGGTCTGTGGTGCACATATGCCTTCCATAAGCTCCAATGAAAGAGGTGAGAGAGGGAGCATTTGACACACAACTTTAGAGTTTTATATGCTACTATACCATGATGTACACGAGCCTAACTACAACAACATGAAATGTAAGAAAAATAATCATAGAAAAATGAAATGTAAGAAAAATAACTACAAAACATGAAATAAACTAGCTACAATGGCATGGAAATTAAACATAAATAAACAAGAGAGATTGAGGCCAATTTATTGGGCCCTAATCCACAAGTTCAACTCTTTGGAACTAAATCAGTGAAGGATAAAATGAATACTCATTTCATTGCATATACAATATCATTACATAGCCATGAAAGTCACAAAATTATATTACAAGAGCTAAGTGTACCCTGGATATCTCTAAAATTTGAATCCTAATGAGTTCTTTCTCTACCCTATTTAACCTAAAGGGTAGGTACCAAAAACTCCCTAAAAAGTAGGCAATTTGTCCAATTTGACTGCAAGAGAAGTGGAGCTTTGGTTCACTTGGTCTTCCACATGCTTGGCTGCCTTTGATTTTGAGTTGTTGGAGGTAATCTCTAGGATTCTTTGGCTGCCTTTAAGAGTTAAGGAGGTAGTCAACCCCCCCTATAATATCTCAATGGCTACTCCAATATTTAATTGCATAATCTTCAACAAAAGTGGCATATCTTCATGATTATCACGCATTTAAACCATATTAGGCATTCGAAGTATGATGAGCCTTAATCACCATCTACACTAAGCAACATATGACCATAATGTAATTTCATGCAAGAAATAGAGACTAATAAGGCTAAAATGGTGATAATTAACCCCTCAAAGATACATAATGATGGTGCTCATCATCACCCCCCTACCAAATGGTTTCTCATCCTCTGAGAAAATTTATTCTTCATTATTCATCTCTTTTAGTGCCTTAGTGGCCCCTCTAACATCCCAAGGAAGAAGTGAAGGAGTTCCCTCAGGAGGGTAGAATCCAACACTATTTTCTGCCTCTTCCCATTATTTCTCATCCTCGGATTTGTTTTTTCTCTCACCTAGTCCCAACAACAAAGTTGGACTAAGTTTCAAGCGAATCCATTGGATCTTCATTGCCTGCATAGCCCTCTTTTACAATGGTGCCCTCTCTAGGGAATTTATTAATCTCTCTACGGTATGATATTCCATGTTCCTGAGACTAAGGGGAAGGTCATTCCATATTTTTTGTCTTTCCATTACACATTCATCTCCCAACAATCTAGAATTTTCATCAAAATGTGCAGTGGCCCGTGCTTTGTTGCTGAGGTACTTGTCTGTAAGACTAGCATCATTTTCTATCATGAGGTGATTGTTAATGACTCCCATAGGGCTGAATAGCTATGCCCTTATGTGGAGAGGCTCTATGTTTTCTCTTCTAATAACCAATTTTACCTCCTTTGCCCTTGCCTCCTCATTCACCATCGAAGAGGCTAAGGCCATCAAATGCATGTCTCCCAACCTAGGGTTAGGGTCCCAAATATTTAAATCAGTCAAAACAATATTGTGAATATAAAATTATTCCATCTTGGCTTTGTTTCCTATGCTTGACTAATTGCAAAATTCAATAAAATGCCTACATTTTTGAAAAGGAAATGATTCTTGAGATGCTATTTTCTCAATCTGTAATTGCAACCACTGTTCTTTTAGGTAGATGACATAGGAGTTTGAGGGATATATATGGTGGATTTCCTCCATTCAAAAATATGCCATGGTGGAAACATGTTTTTCCTTTTATTGGAGTTGGCTTTGTAACCTTGAATTTTCTACCTATGTTTCTTGAAGTTGATCCTTTAACATGGTTTCTCTGAGTCTGACATTAGCTAAATCCCTCCCCATTTCAGTGACCTTTTCTTCCATGATTCCTATTTCATGCACACCTTTTGTTTTTGAAATTTTCATCTAATGATGTGTGTGTGATATTTCTTGCTCTAGCTAATAAAGTAGGTGGACTGCAAGCTTTTGAGGAATAATTTTTCCTAATTCAACAAATGTATAGTAAGAAATCATATTTGGTTGAGGGATAGGGTGTGAAATTGTTGAGATGTCATTAGGGACGGAATTTGGGGAGGTAGGCTCTTGCTTTTGTTCCTTCTCTTCCTTCCCTTTGGCATCTTTCCCTTCAATGTGTGCCTCTTTAAAAACATCATGGGCCTCTTTCCCTTTCAAGGGTGCCTTATCTCCCTCCACCATGGTTTTTTTCTCTATTTGTGGCACTGCCTGATTTCCTGTAACACAGACAAAGTTTCCTGTAGCAAACTCAACTTTCCTGTAGAAAACACTCATCATTAGGGGAATTTTGAGGTCTAAAATGGGCCTCCTAAGAAAAATGTACAACAAAAATAAACTTTATAACAACCAATAGGATTCAAGATGATGATGTCAACCATGGTGGATGATTCACCATTTTTTAAATAAAAGGGTAAAAATATTAAAAAATAATAAAATAATAAAACTACTTTTTCAACTCGTATTTTCAACTTATCTCCCAAAATGTTTACTCAAATTTCGAGCGGGAGTACTCGTTGGATGTGAAATTTAATTCCTCATCCAAGGAGTACCCATGTTGCATACTTTTGATGAACTCTACTACACGAAAAATGAGAAATACATAAAAAACGTGATTGTAATCATGTTTTTTTATGTATTTCTCATTTTTCGTGTAGTAGGACCCATCGAAAGTATGCAACATGGGTACTCCTTGGATGGGGAATTAAATTTCGCATCCAACGAGTACTCCCACTCGAAATTTGAGTAAAACATTTGGGAGATAAGTTGAAAATATGAGTTGAAAAAGTAGTTTTTCCATTTTCCCCTCTAAAATTTGATGATTTCATCAAATCTTATTTGATTTTTTCCACTATTATTTTATAATTTCCTTAGGAGGCCCATTTTAGACCTAAAAATTCCCCTAATGCTACCTTTTTCTCCTTCTTTTCTACCTCTTGAGAGTCTGTGTTGGTCGGTACATGTTTAATGGATGCTAGCCTTGAAGAATGTCTCCTTCTATAGGTCATAGGTGTCCTCTCTAGTCAGGTGACCTCTTGAACTTTCCCTTCTTCTAAGCTTGTCTCCTCTTCCTTTTTGGGTGACTTTTCAATTGCTATAGGGCTTTTGGTTGGAGTCTATGGCTTCCCTTGCTTTACCTTAGCACTCTTTGTAGTTTTGAAGTACATGGGGGTTTGTCTTTTTTTTTTGGCCTTCACTGGTGTTCTTAAAGTGGCTAAGGTAGCAACCACTTATTTCTATGATATTTTTGGTGAAATTATTATCTGTTGGGGAGAGGTATCAGTTCCTAGCATAGGGTTTAATGTCTTATCCTCCCCTATCTCATCTTCCATCTTCTCTTCTACTTCTTCTTATTCTTTTTCATGTTCCTTTTTTCTTCTTCTTTCCATTCCTCTTTTTCTAGGGCTTCTATGTTTTTTTCTTCAGTCCCCATCTCTTCCTCTTCTTCATTTTCTCCTTTTGTCTCTTCGGTTTCCGCTCCTTCTTCTTCCATCCCCCTCCCTCCAAGACTAAATCTAGGAGTTTTCCAACTTGTGCACCTATGAATGCTTCTGTATCCATATCTATTAAAGTGGACCAAGATACAGGGGTGTTCAATATATTCAGAGAATATCCTATTATAAGCTTGATGAGGCCATGGTAAGCTAAGTGATGGTATTTTCTTCCCCTCACCTTTTGGCTCATGTCCCTAATTGAATGTAGGAGGAATTAGGGAATATTAAAACTTTGTTCTAGAGGGATATCTCCTTGGAACCTAACATCATTCAATAAATGTATTTCATTATGTGAAATGCTACTTCATCCCAATGGTATGGAAGGCCTTCTCTTCTCACTTCATTTTCGTCCTCAATGAATTCTTCATTTGGAAGAAATAATCTCTTTTTTGCTACAGTGTTGGACACCCTATCTTCTCTATTCCACTTGACTCCAGTAGGAAAAGTGGTCACTCTTCTAATGGTCATGGATAGACCTCTAACCACAGTGGTGGCCCTATCGTCTACTTGTGCATGGAGGGCCACTACAAATTATCAAGCCACCTCCTCATCAAAGCCCTTGAGGATATCGAATAATCCTAGCCACTGATGATTCCTGAAATTTTCAACCACCTAATGGTGCGATCTGATTCTCTTGATATATGTGGGTTCCCTTCTGTTAAAACCTCCTCCCTTTTTATGGTTATGTTAATAATGTGTTTGAATGGTTTTGTATGATAATATTGTTTAAGTGTGGCCTTATAGGTTATAATTTTACATAAAATCAGACTACCACGATCTTATTTCATGAATTAGCCTTTGAAATTCTGAATTACTGTTATGACTATGTATAAATTTTCATGGAAAAAATTAACAAGTTTGGTGAGGTGACATCTACTTACCTCTGACCTTTGGTGTTTCCTGCATGGGAGATGTTGGTTTTAAGGTTGAATACCACTTGTGAGTGGCTCTCACTGCAATTATGGGTATTGTTTAGACTTCTATAAACTTTCCTGTAGCATCAACAATTTCCAGTAGCACAGGGTTTGCATGTAGGCTTCGCCCTTGCTGTACAGTTCTTAGATGGATCCTTTCACCCTCCTTCTCTAATTTATTTCAAAATGCTCAAATTAATGAGGATAATGAGACAAAACTTCCCTTTTATTATGGCGAAAAATTTGAGTCAGGTAGTGACTTGGACTGTGCAGGTTTTCTCATGCAAATTTTGGTCCCACTCCACTTAATCATTGTATTTTGCCTCAGAATCGCCTCCATGTCCTCGTGAACTCAACCTTAACTGATTTTACTACCCAGGTGGCATGCACGCTTCACTTTTCATTCACTTTTCATTCACGAGGGTGGCCGAGTTAACTGGCCACCTTTTTGGCCTTTTTGACCTCTAATTCTCGACATTAATTCATTTTGATCAACATGATTCATAGTGAGAGGGTGAAGGGACATGCCTGAGCCTACCTATTACTAATGATTTGCAGACATTATTTGATGTAGGGATCTTGATTTTGGTGATAGCCATGATTTTTTTTCTCTTTGTTTTTTTTAATGCATTTTTTTGAGTGGGTAGCTTATTTCTGTGTGAGTTGCTTAACACTTTTATTTGTTTGTTCTTCTTGCAAGAATTGCATCGAGGTCCTTAGGTGTTTTTGCTGGTGTGTTCATCCTCCTAGATTCTTCTGGTGGTCATTGGAGCCATATCCATCAACTTATTCTCACTTTTTAGGCATGTTGTGTCATGTACATGATTGCTACAAGAAGTGATCAATTTTCTCTAGTAGTTTCCTTTCTTCTCCTTTGGAGCTACAAGTTGCTAAAAAATTAGGGGAAATAGTATATGGAGGTTAGGGATGTAGCTATTGAATGAGTGGAGTGATGGAAATATGAGGGAAGAGGTCCTATGTCAAGATAGAGGTGACCTAGTTGTTAGTGGCAAAAAATAGGTTTTAGAGAGTGAATAAGCATGCATGGAGTGGAGTGAAGTTTAGGAGTGGTAGGCATAGGAAAAAAAAATTATTTTCATGATTTTATTGAAGATTATATGCCCTTGAGAGAGCTTTATTTCCTCCACATGACTTTCCTATAGCACTACAAGAAATGTTGTACCAATTAGGACATCATCTAACAATTACAGACATGAGAAAAATATAGGATTTTTTCTCACCTTAAGGGAGAAATAGGTGGATGGATGCATGTTGAGGTTGCTTATGGAGTGGGTAGGTAGAGGAGGGTGACAAGAGAGGAAGAAAATTTCTCCTTTTTATTTAAACCACACTTGATTAGTAGTCTGCAAAACATAAATCAGTGAGTGCACAGGTGTTGTTTTTGTCTTCCCTTTTTCTCTTTTTCTCTTTGTTTTTGTCTTTTATTTTTTCTCTTTTTTTTGAAGATAGGTGGGATGCCTCCATAGAGATTTTCAACCCACAAGCCTGCATTGGGCACCTCAAAGAGGTTTTCACCGAAGAATATTTTATCTCTTTATTTTTTATTTTATTTTTTCTCCAAGATTGGAGTTGACCTTGGATGCCTCAGAGAGGTTTTCACCCATGCCTCTTTATTTATTTATTTTTTCTCATTTTTTTCTAGGAAGGGGAGGCACTAGAAACTATGGAGCTTCCAATGACATACACCTCCCTTTTTATGGAATTAATAAACTCAACCCTATATAGGAGCTTCTTGTACACTTTGAGCCTGTAACCATTGACAAGCAGGGTTATCCCCTCCTCATCTATGGTTATGATTTGAACAACATCATTGCCATAGAGTTTTTCCACTTTGTAAGGTCCCAGCCATCTTGTAATTAATTTTCCTTTGAATTCATTGAACCTTGAGTCATAGAGCATCACCTAATCTCCTTCTTGAAATGTATTTTCCTTAATGTGTTTTTCATGACAAACCTTCCTTTGCAACCGAATTATATCTATGTGAAGGAGTTCCCTCATTATAAACTCATCCAAACCACTTAACTGCAACAATATTTCTTGTTGGGCCATAGTGATATCTAGGTCTAACTCAGTTTCCATTATCAAGGTGTTGTACTCAAACTTAATGGAAAGAAGAGATTTCTTCCCATAAAATAAATCATAAGGAGTAAACCTTGTAGTTGTCTTCCAAGTGGTATTGTAAGCCCAAGTACCTTCCACCAACCTGTTTGCCCAATATTTTCTACTGCTGCTCACAACCTTAGTGAGGACAGCTTGGCTATTTTCTTGAGGATGATAGGTAGTGGAAGTATTGTGATTTATCTTGTGCCGCCTTAAGAGGTTTTCAATGAGATGAGATGTAAATTTTTACCCTTGATCAATGACTACATCTCTGGATATCCAAAATTTTAGAACACATTTTCCCTTAGAAAATCAACTACCTTCTCCTGTGTTACTACCTTTAAAACCATTCTTTCATCCCACTTGGTCAAGTAATCAGTGAAAAATATGATATATCTCTTCTGTCTGGATGGTGGGTCAATGGGTCCAATAAATTCCATGCCCCATTTTTCAAATGGCTCTAGAGTCACTTGAGGGTACAAAGGAATTTCATCCTTTTGTGTAGGTATGCCCATTCTTTGGCACTGGTCACACCTACTGGTGTATCTCCTGGCATCTTGGTGTAGTGTAGGCCAATAGTAACCTTCCTACAAAGCCTTAAAGACTATCTTTTTTGTAGCAAAGTGGCCTCCACAAGGACTATCATCACATGTCGAGAGGATGTCAAAAACATCTTCTTCCCTCACACATCTTCTGAGAATTTGGTCAGGACCCAAATTGAATATACTTCCACCAATCCAGGTGGAAGGGGTTCTTTTCCTAATAATATTGCTCTTCTCCCTAGATGAGAGGCTTGGAGATAAATTTTCAGCAACCAAGTAGTTAGCTATGTTATCAAACCAAGGAGAGAGTGTTGATATAGAAAATAGGTGTTCATCCAGAAGTTGATCATCCACCCTCCCTTCCTCATTTGCAGGAAGAGTTAGTCTGGACAAGAAATCTGAAACAACATTATCCTTTCCTGGTTTATCAACAATTGTTAGGTAAAATTGTTGTAATAACAACATCCATCTAATTATTCTAGCATTAAAAACAGTTTTATTCATTGAGTACTGGATGGATGCATGGTTAGTGTGTATAAAGGTGCAATAACTAGTAATATAATGTATAAATTTATTTCAGGAATGTATAATGGATAAAAGATCATTTTCCATGACAGTATATTTGAGTTTATATTTGGACAAATTCTTGCTTATGAAATAGATGGAATAGGGTAATTTGTCTTCTAACTACCCCAAAGATTCCCCCACAAATTTTTCTGATGAATTTTTGTGAATGTGGAAAGGTAGAGCCCAATTTGGACCTTGGATAATGGAGGCATTAGTTAACGTTTCCTTAATGAGCTCAAAAGCTTCTTAACAAAGAATGGACCAGAAAAAATTAGAATCTTTGGCCAATAATCCAAATAATGGCGAAGCTGATTTGCTTAAGTCTTTAATGAAACTTCTATAGTAGCCAGCCAAACCTAGGAAACTTTTGAAATCTCTTTGCTTTTGAGGAAAGGGACCCTTTTTATGATAATGATTTTGTTAGGGTCTACCTATATTCCTGCTTGTGATATTGAGTTTCCCAGGATTTCTCCTACTCTTTTTAGGAATTCACACTTTTCCAAACTCAGGGAGAGATTCATCTTGATGCACCTTCTCAAAAAATTTCCCAAATTGGAGAGATCTTCTTGGAAGTCATCCCCAAAAGGTGTGAAATCATCCATGTAGATTTCAACAGAGTCATGGACTAGCTGAGAGAATATGCTCAAGACTGGTCTTTTTAAGGTGTCTGGGGCATTGCACAACCCAAAGGGAAGGACTTTGTAATTGTAGGTTGCCCAGGGACATGTGAAAGTAGTTTTGTCCTGTTCTTCAGGGCTAATTTGGATCTGTTTATACCCACTAAACCCATCTAGGAAAGAAAATAACTTCTTCCCTACAAGGCCATCCAAGACTTGATCTATAAAGGGAGAGGGGAAATGGTCCTTCTTATTAGATTTGTTTAGTTCATGGTAGTAAACACAGATTCGCCATTTTCCATTCTTCTTCAGGACTAGGAAAAGAGGAGACACCCACCCAATGTCATATATGGAAAAGATGAAATCTACATCCAATAATTTATGCAGTTCTTCCTTCATTATGTCCTTTAGAGCTGGTTTTATCCTCCTTTGGGGTTGGTGCACTTGATTTCATATTTTTTTAATGTAGATATGATGTGAGCACACTGAGGTATGCACCCATTTCATGTCTTTGTAGTCCCAAGACAATGCATCAACTTTTACTTTCAAGAGATGGTGTAGCTACTCTTTCTCTTTAGTTGTGATGGATGAGTAAATTTTCAGATATTTTGATGGGCCAAATTCCACAACCTTGGTGGTTTCAAAGGTTGAATCAACTAAGTGCAAATCCATCCAAGGGTGTCTTTCAAAATATTTTAATAGGTCATCAAGTGGACTGTCATTTGGGGCTAGCTTTGAATGATGTGGTCAATGATATCATCCTCATCATGTTGATCCATTTTAAGTACAACATATATGGTACAAATGGGGTAGGGTTTAGTGATGTATAATTCACTTCTTCTTCATCCTCCAACCACAAAGGTAGTTCATGGTCAATGGAAGGATGGGCATGAGTATATAATACCATATATTTAGATAAGGGCCCATTCTTGATAGTCATGTTTCTAGCCCAATACTTGATAAAAACATTGATAGTGGCTAAACAAGGTCTTCCTAAAATGAGAGGATATCCATTGAAATTTGTATTTTACTGGAGGACTAGGAGATCTGTAGGGAAATCCGACTAAGATGGTTGAGGAACATATTGCTAGAATGGTTGGTTTACAGACTTGGGGTGATATGGAGGGTTGTAATTCCAAGCAAGAGGTGTAGGCCATGATGGAGCAGTGGAAGTGTACCAATATTGCATCAGTGAATTCTAGTTGGTATGATAATAGGAATAAGGTACACCTTGCATACCCTGTTGATATGACTGAGGCCCTTGAGGCCTTCTCTGATTTATGAAATGAAGCTTCTATGGTCCTACTTCCCCACATTGATATACGACTTTGATCCCACCTAAGGAGGAACACTTATCTGTAGCATGATTCTCTTCACAGACTAAAAAAACCTCTATGACATTTAGTGCACATTCGTTCTGAGGATGTTTTCTAGTAAATCTAGGGTAGAAGATATCCAAGGCCCTTTATACTTCCTCTTTCTTCCTCTTGATCTAAATTTCATCCATTTTTAGATAAAATGTGTGAAAAATCTCACTTTTGAATTCCTCCAACATATTTCCCATCTCATGCTTGATGGAGGTGGAAGAGGAAGGGGTGTTGGTCATGCTTTGGATAGCTCTCTCTTTCTTCCTAACTTCCCTAGAGTGATTCATCAAGACAGTTCTGATGTCCTCATGAGGCAGCTGGTAGATATCTCCTCTTGATATCATATTGAGGGTTTCTATCACCTCCTCCCTAATCCCTCAGAGAAGCACCAACTTAAGTGATCCAGGATTGAGGGTGTAGGTGGCTATTTTGTAGTTATTTTGGAATATTTCTTCATAATCCTATAGGGATTCATGATATACTAAATTCATCCTATATATTTCCTCCTTAGTTTCTTTGGATCTAGAGTAGACCCTCTATTGGTTGTTAAATGACTCTTGCACCTGTTCCCAGGTAGTGATGTTGTTCCTAGGAAAACCCATGAACTAGCACAATCCTACATACTTAAGGGTGGATGGGAAAATTTTCAAATTTTGGTCATTTGAGGCATAGTCATAAGTCCTGCAGACAAAAAAAAATTTGAACATCAAGGTGTCAGGATCCTTGGAGGTAAGTCCATTGAAATGTGGAAGGGTTGAAGGACTAATGTTCTTCATCCTTGTTTCCCCATCTGTTTCTGTAATGGGAAAGACTCCTTGGGTCCCAACCTTAGCCATGGCTTGAATTGGTGAAGCACATTCCTTAGGTGAAGCAAGTTATTCTTCTTCTCCAATAGGTTCTTCAAAGTTTTCAAGATACTCACCTATGGTGTGTTCAACGTCAAAGTTACTAAAGAAGAGTGAAGGGTGGTTGTGTGGGGATGTGGGGGTTTTCTGTAAAATATTTCCTTCGTTATCCCTACTCCTACAATGCATGAAAGTCAAATTTTTTTTTCATTTTTCAATATTTTGGAACTGAATGTAAAAGAAAAGCAAAAAACATTTCTAAAATAGAATCAAAGCATCTACTTAGACACCTCCCCGGCAACAACACCAAAGAGTGGTGGACCTGGTATTGCACCAAGAGTGTTACAACTATGAGAGGATACTCTACTCTACTTTATCAACCCGGGGTTCATATAAACTTGGAGGTGACCAAAATATTACAAACTATTAGAAAACTAGACCAAAAATGCGGTTAGGGGACCCTGCTCCAATAGGCCTCCAACACAATCTTGTGACTTGTCCCAAGTCACAGCGTCGGTAGGGTCTTCATCATCTCTTGGAGCTATTTGATAGCAGCAACCAAAGGGGGTAGACACCGACGCTCTATGTGGCTGCATTTTTGTGCAATATCAACCAAATTTTTTGAATTCGAGCATTCAGTAGCTGTAGTGACACTCTCCAAGGTTTGATTCAACAGCTTGATGGCCCTATATAATTCCGGTGAAACCTTGAGAGCTTAGTTAGCCCATGGCATCAGGTGGTCACTCATTACCTGCTTCTTGCACTGGAGCCCCTTAATTTTATTCCTGAGCACGTGGTTGGTCTAAAGGCGCGCTAGTAGTTAGGCTAGGATGAGGGTGGGCATAGTGGTTTCCATTTTCTCAAAATGTTTCTCCTTTTGGTGCAGCTCCTGATTGATTTGGAGAAGGAGGGGATCATGTTGCACCTAGGACCATAACGTCATAGCAGTCTCAATAAATTCGGTGCTCATTGTGATATGTGTGATAATACTATTTGTAGGTTCGGTGATGACCTTGGCTTGCTAGGCACGCACCTTCGGAGGGGTCTCAGGTTGTAGCTTGGCTTGTAGCGATGCTATCCATCGTTCCAAATCAGCCTTAACAACCTACACTTCAGTATGCGATGCCTTCAAACCAGCAACCAAGCCTTCGAATTATGACTACAGCACAACGGAGGCAGGAATTAATTTTGGGATATCCTCACAGAGCCGGTCTTTCAACTCCTCTAATTCAACCTGCTGCGTGATGGCATCGATGTTGTGGCCTATGCTTGGGTGGTTTCAGTAGTTTTGGTCACAATAATTTGCTCAGCTTCACTGAGTTGTTGCTGCACCCATTGCTCGATGTGCTAAATCTCACCGATTATGGAGATAAACAAGTCATGCAACTGCGCACTCGTTAGTTGCGCAACATCGAGGTCAACCGAAAAGCACCTGCAGACTTGGTCATACAATACCGAGGTTACCATATCAAAAGTTGCGCCATGGAGGGGGTAGATTTGAATTTCTGTCACAGTGGCCAAGGTTGTAACTATAGATGGTTGGCTGACTTGATTCGGCCTCGCCTGATCCACGCTCACCTGATGTGTGTCTACCTTTAGCTGAAGAGCCTGCAGTTTAGAATCCAAGGCATCTATCGTGACTTTATGTTGTTCTTCCAATGTAGCCCATCGGTCTTCTTATGCAATGGTGACTACATTCGCAATATTTTCAAAGTCATCTTGTGTCAACGTGAACTTTGTGTTTGTGTCATGCTTAATATCCTCGTGCTTATTCCTTGGCCATTTGGGAGGCTCACTGGTGTGTTTGGTTCCATGCAGGGATGCCACACCTCCGCCACCCAACCCTTGAAGTCCTTGATCTTGCTACGACTCCTGCTCCACCCCCGTGGTAGCATCCTTAGGGGTTTCTTTGGCCAGAATTTTCTCCTCATTACGCACCTTGGAGTCCTTTGTTGATTTTAGTGGGATAGTGCCCTTTGGTTTTGCATCTTTGTTAGATGTGCCTGCTATAACCAGGGCATACGACTTGAATCCAAGCTTCCATGCTAGTGGCCAAGTTACAACCACTTGGTCAATCTCTACTTCTGTGGCCATATAAGGGAGAGTATACCATGCTGGATCTCCGCGGGCCCGAACCTACACATTGTGCATAGTAACCTAAAATGCTTCAATATCCTTGTACTTTTCGTAGACCATGGGTGACAAGCACACCTGGGAGTAAATTGCTACCGCCAGAGCACTATTAAACAAGATCCAGAATACCTTGTTCTCTTTTATGTGCTTTGGATCCTTTGAGTCCCAGAGGTTTACATACCTCACACCCTCACACATATTTGGCTCAAGTTTAGGGAGAACCGCCTCGTCAGGTGCCTCCCACGCAACCAAGGAAATTATCATCATTAGCAATGAGTAGAAAAACGCCTTTACATGTTCCTACACGTTGTGCACATTGTCTAGAAATTCTTCGACGAGGTACTGCGACGAGTTGTAGCAGACCCCATTTTTGCATCTTCCAGCGAGTTGAATTACATATGCAGGGACGGTTCATGCCTGGAACTTGTGCATCATTTTGCATGAAAGCATTAGGGTACTCATGTGCACTCCTGGATCATTGTGTGTTTACGAACCCTCTCATTGCGACCAATAAAATATTTCTGCTAGCTTCCTTGACAGTACGCTGCTCATACTTCTTGCCAACATATCATGGGACCAGCCCCCGCCCGTGGGAAAACCGGTGATTCAGTGAATTAAGGAAGCGTCAATAGGGATGCGACCCTAGATCCATAAGCACCCATAGTGGACCAGTGCCAGTAGCTGGTGAACAACTAGGTTGGTGATGTTGTATCGACCAAAGTGGGGAATGTGCAACAAATTTAATATCCCTAAGCCTACAAATTTGCGTGCCCATGACATCGGCTCTACCTTCAGAACATTATAGTAGAACACTCTTTCAAGATATAATTCTGGAGCTAGTGCTGGGAAGGCATCTATATTGGCTAGATCATGATCATCAAACTTAAGGAATTACCAATCAGGGGCACCTCTGCTGGGACCAGAGGAATCTATAGGTAGGCACGGACAACATCAAAATTCTTAGGGACGCATGTGATTATATTGCTTGGCGTAACATATGGTGGCAGCTGGGAAAGCGAGGTTGCATGCAGTGCTTCCTCTGGGGCCATCATAGGGCACTTCGATGGAACGGGCAAATGAACCTTAGGCACCATTCGAGGGGAATGCACAATCCGAGGGGATGTGCATGGATTGACCTCGACCAACTTCGTATATTTTTATTTTCCTTTCTCCGCTCCCTTCACCTTTCCTTTTCCCTTCTTTTTTGTTGGTGTAGACATGACCTCCTCCATATCAAGGGTTACTTCTAATACATCTTCAGACCCAACTTCCATGGAAGTCGAGATAGGAAAAGATTTAGTGGGGTTATTAGCTGTCATTCTGGCTCGGAAGAAGAATTCAGGGTTGCTGATGTCAGAAGGGGTAGCTCACCCAGACATATGGATGGAAATTGCACAAAATAACCAAAATTCACTGTGGAGCACCAGGTGCAAGAGTTTTGGAAATCAAATGAACCCTTTGTGATCAACGCCCATCTTCTTATAGCTCCTGATAGGGAAAAATGGTCAAATCAGCCTTAATTGCAATTCATCATTACGGAAGTGGTAAAAAATCCTCTTAGATCACCACATTAATTTCCAATTTTTTATTTTGTTCAATGGTAAAATCACTTTTTCACCCAAGCACCCCGTTCCAATGGCTAGTTTTTCCAGTTGCATACTACCCCTACACCTGTGTCACACCTTTTTTCACCTCTTGCCCTACACACTATCCTTGCGTTGTCATCCAAAATACCTTCACTTTTCCACCCTGGTGTGGGCATCATCCTTTACACAGCTACTCCAGCCATATAGTCATTTGGTTGGCACTGGGTTGCCCCTATAGGGCTTTAGACGACTTCCATTAATGTACCGCGGAAAATAATATCCACATAGTCTATCCAACCTGACCACACCACCATCGGTAATCTCCTTCACTATGTATGGGCCCAACCAGTGCTTATGAAACTTTCCTAGATGGCGTGTAAACTGGCTATCGTAAAGTAATACCAATTCGTTTTCCTTAAATACGTTCTGCCAAATATGTCGATCATGCCAAGATTTTTCGTGAGCCTTCTGAACTTTTTGGTGGAACTAAGCTATGAATCGATCCTCTTCCAAGGCCACCAGCTGCACCAAGCATTCCTCCTTGATGTATGGTTCTGCCATGTTTGTAAAAGCCGAAATGTGCAGGATGGGAAAAATCTATTCCATAGGCATGATGGACTCCTTCATGTAGACCATTCTGAAGGGTCACTTTCCCATGAGTTTTTTTCATGTGGTCTGTAATATTCCTTTTTTAGAAATATCACAAGTCTATTCTAGAAATAGACCACTGTAAAATTTTCCCGAGAAATGTCACCTGCGAAGGCAATTGAAGATCTGAAGGCTACCTAGCGCTTCTTGGAACTGTCTATAGCTATGTGAGATTTCCTAGTAGGAAAAGATACTCTATTGAGAATGCCTCAAGATAGAGCTAAAACAATAAGCAAATACACCAATTGACAAATAACAGTGACACATACTCATAAAATGCGAGACGAATCCATAGCTATCTCATCATAATAATAGCAGCAATATATGTATACAAAATCTTGAGGGAAATGATACTCAAGATGTACAATGCCAAACCTCAAGAGAAGAGTACATAAATCATGAAAGAAACTCTGTTGCACATATAAGCCCTAGCTATGACAGCGCAGTTTTAAGGAGAAAATTCCTGCTACAAATGAAAAATGCATAGATATACAATGATATGGTAAAAAATATCATTAGGAGTGTAGATATCAACTCCCAAAGGCTACCTCCTATCAATCCTGTGAGGGTTGATCATAGAACAAAAAATCTGCAAAATGTCAGAGTAGCTGGGTAGCTGCAGCAACTCAGAAATAGAACTGGATGGAGATGGCTGAATCTGATGCTCAAACTGAATGTGACTCCTCCAATGGATCTTTCAAGTGAAAGGCTGATCCCTTCACTAAAGATCTCTCCCTCCAATACTCTACAAGAGCCCTACTACAAATTCTCTCAAGGAAATAATGCAGTCACTGGGTGAACTGCGTTGTAGGGGCAAGGGACTGAGATTGCCTTGATGAAAAATCTGCAATGATGCTCTGAAATCTTCCTCACTAAGTCCTCAAAGGAATAGGGACTCCCTTCCTCTGAAAATCAGCTTCAAAAGTGGTGTAGATGTCCTCCACTGCAACTCTCTTCAATGCAACAACACTCCTGAATGAGAATAACGCTGTCACTGGAGATAGTAGCTTTGGTCTTGAGCCATGAAATGTGGAGAATGAAGAACAACATTCAAGAGGCCTCTCAAGAAGGGGAAGGAATCCTAAACAGGAATTCCTCCGGCAATTATTTCTCAATAGCAAAGAATGCTCTCTTGTCTGAATATACAATGAGATGAATAATACTCAACATGAACAAAAATGGCTTCCATACCCTTCTCTTATACAAGTGAAAGCCTCCTTAACATGGACCCCACAAGTTAGGGTTTTCTCCACCAAGTGATCTCTCTCCCATGTGAACTGTGTTGCCTTTCTAAGCAAGCTTCTCCTTCTTCTATTGCGCAGTAAAAATTGGTCAATCTTGACCTAAACCTCTTGCAAATAATATTGTTCGCACATGAGGGTGTGTAAACCGGTTCCAAAGGTGATCCCTTTTATTATTATGAGGGATTTTATTAAGGTTTTTATTTGGAATGGGTCTCCCTACCCATTTATTGTCCTCCTCTATGAAATCTGCAAAAATTAATATTCACATTTGCTGCTTGCAAATTTTGGAATATTACAGTCCTCCCCTTTCAAAGATTGCTTGTCCTCAAGAAAGTAAAATGAGAGAATGATTTACTTCCCCTTTCTTTCCCTGTAGCATCCATGCATGATAAAATTTTCCAAGAAAAGGATGCCATATCATCAATCAAGTGTTCAGGTTGTCCCTCCAACATATGCAATCTAGCCTTTGGTGAACATCCCCAAATAGTTGTCATGTAGAAGTAAATATCCATGAAGGAAACAATGGGCTGTCTAAGGGCCTCCTTGAGGCATGATATCTGATATAAAGTGGGACTCATTGTCCCCATATGAATCTCCCATCCCAAAGAAATCATCCATACAACATGAGCTGCTTCCAAACATAGCAACTCCTAGAAAACTCTCTCCACCTTGAGCTCTGGAAAAGAAGGTGGGCTGAAAATATGAATATGGAAAGCTCAATAGCTCACCCCATGTTGTCCTCTCCTCTTCTTATGATTAGTGTGGAGTGTGTGCTGATCAAGGGCTCAAAATGTATTGCCTCCAAGTGGAAACATGAAAAGTAATCTCCCAAGGATCTCTCCAAGGATCTCTCCTCCATTAATGAAAATCCAGCTGGCCCAAAGTATGTCATCTATGATGAGTAGGAAATTATCATCATAGAAAACCCAAATGGAATTTTTTATGTAGGTTATATCATGTGCATCAAGGTAAAAACAATGTCTCACAAGGCTACAACACAATCGCATCCACTGTAGCTGCAGAAAATAACATGGCAAGTATTGTACAGAAAATTTCACCTCTACTACTGAATAGTGAATAGATGAGTGGATCAGCAATACAAAATAAAATAAATGCCCACGTACATAAAATGGATGGATATCATCATCAAGCTCATGGTCCACCTCCAAAGAAGGAAAATAAGTGGCTGTGGTGGCCATGTCTCTCCTCATGTTCCCACTAGAACATGCAATGCAAAAGCTATGGTGATCTCCTCCCCTCAAAGACACATTCAACTTATGTGTCATTTTACCAATCATTATCCCAATAATAATATTGAAAATATCATCAAATGGAAACATCATCCTCATCAAAATAGAGGAAGTACTGATGGTTTCATATGGTGCAGGAAAGTACCAACAGTCTCCCAAGAGTGCATAACGTAGTTTTGCAAACTGTTGCTTAAGAAATGTACAACACAAAATGTTTTGAAGTATAGTGCTAATCATATGAATTAGCTGATCATGTGTATAATGCAAAAACATTTTCCCAAGTCCATGTGAAATATGGTTGTATCCATCATATGGTTTGGCCGAACTTTGCTCATGGAGCAACATGAAAAATCTGCCCTTTTGAGGAGCCATGCACCGCAACATAAGGATAAGAGCATGTATATCAGAAAATGTAAACAAAAGACTCTTACCATAAGCTAGAAGTAATATGATAAATGGATCTGTGTATATGATCCTCCTCTCAAGTGTCAGCGTTGTGAGCTCATGCAGAAAGGCTCTTACCCATGCCAATCTCTGTTTCTTGACATGCTCCTTGTCAAGAACATCTCTGGTGATGCTGCTGCAAATGTGAAGCTCTCCCCAAGATGGAGATGTCTCCTGATTGTTCCAAGCCAAATAGGAATCCATTTGCACTATAAGAGTGACATCCTCCACTCTTGCAACACCATAAATCATATGATATCAAATCTGCTTGTGATCTCTCCAAGATAGCCCAAGCAACCCAAGTGCTTGCTGCCTCCTCATGTTCACATCATGTAACTCATCTGATGAAGGTACCATGACTGATATATATGCCATATCAGCTCCATGTATCCATTCTTTATGATTCCCAATTATGCAAACATCCTTCCACCTCTCCTCTTCTCCCATCCTCCTGGAAAAAGAGTACTCCCCGTGATGGCCAAACTCCTTCAAGAGGAGCCAGCGCAACCAAGCCTCTTGCTGCCCGGTATCATATATTTGCAAGTGGAAAATCAGCCCCTTGCTTCTCATCCACACCCACTCATCTCCTTGTGGATGTCTTCTCCTTTTTCCTCCTTTGGTGCTCCTCCCATGAGGGCTACCATTCTCCCAAGCCATATCTTCCCCTTTGCATTTCATGGAAGTTTGAAATGCAGCTCCTTGGAGACCTCTTAGAAAATATCTCTCACCCATGGCTATGTTGGATCCATGAGGACCACTTGTTATGGAGGTAATATCTCCTCTCCACCCATGTCTAACAACACTGCTAATTCCTCCCATAGTGTAGTAGTTGTTTCATCCTCCGGTTCAAGGTTTGTTCCCTGATTGATCATGAAGGTGCCATGGTTTATTTCATCATCCAATGGTTCACATACCAACCTCAAGGGCTAAATGAGACTCATCAAAAGTACCTGAGGATGAGGGTTTATCTCTTCCTTAAACCCTTTGCACAACGGAGTGCAATCATGGTGCTCTGGAATAGAAAAAGATGTAGATCCTGGGACCTTTAAAGGTGAATTTTCACAATTCTTTAAGTTGTTTGCTGAAATGAAAAGTGGAACTTCACTCATACCTTGATGGACCTTGGGGTCTTCTTGTGTGGCTGTAGTATTTTCTTCATCCAATGCCATAACTACCTCCTCCATAGCTGAAAAAGGTTGCTCTTCCTTTGTCCTCTCTCCATCAAAGGTTTGAATCAACCCTTGAGCAAAGTCTTCAAAAGAGCTTACCCTTGAATGGAACAAGGGTTTGAACCACCAAATAGAGGCTTCACCCTCCATGTGCAGTGCTACAATCTCCACTGCTTCTTCCTCTACCACTGGATGTAGAAAGAAAAAGGCTTCTAGATTTTTCACCCAAGCTCTAGCTGAAGTGTCCCCATCAAATGTAGACAATATAAACCTATTGCCTCTGATTTCTCTTCTACTGCAGGGCCTTCTCTCCTCCTTCTACTGACTAAACTGTGGGAATGTTGTAGCTTCCCTGAATGCTACAGAATGGGATTTATATTCATCCAGGTATTGATTTAAAACCAGATGATCCAAGCATCCCTCATGCTTGCTTCTTTTTTGAGAATAGGAAGTGCATGGACCTTCCTCTTCTTCTCTTTGCTTCTCCTCCTTGGGGAGGTTCTCCTTTTTTCTAAAAATATATGAGATCAAGCTCATATTCTTCCTCTTTCTTGGGCTTGAAGGCCACAGGTTGAGCCAAGAAAGGTGCTTTGATACGACTGTAATATTCCTTTTTCAGAAATATCACAAATCTATTCCAGAGATAGACTGTGGGGGCATTTTCCGGATATGTCACCTCTAAAGAGAGGGTGAGATCCAGAGGCTACCTGGCCCTTCACAGAATCTGTCTATAGCTATGTGAGATTTCCTATTAGGAAAAGCTACTCTATTGAGAATGCCTCAAGATAGAGCTACAACAATAACCAAATACACCAATTGACAAATAGCAGTGACACATACTCATAAAATGTGAGAGGAATCCATTGCTATCTCATCATAATAATAGCAGCAACATATGTATACAAAATCTTGAGGGAAATGATACTCAAGATGTACAATGCCAAACCTCAAGAGAAGAGTACATAAATCATGAAATAAACTTTGCTGCACATATAAGCCCTAGCTATGACAGGGTAGTTTTAAGGAGCAACTACCTGCTACAAATGCCAAATGCATAGATATAAAATGATATGGTACAAAATATCATTAGAAGTGTAGATATCAACTCCCAAAGGCTACATCCTATCAATCCTATGAGGATTGATCATAGAACACAAAATCTGCAAAATGCTGGAGTGGCTGGGTAGCTGCAACAACTCAGAGATAGAATTGGATGGAAATGGCTGAATCTAATTCTCAAACTGAATGTGCCTCCTCCAATGGACCTTTCAAGTGAAAGGCTGATCCCTTCACTAAAGATCTCTCCCTCCAATACTTTGCAAGAGCCCTACTACAAATGCTCTCAAGGAAATAACATAGTCACTGGGTGAACTGCACTGTAGGGGCAAGGGACTGAGATGGCCTTGATGAAAAATCTGCAATCATGCTCTAAAATATTCCTCACTAAGTCCTAAAGGAATAGGGACTCCCTTCCTCTAAAAATCAGCTCCAGAAGTGGTGTAGATGTCCTCCACTGCAACTCTCTTCAATGCAACAACACTCCTGACTGAGAATAATGTTGTCATTAGAGATAGTAGCTTTGGCCTTGAGCCATGAAATGTGGAGAATGAAGAAAAACCTTCAAGAGGCCTCTCAAGAAGGGGAAGGAATCCTAAACAGGAATTCCTTCGGCAATTCTTTCTGAACAACAAAGAATGCTATCTTGTTTGAATAGAAAATGAGATGAATAATACTCAACATGAACAAAAATGGTTGCCATACCCTTCTCTTATACACGTGAAAGCCTCCTTACCATGGACCCCACACCTTAGGGTTTTCTCCACCAAGTGATCTCTCTCCCATGTGAACTGTGCTGCCTTTCTAGCCAAGCTTCTCCTTCTTCTATTATGCAGTCAAACTTGGTCGATCTTGACCTAAACCTCTTGAAAATAATCTTGTTCACACATGAGGGTGTGTAAACTGGTTCCAAAGGTGATCCCTTTTATTAGTATGAGGGATTTTATTAAGGTTTTTCTTTGGAATGGGTCTCCCTACCCATTTATTCTCCTCCTCTATGAAATCTACAAAAATTAATATTCAAATTTGCTTCTTTCAAATTTTGGAATATTACGTGGTCCTATACGCCTAGATTACCGAGGGAATGCACACGTCCCAATCACTTCGGTCAGCGTTACAAAACTTAGTGAGGGCATGTTCCAAAATTTTATTGAAGGCCTCTACTGCCTCGTTCACCTGTGGGTGATATGGGGTACTCTTCGCATGGTGGATCAGAAATTCCTCAGTCAAAGCTACAACAGTTTCATTAACAAAATGCATACCTTTTTCACTCATTAGGGTCTTTGAGAAACCAAACCTAGTCAGAATATGTTCAAAAATGAAGTGCACAGTAGTATCCACAATACTGTCTTTTATCACACAAATTTTTTTTCAAAACATCATTTTGTCAAGTTTGTTTTTGGTCATGGTTCAAAATTGGGTTTAGAATTCAATTTATGATTTGATCAAGGGTAGGTTATATTTTCATAAGTTCAAAGCCCATCCTTAACTTCAAATAAAGTATTTTTTAAGGTCCATTCATTGTCAAATATCCATAATTTCCATTTATGGGTCATTTCCTAAATTTTTGGGTCAAAACTGTGCAATTAGCCAAGAAACCTCGTTTTCGTAGTGCCACTAGTTCAAAAAAGTTGATTTACGCTATGAAAGGGCTAGTAGTTTCATATCACAAACAGGGAAAAATACACTGTCAGCGCTATGAAATCGCAGTTTCTAAACTGTCTTATCATTTGAGCTGAAATATGTTAGAATCCATTGGGAAATGGTAGGTTAGTGGTATGATGAGTCAGTTAATGATGAGATTCAGTGTACTTACCCTTGTTGCAGTCATCATGGTCATGATAGGGTATGAATGAGGCATCATTCAGTTATAAGATGACATTTGAAATTCAAAATATTTCCCAATTGGTCATTCTCGTTTCCTTTGCCTCCATTTGAGTGTCTAAGCTATGAAGTGTCAAGCCAAACCTGTGTCTATTCCATAGAAAGGTTTTCTACATCTTAATCAAGCGAGGCTGACAGGTTTTCTGTGAATAATGGTAGATGAAAAGAAAGTCCATAGAGGGGGACATTGCTTGAGACTTGAGCCTGAAGATATGAAGGCCATAATTGAAGACCCAATAGTGATGGAGCCGTTCAGAAGAGTAGGTTGTCTTCAGTTTTGTGAAAAGTTGCAGGGTTGCCACACACAGGTTTCCAAAGAATTTTCCTTGAATTTCAATGGAACAACTACCAAGGTTGAGATTCTAAGTGTGTAAATTTCACCAGATATTATTGCTGCTGTGACAGAGATACCAAGAGGTCAAGAAACTTGGTTTAAAGGTTTCAAATTTGATATGGAGAAATGTAAAGAGTTTATGAAACCTGAGTATGTAGATATGGACCTCAATAATGCTATCCCTAGAAGCTGCTTCAAAGACACTTATGCAAAGCTACTACTTAACATTCAGGGATATTTTACATGTGAAGGCAGATATCATAAGGTTTACACATATCATTTCAAGTTGCTTCTGCATTTCATTGGTAAAATTCCACTCGATTTGCCTTTTTATCTGCATAGGAGCCTTGCAAAAATGGCTAATAAAGTACAAGATAAATTTGAAGGTTGTGAAACATCTTTGTTTCATCATGGTTTTATGAATTTATTGATTTTTGAATGAGATTCAGAAGATAGATAGGGAGTTTTCATCCCTTTTGTTTATAAATGGTTTTGAGTTGGAAACCCTAACTCCTGCTAGAAACCATAAAACTAAAGGAACTCCATCACCTCTAGTAGCAGAGTCTAGTCAACCAGTGGTTGCAAAACCAAAGGAATTTGAAAAATTGAAGACAAGGAAACAAGTTGAGAAAAGGAAAGAGGAGACACAAGTGCTTGATACACCAACTCCATCACCTGCAAAACAGAGGTCAAATATTGTCAAAGAGGAAAAACAGAAACAAGATGTTAGCCAGCAGGAAATTAAAAGAGTAACAAGAATCCATGCAGTGGCATTAAAGGGAAAAACAGTTGCTACAGATACAAAGGACAACCCATTAATGAAGGGAAATTTAGATGACATCCTTCATACAATTGACATAGAGGAGACACCAATTTTTCAAGCTGAGTTCATTGGAGAAGATGAGCATAAACAGAAAAAGGCTAAGTCTACAAAGAAGCTTGAGTTTGAGGGTGAAAATGCAGCCTTCATCTCTCAAGCAAGAAAACCTACAACTAGGCATGCTAAGAAACTTAAGGAAGTTAGCAAGGAAGTTCAAGGAACTATTGAGATAGCTAAAACCACTAAAGAAGTGGTTGATCTCTCATCACCTATAGTAAAGCATGCAGCTAGCAGAACAAAGAAGGGAAAAGAAGAAATGACAGAGTTTAAACATCTTGAGGAGAAATTGAGGTTGACAAACCAAGAAATTGTTGTAATGAGAAAGAGGGCTAGAAGGCAGAGTTTAAAATAAAACTGGTTCTATTTCTGAAACTCCAAGCAGTGTAGAGCGGTTTTTCACATGGATAGTCCCAGCAATAAAGGAAGCCAAATTTGTCAGAGTAATAAATAATCACTTGAGAGCTAATAACAGGATACTTAAAGATCAAGTGGAGGACATGGAGTAGCAGCTGAAATTGATTCAGGATGAGTTAAAGAACAAAGGTGTTAAAATGACAATCATTGAAGAGTCAAAATCTAAATCAAGTGAAGATGAAGAAGGGACCTCATGAAGGCTGAAACGAATGTGTTTTCAATTCATATGGATTTTTGATATGATGGAACCAGTTTTATTTTGATTTTTGGTACATTTTCAATTTTCATTTTGGAAAATTTTGGACAAAACTTCCCACTTAGTAGTTTCGTAGCGCAGATAGTGTAAAAAGGAAGAAAAGCGCTACGAAACTGCTATAATAGTTTTTCATGCCCTTTTTCATCAAATGTTGAGGGGTAAAAACATGAATTAAGAACTGAAAATGATAAGGAGGATGTATTTAAAGATAATGAAGTTAGTTTTGAAGAAATAAGGGTAAAAGAGTAGCACTACGAAAGGCTCTATGAAACTATGTTGTTTTCGTAACGC
Organism: Pinus albicaulis; assembly: GCA_034641835.2. Taxonomy (NCBI): domain Eukaryota; kingdom Viridiplantae; phylum Streptophyta; class Pinopsida; order Pinales; family Pinaceae; genus Pinus; species Pinus albicaulis. The sequence goes on along the minus strand of CM076580.1, from coordinate 942,803,319 downwards.
AGTGTATTACAGCTCATTTGAGCAGTTTGAAGATGGTTTTGGACAACTGGAGCTTAGGGAGGATTTCTTGTAGGTGTTACTTCAATTTCTAATAGCAAAGGACCTCAAAATAATGAGTTCATTATGGTCAGAATGTTTCAAGAATGCAAAGGACCCTATGCCTAGAAAACAAAGGACTATTTCCTACTTTGATGGAGGTCACCATTATGGTCATAAATATTTGAAGCCTATCATCTATATTTGACCATGTATGAATACACTTGGAAAATGATTTAATTCAGTTTATATAAGGTTGCTATGGATAGAGATAAGGATTTTGAATCCTATTTTTAATAGGACTGTTGTCTGCTCAACTTAGTGTTCCTAAATTGATGTCATAATTGTCAACCAGGGCTAGTAAATTGTTGAAGTGTAGTGCACTATATGTGCCTAGGTATCTTCTTCCTACTTCGTTGTGTTTAGTGTTTTTCTAGTGTTTTTGGTTTTGTGTTTTTGTGCTAAGAGGGAAAGAACTAAATTGTTGGCAAAGAGAAGTTATTGGTCACACTAAAACAGAGCAAAATCTACTCTAAACTATGTATGGCACCTAAGAACAGAAAATTCTAATTCACCAATTGCAAAGCTTGAAAAGGAAATTAACTCATAACATTAACTCAGTACAATTCATTTCATTAGAGATATGTTGGAAAAACTTGAGAAAAGGATAAGTTTGATGCAATGAGGTTCTTTTAAGTAAACAACAACTTACAATATCACAGAGAAAATCTCATCCATAGTTAGAAATTTGTTGGAACACATTGGGAAAATATTATCTACAACACAGTAAGGAACTCCATGCTAATTTAACTTATGACACTAAAATCAACCCATTCTACAACTCAAGATGTTACTATTAAGCCTCATTCAAGGGTTAGAGATCTCTTGGAATAGCTTTGGAAAAAGGTTGTTTGTAAAATTATGAGAAATTGCAAAACAATCAAGACCTCAAAATAATATTACTAATTCTTGTTCATATGATAATGATGTGTTAGCAGAGATTAAGAACAAGAGCAGTTTGTAAATAATGGAGGCCATTAAGTCTAATTTAACAGGACTAGAATGCAATTAATAAAACTCGAAATGCAATGATCATAACTGAACTAATACACAATTAGCCTTCGAAATACTACAAATGAACTAAAATTCAATTAACCTATGAAATACTACAACTCTATCTCATTCAGTGTTAGTGATATTTTGGAACAATTCATAAGAACAAGATTGATTGCACTATTCGATGTGAGTGAACATAAACATGAAGTTCAGGAAATTGCCTAAATTAAGAACGAAACAGAGCTAAAGTTACTTATCTAAGAAATATGCACAAAGCCTTTCGGACTGTAGGGGCCCTCTACCATCAGATTAGCACATGAATCTCTTCAATATTGCTTCAGATCATGTATTAAATTTGTACTTCTTTCATTAAATGAAAACGCTTCCAGAAACATAGTATTACAGTCTTGGACAACTTAACAAAAAAACATCAACTAGCTAAATGTCTCTCGGTTCCCCAAGTTATTTTTATAAACAAAATACATAACTGTCATTGAGAAGAAATAGGGATAGGTGTATTTTTCAATCAAAATAGAATTAGAACTCCTATTGAGGCCTCGTACTTTGCTGAAGACATCTGCAGAGTCCTTTTCCTGGTAGAAGTCTACTTCTTAGTTTTGGTTTCCTCCACGTGCATAACCACTTGCAGATTTTTTCTCAGACTTTGTAGAGGGCAATGAATGATGTAGGTGAGTTTTGGAATTCAACCATATGCATTTTTCCTTTAGGTGACACCTGTAACCTGTGTGAACATAAGGATAGCTGCGGAATATGCGACTAGCTACAGAATGGCTGCATTATGTAGCTAAGTCTAGTCAAAAATCACTACAACAACAAGACCACAAAAGTTTAGTAAGTCAGTTATTGTATGCATTCTTAAAGTGACTTTAATCGATCCTATTGATCTTTTAAGCCTATAATTGATAAAGGACAAAGGAAATGAAGTGAAATTAGGTGAAAGAAAAGGACATCTTTGGGGCTCAACAACTGTTTAGTAGATTAGCTGTCTTTTTGTAATAAATACCATGTCATATGGTTATGAAAGGTGTCAAGAGTCAGGAATTTGATGTATCTAGCACAAGATAAGACTATTTCATGTTGTAAATTGTCTAAAAAGGACCAAGAAGTTGAATGTACCAGGGTTGGACATTTTTAGCAAAAGACTGTGCTTATTGTAATTGACTGATTTTCAGCTAATACAGAGATTTATACTTAGCCAAATTGAGATTCAGAAGGAGTTCTAGTGTGTTATTGTTCTAATTTCATATTTTATTATCCTACTGCAATGATGTTTGTCTATGTTACTCAAAATTCATCTTTGATGCTTTGAATTCCTATATAGATAAACTGACTCTGTTTCAACATTCATTACATGTTCATCAAAAACCTATCTATCCTTTCCAAGAAATCATAAACTAAAATAAATTTTGGGTCTGTGGTGAACATATGCACTCCATAAGGTCCAATGAAAGAGGTGAGAGAGGGAGGATTTGACACACAACTTTAGAGTTTTATATGGTACTATACCATGTTGTACATGAGCCTAACTACAACAACATGAAATGTAAGAAAAATAATCATAGAAAAATGAAATGTAAGAAAAATAACTACAAAACATGAAATAAACTAGCTACAATGGCATGGAAATTAAACATAAATAAAAAAGAGAGATTGAGGCCAATGTATTGGGCCCTAATCTACAAGTTCAACTCTTTGGAACTAAATCAATGAAGGATAAAATGAATACTCATTTTATTGCATAAAAAATATCATTACATAGCCATGAAAGTCACACAATTATATTACAAGAGCTAAGTGTGCCCTTGATATCTAGAAAATGTGAATCCTAATGAGCTCTTTCTCTACCCTATTTAACCTAAAGGGTAGGTACCAGCAACTCCCCAAAAAGTAGGCAATTTGTCTGATTTGACTGCAAGAGAAGTGGAGCTTTGGTTCACTTGGTCTTCCACATGCTTGGCTGCCTTTGATTTCGAGTTGTTGGAGGTAATCTCTAGGATCCTTTGGCTACCTTTAAGAGTTAAGGAGGTGGTCAACCCCCCTATAATATCTCAATGGCTACTCCAATATTTAATTGCATAATCTTAAACAAAAGTGGCATATCTTTGTGATTATCCCGCATTTAAACCATATTAGGGATTCGAAGTATGATAAGCCTTAATCACCATCTACATTAAGCAACATATGACCATAATGTAATTTTATGTGAGAAATAGAGACTCATAAGGCTAAAAATGTGATAATCAACCCCTGAAAGATACATAATGATGGTGCTCATCATCATCCCCCTATCAAATGGCTTCTCATCCTCTGAGCAACTTTATTCTTCTTTCTTCATCTCTTTTAGTGCCTTAGTGGCCCCTCTAACATCCCAACGAAGAAGTGAAGGAGTTCCCTCAGGAGGGTATAATCCAACATTATTTTCTGCCTCTTCCCATTATTTCTCATCCTCAAATTTGTTTTTTCTCTCACCTAGTCCCAATAGCAAAGTTGGACTAAGTTTCAAGCCAAGCCATTGGATCTTCATTGCTTGCATAACCCTATTGTACAATGGTGCCCTCTTTAGGGAATTTATTAATCTCTCTAGGGTATGATATTCCATGTTCCTGAGACTAAGGGGAAGGTCATTCCATATTCTTTGTCTTTCAATTACACATTCATCCCCCAAGAATCTAGAATTGTCATCAAAATGTGCAGTGGCCTGTGCTTTTTTGCTGAGGTACTTGTCTGTAAGACTGGCATCATTTTCTATCATGAGGTGATTGTTAATGACTCTGATAGGGTTGAATAGCTATGCCCTTATGTGGAGAGGCTCTATTTTATCTCTTTTGATAATCATTTTTACCTTCTCTGCCCTTGCCTCCTCATTCACCATCCAAGAGGCTAAGGCCATCAAATGCATGTCTCCCAACCTAGGGTTAGGATCCCAAATATTTAAATCAGTCAAAACAAGATTGTGACTATAAAATTATTCCACCTTCGATTTGTCTCCTATGCTTGACTAATTGCAAAATTCAATAAAATGCCTACATTTTTTACAAGGAAATGATTCCTGAGATGGTAGTTTCTCAATCTGTAATTGCAACCACTGTTCTTTTAGGTAGATGACATAGGATTTTGAGGGATATATATGGTGGATTTCCTCCATGCAAAAAGATGCCATGGTGGAAACCTGTTTTTCCTTTTGTTGGAGTTGGTTTTGTAACCTTTCATTTTCTACCTATGTTTCTTGAAGTTGATCCTTTAACATGGTTTCTCTAAGTTTGAAATCAGCTAAATCCCTCCCCATTTCAGTTACCTTTTCTTCCATGATTCCTATTTCATGCACACCTTTTGTTTTTGAAATTTTCATCCAATGATGTGTGTGTGATATTTCTTTCTCTAGCTAATAAAGTAGGAAGACTGTAAGCTTTTGAGGAATAATTTTTCCTACTTCAAAAAATGTATAGTAAGAACTCATATTTGGTTGAGGGATAGGGTGTGAAATTGTTCAGATGTCTTTAGGGACAGATTTTAGGGAGGTAGGGTCCTCCTTTTGTTCCTTCTCTTCCTTCCCTTTGGCATCTTTCCATTCAATTTGTGCCTCTTTAAAAACATCATGGGCCTCTTTCCCTTTCAAGGGTGCCTTATCTCCCTCCACCATTGTTTTCTACTCTGTTTGTGGCACTACTGGACTTCCTGTAACACAGACAAAGTTTCCTGTAGTAAACTCAAATTTCCTGTAGAAAACCCTCGTTTACCTGTTTCTCCTTCTTTTCTGCCTCTTGAGAGTCTATGTTGGTTGGTACATGTTTAAGGGATGCCAGCCTTGAAGAATGTATCCTTCTATAGGTCATAGGTGTCCTCTCTAGTTAGGTGACCTCTTGAACTTTCCCTTCTTCTAAGCTTGTCTCCTCTTCCTTTTTGGGTGACTTGTAAATTGCTATACGACTTTTTGTTCGAGTCTATGGCTTCCCTTAATTTACCTTGGCACTCTTTTTAGTTTTGAAGTACATGGGGGTTTGTCCTTTTCTTTTGGCCTTCACTAGTGTGCTTAAAGTGGCTAACATAGCAACCACTTATTTCTTTGATATTTCTTCTAAAATTCTTATCTGTTGGGGAGACGTATCAGTCCTTAGCATAGGGTCTAATGTCTCTTCCTCCCCTATCTCATCTTCCATCTTTTGTTCTACTTCTTCTTATTCTTTTTCATGTTCCTTTTTTTCTTCTTCTTTCCATTCCTCTTTTTCTAGGGCTTCTATTTTTTTTTCTTTAGTCCCCATCTCTTCCTCTTCCTCATTTTCTCCTTCTGTCTCTTCAGTTTCCACTCCTTCTTCTTCCATCACCCTCCCTCCAAGACTAGATGTAGGAGTTTTCCAACTTGTGTACCTATGAATTCTTCCCTATCCATATCTATTAAAGTGGACCAAGATACAAGGGTGTTCAATCTATTCAGAGCATATCCTATTATAATCTTGATGAGGCCATGGTAAGCTAAGTGATGGTATTTTATTCCCCTCACATTTTTGCTCATATCCCTAATTGAATGGAGGAGGAATTAGGGAATGTTCAAACTTTGTTCTAGATGGAGATCTCCTTGGAACCTAAGATCATTCAATAATCTCAAGTGGTATACATAAAAAACACTAAGTCTTACCTCACAAGAAATGTATTTCATTATGTGAAATGCTACTTCATCCCAATGGTATGGAAGGCCTTCTCTTCTCATTTCATTTTCTTCCTCAATGAATTCTTCATTTGGAAGAAATAATCTCTTTTTTGCTACAGTGTTGGACACCCTATCTTCTCTATTCCACTTGACTCCAGTAGGAAAAGTGGTCACTCTTCTAATCAATTCAGGTGTAATGGTGATGGATAGACCTCTAACCACAGTGGTGGCCCTATAATCTACTTGTGCATGGAGGGCCACTACAAATTATCAAGCCACATCCTCACCAAAGCCCTTAAGGAGATCGAATAATCCTAGCCATTGATGATTCCTGAAATTTTCCACCACCTAATGGTGCAATCTGATTCTCTTGGTATATGTGGGTTCCCTTTTGTTAAAACCTCCTCCCTTTTTATGGTTGTGTTAAGAATGTGTTTGAATGGTTTTGTATGATAATATTGTTTAAGTGTGGCCTTATAGGTTATAAGTTTACATAAAATCATACTACCACGATCTTATTTCATCAATTAGTCTTTGAAATTCTGAGTTACTGTTGCGACTATGTATAAATTTTCATGGAAAAAATTAACAAGTTTGGTGAGGTGACATCCACTTACCTCTGACCTTTGGTGTTTCTTGCATGGGAGATGGTGGTTTTTAGGTTGAATACCACATGTGAGTGGCTGTCACTTCAATTATGGGCATTTTTTAGCCTTCTGTAAACTTTCCTGTAGCATCAACAATTTCCTATAGCACGGGGTTTGCATGTAGGCTTTGCCCTTGGTGTGGAGTTCTTAGATGGATCCTTTCACCCTCCTTCTCTAATTCATTTCAAAATGCTCAAAGTAATGAGGATAATGAGACAAAACTTCCCTTTATGGCAACTTGAAAAATTTTGGAGTGGAGTAGTGACTTGGACTTCAACACAGGTTTTCCTCCTTTGGACTTTTGGTCTGACTCCACTTAATCATTGTATTTTTCCTCAGAATCACCTCCATGTCCTCATGAACTCAACCTTAACTGATTTGACTACCGAGGTGGCATGCACACTTCACTTTTCATTCACTTCTAATTCACGAGGGTGGTCGAGCTAACTAGCCACCTTTTTGGCCTTTTTGACCTCTAATTCTCGACATTAATTCATTTTGATCAACATGATTCATAGCAAGAGAGTGAAGGGACATACCTGAGCCTACCTATTACTAATGAGTTGTAGACATTATTTGATGCAGGGAGCTTGATTTTGGTCATAGCCATGATTTTTTTTCTCTTTTCTTTTTTTATGCATTTTTCTAAGTGAGTAGCTTATTTCTATGTGAGTTGCTTAACACTTTTATTTGTTTGTTCTTCTTGCAGGAATTGCATGGAGGTCCTTAGGTGTTTTTGTTGATGTGGTCATCCTCCTCGATTCTTCTGGTGGTCATTGGAGCCATAAAAATCAACTTATTCTCACTTTTTAGGTTTGTTGTGGTATGTACATGATTGCTACAAGAAGTGATCAATTTTCTCTAGCAGTTTTCTTTCTTCTCCTTTGGAGCTACAGGTGGCTAAAAAATTGGGGAAAATAGTATATGGAGGTTAGGGATCTAGCTATGGAATGAGTGGAGTGATGGAGAGATGAGGGAAGAGGTCCTATGTCAAGATAGAGGTGACCTACCTGTTAGTGGCAAAAAATAGGTTTCAGAGAGTGAATACGCATACATGGAGTGGAGTGAAGTTTAGGAGTGGTAGGAATAGGAAAAAAAAATATTTTCATGATTTTATTGAAGATTATATGCCCTTGAGAGAGATTTATTTCCTCCGCATGACTTTCCCATAGCACTACAAGAAATTTTGTACCAATTAGGACATCATCTAGGAATTACAGACATGAGAAAAATATAGGATTTTTTCTCACCTGAAGGGAGAAATAGGTGGATAGATGCATGTTGGGGTTGCTTATGGAGTGGGTAGCTAGAGGAGAGATAGAAGGGAGGAAGAAAATTGCTCCTGCTTACGTAAGCCACACTTGATTAGCAGCCTGCAAAACATAAATCAGTGAGTGCATAGGTGTTGTTTTTGTCTTCCCTTTTTCTCTTTGTTTTTGTCTCTTTTTTTTTTCTCTTTTTTTTGAAGATAGGTGGGCTGCCTCCATAGAGATTTTCAACACACAAGCCTGCCTTGGGCACCTCAAAGAGGTTTTCACTGAAGAATATTTTATTTCTTTATTCTTATTTTATTTTTTCTCCAGGATTGGAGTTGAACTTGGATGCCTCAGAGAGGTTTTCACCCATGCCTCTTTATTTATTTATTTTTTATCATTTTTTTCTAGGAAGGGGAGGCGCTAGAAAATATGGAGCTTCCAATGACATAGAACTCCTTTTTTATGGAATTAATAAAATCAACCCTATATAGGGGCTTCTTGTACACTTTGAGCCTGTAACCATTGACAAGCAGGGTTATCCCCTCCTCATCTATGGTTATGATTCGAACAACATCATATTCATAGATTTTTTCCACTTTGTAAGGTCCCAGCCATCTTTTCATTAATTTTCCTTTGAATTCGTTGCACCTTGAGTGATAGAGCATCACCTAATCTCCTTGTTGAAATTTATTTTCCTTAATGTGTTTTTCATGACAAACCTTCCTTTGCAGCTGAATTACATCTATGTGAAGGAGTTCTCGCATTCTAAACTCATCCAAACCACTTAACTGCAACAATATTTCTTGTTGGGCTATTGTGATATCTAGGTCTAACTCAGTTTCCATTCTCAAGGTGTTGTACTCAAACTTAATGGAAAGAAGATATTTCTTCCCATAAAATAAATCATAAGGAGTAAGCCCTGTGGTTGTCTTCCAAGTGGTATTGTGAGCCCAAGTAGCTTCCACCAACCTATCTGCCCAATATTTTCTACTGTTTCTCACAACCTTATTGAGAATAGCTTGACCATTTTCTTGAGGATGATAGGTAGTGGAAGTATCATGATTTATCTTGTGCTGCCTTAAGAGGTTTTCAATGAGATGAGATGTAAATTGGTCTCCTTGATAAATGACTACATCTCTGGCTATCCAAAATTGTAGAACACATTTTCCCTTAGAAAATTAGCTACCTTCTCCTATGTTGCTACCTTTAAAACCATTGTTTCATCCCACTTGGTCAAGTAATTAGTGCAAACCATGATATATCTCTCTGTCTAGATGGTGGATCAATGGGTCCAATGAAGTCCATGTCCCATTTGTCAAATGGCTCTAGAGTCACTTGAGGGTACAAAGTAATTTCATCCTTTTGTGTAGGTATCCCCATTCTTTGGCACTAGTCACACCTACTGGTGTATCTCCTGGCATCTTGGTGTAGTGTAGGCCAATAGTAACATTCCTACAAAGCCTTAAAGGCTATGTTTTTTGTAGCAAAGTGGCATGCACAAGGACTATCATCACATGTTGAGAGGATGTCAAAAATCTCTTCTTCCCTCACACATATTCTGAGAATTTTTTCAAGACCCAACTTGAATATATTTCCACCAATCCAGGTGAAAGGGGTGCTTTTCCTGATAATATTTTCTCTTCTCCTTGGATGAGAGGTTTGGAGGGAAATTTTCAGCAACCAAGTAGTTAGCTATGTTATCAAACCAAGGAGAGAGTGTTGATATAGAAAATAGGTGTTCATCCGGAAGTTGATCATCAACCCTCCCTTCCTCATTTGCAGGAAGAGTTAGTTTGGACAAGAAATATGAAACAACATTATCCTTTCCTAGTTTATCAACAATTGTTAGGTAAAATTGTTGTAATAACAACATCCATCTAATTATTCTAGCATTAAAAATATTTTTATTAATTAAGTACTAGATGGATGCATGGTTAGTATGTATAAAAGTCCGATAACCGGTAATATAATGTATAAATTTATTTCAGGAATGTATAATGGCTAAAATCTCCTTTTCCATGAAAGTATATTTGAGTTTAGCTTTGGACAAATTCTTTCTTACGAAATAGATGGAATAGGGTAATTTGTCTTCTAACTACCTCGAAGATTCCCCCACAACTTTGTATGATGCATTTTTGTGGATGTGGAAAGGGAGAGTCCAATTTGGACCTCGGATAATGGGGGCATTAGTTAACGTTTCCTTAATGAGATCAAAAGCTTCTTGACAAAGAATGGACCATAAAAAATTAGAATATTTGGCCAATAATCCAAATAATGGTGAAGCTGATTTTCTTAAGTCTTTAATGAAACTTCTACAGTAGCCAGCCAAACCTAGGAAACTTTTGAAATATCTCTGCTTTTGAGGAAAGGGACCCTTTTTATGATAGTGATTTCTTTAGGGTCTACCTGTATTCCTGCTTGTGATATTGAGTTTCCCAAGAATACTCCTGCTCTTTTTAGGAATTCACACTTTTCCAAACTTAGGGAGAGATGCATATCGATGCACCTTCTCAAAAAATTTCCCAAATTGGAGAGAGCTTCTTGGAATTCATCCCCAAAAGGTGTGAAATCATCCATGTATATTTCAACAGAGTCATGGACTAGCTCAGAGAATATGCTCAAGACTGGTCTTTTTAAGGTAGTTGGGGCATTGCACAACCCAAAGGGAAGGGATTTGTAATTGAAGGTACCCCAGGAACATGTGAAATTAGTCTTGTCCTATTCTTTGGGGCTAATTTAGATCTGGTTATAACCACTAAACCCATCTAGGAAAGAAAATAACTTCTTCCCTGCAAGGCCATCCAAGACTTGATCTATAAAGGGAAAGGGGAAATGGTCCTTCTTATTAGATTTTTTTAGTTCATGGTAGTAAACATAGATTCGCCATTTTCCATTCTTCTTCAGGACTAGGAAAAGAGGAGACACCCACCCAATGTTATAATTGGAAAAGATGAAACCTGCATCCAATAATTTATGCAGTTCTTCCTTCATTATGTCCTTTAGAGCTAGCTTTATCCTCCTTTGGGGTTGGTGCACATGATTGCATATTTCTTTAATGTAGATATGATGTTAGCACACTGAGGTATGCACCCATTTCATGTTTTTGTAGTCCCAAGAAAATGCATCAAGGTTTTCTTTCAAGAGATGGTTTAGCTACTCTTCCTCTTTAGTTGCGATGGATGAGTTAATTTTTAGAGATTTTGATGGGCCAAATTCCACAACCTTGGTGGTTTCAAAGGTTGAATAAACTGAGTGCAACTCCATCCAAGGGTGTATTTCAGACTCTTTTAATAAGTCATCAAGTGGACTATCATTGGGGGCTAGCTCTAAATGATGTGTCTGATGATATCATCGTGATCAGGCTGATCCATTCTAAGTACAACATCTATGGTACAAATGGGGTAGGGTTTAGTGATGTATAATTCACTTCTTCTTCATCCTCCAACCACAAAGGTAGTTCATGGTCAATGGAAGGATGGGAATGAGGATATAATACCATCTATTTAGACAAGGGCCCATTCTTGATAGTCATGTTTCCGGCCTAACAGTTGATAAAAACATCGACAATGGCTAAACAAGGTCTTCCTAAAATGAGAGGATATCCATTGAACTTTGTTTTTGACTGGAGGAATAGGAGATCTGTAGGGAAATTTGACTAAGGTGGTTGAGGAACATATCGCTGGAATGGTTGGTTTACAGAATGGGGGTGATATGGAGGGTTGTAAGGCCAAGCAGGAGGTGTAGGCCATGATGGAGCAGTGGAAGTGTACCAATATTGCATCGGTGAATTCTGGTTGGTATGATAATAGGAATAAGGTACACATTGCATACCCTGTTGATATGACTGAGGCCCTTGAGGCCTTATCTGATTTATGAAATGAAGCTTCTATGGTCCTACTTCCCCACCTTGATATACAACTTTGATCCCACCTAAGGAGGAACACTTATCTCCGACATGATTCTCTTCACAGACTAAAAAAACATATATGACATTTAGTGCACATTCGTTCTCAGGGTGTTTTCTAGTTCATCTAGGGTATAAGATAGCCAAGGCCCTTTATACTTCCTCTTTCTTCCTCTTAATCTAAATTTCATCCATTTGTAGAGAAAAGGTGTGCAAAATCTCACTTTTGAAGTCCTCCAACATATTTCCAATCTCATGCTTGATGGAGGTGGAAGAGGAAGGGGTGTTGGCCATGCTTTCGCTAGCTCTCTCTTTCTTCCTAACTTCCATAGAGTGATTCATCAAGATAGTTCTGATGTCCTCATGAGGCAGTTGGTAGATATCTCCTCTTGATAGCATATTTAGGGTTTCTATCACCTCCTCCCTAATCCCTCGGAGAAGCACCAACTTAAGTGATCCAGGATTGAGGGTGTAGATGGCTCTTTTGTAGTTGTGTTGGAATATTTCTTCATAATCCTATAGGGATTCATCAGATCCTAATGTCATCCTATATATTTCATCCTTAGTTTCTTTGGATCTAGAGTAGACCCTCTATTGGTTGCTAAATGACTCTTGCACCTGTTTCCAGGTAGTGATGTTGTTCCTAGGAAAACCCATGAACTAGCACAAGCCTGCATACTTGAGGGTGGATGGGAACAATTTCAAATTTTGGTCATCTGAGGCATAGTCATAAGTCCTATGGACAACAAAAAATTTGAACATCAATGTGTCAGGATCCTTGGAGGTAAGTCCATTGAAATGTGGAAGGGTTGAAGGACTAATTTTCTTCATCCTAGTTTCCCCATCTATTTCTGTAATGGGAAAGAATCCTTGGGTCCCAACCTCAGCCATGGCTTGAATTGGTGAAGCACATTCCTTAGGTAAAGAAAGTTATTCTTCTCCTCCAATAGGTTCTTCAAAGTTTTCAAGATAATCACCTATGGTGTGTTCAACATCACAGTCACTAAAGAAGAGTGAAGGGTGGTTGTGTGGGGACGTGGGGGTTTTTGGTAAAATATTTCCTTGGTTATCCCTACTCATACAAGGCATGAAAGTCAAATTGTTTTTTCATTTTTCAATATTTTGGAACTGAATGTAAAAGAAAAGCAGAGAATATTGCTAAAACAGAATCAAAGCATCTACTTAGACACCTCCCTGACAACAACACCAAAGAGTGGTGAGCCCTGGTATTGCACCAAGAGTGTTGCAACTCTGAGAGGCTACTCTACTCTACTTTATCAACCCAGGGTTCATATAAACTTGGAGGTGACAGTTCTATATGCACAATAGATGCATTCCACTCAGACCATCCTATTGGCTTAAGGGGCCTTGACCTACGTTCGGTTTTAATGTTCGCCAACAAGCCCCTGTACTACTAGCCGTTTTAGAAATGACCTACTTGCACAGGTCAAGGTATCACCTGAAGTAGTATGGGAGGGTGCTGGAACTAGGTTTCTACACCCTAAGAGAGAGAAATTTAATTAAAGTAGGTCCCTTCAGATCTAATAGACCTATGTAGGAGAAGCCCTATCATAGAAATCCTTAACAATATATCAACGGTGTAACTTAAGTGAAAATCATAAACCGTCAGATAACATACTAATGGAGGCAAGGTGACTAATGATAACCAGATCTATGCATTCATTCCCTTTTACACTATCAGATCCACTTGCAAATCATTAATCATCCACATTCAAAAAACCATTATAACTTTAGGAATAACAAAGAGCACAACCAATAGTCATAACATAAAATACTCAGGTATCCCAAATAGTATTCTCATTCATTAATATCAAGATCGAGCTTATAGACTCTATCTACTAGCCTGTGCACACAGCTAGGTGGGTCCGCACACAGAAAGACTCAGGGTCTCCATGCACATAGCCAGCAGGAGCCCTTACCCAGAAAACTGACACAAAAGATCACCAATTCATATCCAAGCTTAATCCCAAACTTAGCCTCCCTCTAGACTCAATTTATTCAATTGTTTAGAACATATTAGCCTGCGCTATTCTATGGTATGCAAACCATGGTTTGTGAACTCTTGGTATACCCCTTGACCCATTACAATTGATTGGGGGATTTGACACACCCCAAAGCCCCTGCACTAGACCAAGTATTACAAAATATTACAAAACTGGACCAAAAATGCAGTTAGGGGAACTTGCTCCAATAGGCCCCCAACACAATCTTGTGACTCGTCCTGAGTCACAATGTTGGCAGGGTGTTCATCATCTCCTGGAGTTGTTCGATAGCGGAAGAAAAAGGGGGTAGACATTGATGCTCTATGCGGCTGCATTTTTGTGCAATATCAACCAAATTTTTTGAAGTCGAGCCTTCAGTAGCTGTAGTGACACTCTCCAAGGTCTGATTCAACAACTTGATGGCCCTATCTAATTCCAGTGAAACCTTGAGAGCTTCATTAGCCCATGGCATCAGGTGGTCACTGAGTACTTGCTTCTTGCACTGGAGCCCCTTAATTTTATTCCTGAGCACGTGGCTGGTCTGAAGGAATGCTAGTAGTTAGGTTGGGATGAGGGTGGGCATAGTGGTTTCCATTTGCTCAAAATGTTTCTCCTTTTGGTGTAGCTCTTGATTGATTTGGTGAAGGAGGGGATCATGTTGCACCTAGGACCATAACGTCATAGCAGTCTCAAAAAATTCGGTGCTCATTATGATATGTGCAATAATACTATTTGTAGCTTCGGTGATGACCTTGGCTCACTAGGTGCACACCTTTGGATGGGTCTCGACTTGTAGCTTGGCCTGTAGCAATGTTATCTATAGTTCCAAATCAGCCTTAACAACCTACACTTCGGTCTGCGATGCCTTCAAACCAGCAACCAAGCCTTCGAACTTCGAATACAGCATAACAGAGGCAGGAATTACTTCTGGCATATCCTCACAGATTCAGTCTTTCAACTGCTCTAATTTAGCCTGATGCGTGATGGCAGCGATGTGTGTGGCCTGTGCTTGGGTGGTTTCAGTATTTTTCATCACAATAGTTTGCTCGGCCTCACTGAGTTGTTGTTGCACCCATAGCTCGATGTGCTAAAGTTCACCGTTTATGGACATAAACAGGTCATGCAGCTGCGCACACGTCATTCACGCAACATCGAGGTCCACCAAAGGGCACACGCAGATTTGGTCGCACAATACCGAGGTTACCATAGCAAAAGTTGCGCTAGGGAGGGGGCAGATTAGAATTTCTATCACGGTGGCCAAGGCTATAAATATAGATGGCTGGCTCAGTTGATTTGGCCTCGCCCAATCCAAACTAACCTGAAGTGTGTCTGCCTTTATCTGAAGAGCCTGCAGTTCAGACTCCAAGACATCTATCATGACTTTCTGTTGTTCTTCCAACATAGCCCATTGATCTTTTGACGCAATGGTGACTACGTTTGCAATATTGTCAAAGTCATCTTCTGTCAAAGTGAGCTTTGTGTTTGTGCCATGCTTAATATCTTTTTGCTTCTTCCTTGGCCCTTTGGGAGGCTCACTGGTGTGCTTGGTTCCATGCAGGGATGCCACACCTCTGCCACCCAACCCTTCGAGTCCTTCATCTTGCTACGACTCCTTCTCTACCCCCGTGGTAGCATCCTTAGGGGTTTCATTGGCCAGAATTTTCTCCTCATTACACACCTCAGAGTCCTTTGTTTATTTTAGTGGGATAGCGCCCTTTGGTTTTGCGTCTTTGCCAGATGTGCGTGCTATAACCAAGGAATACAACTTGAATCCAAGCTTCCATACTTGTGGCCAAGGTGCAACCACTTGGTCAATCTCTACTTCTGTGGCCATATAAGGGAGAGTATACCATGCTATATCTCCGCGGGCCCGAATCTGCACATTGTGCATAGTAACCTGAAATTCTGAAATATCCTTGCACATTTCATAGACCATGGGCGACAAGCGCGGCTGGGAGTGAATTGCTAACGCTAGAGCACTATCAAACAAGATCTAGAATACCTTGTTCTCTTTGATGCACTTTGGATCCATTGAGTCCCAGAGGTTTTCATACCTCACACCCTCACACATATTTGGCTCAAGTTCAGGGAGAACCGCCTCGTCAAGTGCCTCCCACACAACCAAGGAAATTAGCATCATTAGCCATGAGTATAAAAACGCCTTTACATGTTCCTGAACCTCGCGCACATTGTCTAGAAATTCGTCGACGAGGTATTGCGACGAGTTGTAGCAGACCCCCTTTTTGTATCTTCCAACGAGTTGAATTACATATGCAAGGATGGTTGATGCCTAGCACTTGTGCATCATTTTTCATGCAAGCAATAGGGTACCCATGTGCACTCTTGGATCATTTATTGGGTTTACCAAGAACCCTCTTTGGCTGCGACCAATGTGATATCTCTACTAGACTTCGTCAGCAATCTGCTGCTCGTACTTCTTGCCGAAACCCTCATTAGGATTTTCCCCATGCATGGGGAGGCTGGCGATTCGGTGAATTAAGTCAGTTTCAATAGGGATGCGACCCTAGATCCATAAGCACCCATCGTGGACCAGTTCCAGTAGCTGGCGAACAACTAGGTTGGTGATTTTGTATCGACCAAAGTGGGGAATGTGCAACAAATTTAATATCCTTGAGCCTACCAATTTGCGTGCCCATGACATCGGCTCTACCTTTGGCACATTATAGTACAACACTCTTTCAAGATATAATTCTGGAGCTAGTACTGGGAAGGCGTCTAGATTGGATAGATCGTGATCGTCAAACTTAAGGAATTACCAATCAAGGGCACCTCCGCTGGGACGAGAGGAATCTGTAGGTAGGCATGGACAACATCGGAATTCTTGGGGATGCATGCGATTAAATTTCTTGGTGTAACATATGGCGACAACTAGGAAAGTGAGGTTGCATTCAGTGCTTCTTCTGCAGCCATCATAGGGAACTTCGATGGATCAGGAAAATGAACCTTAGGCACCTTTCAAGGGGAATGCACAATCCGAGGGGATGTGCGTGGCTTTACCTCGACCCACCTCATATATTTTTCTTTTCCTTTCTCCACTCCCTTCACCTTCCCTTTTCCCTTATTTTTGGTTGGTGTAGACACCACCTCCTCCATATCAAGGGTTGCTTCTAATAAATCTTCACACCCAACTTCCATGGAAGCCGTGACAGGCAACGACTTAGCGGGGTTATTAGTGGTCATTCTGGCTCGGAAGATGAATTCAGGGTTGCTGATGTCAGAAGGGGTATCTCACCCAGACATATGCATGGAAATTGCACAGAATAACCTAAATTAACTGTGGAGCACCAGGCGCAAGAGTTTCAGAAATAAAATGAACCCTTTGTGATCAACGCCCCTCTTCTTATAGCTCCTAATAGGGAAAAATGGTCAAATTAGCCTTAATTGCAATTCATCATTATGGAAATGGTAAAAAATCCTCTTATATCGCTGCATTAATTTCCAATTTCCTGTTTCGTTCAATGGTAAAATCACCTTTTCACCCAAGCGCCCTGTTCCAATGGCTAGTTTTTCCAGTTGCGTACTACCCCTACACCTGTGTCACATATTTTTGCACCCCTTTCCCTACACAATACCCTTGCATAGTCATCCAACGCACTTCACTTTTCCACCCTGGTGCATGCATCATCCTTTACACAGCTACTCCAGCCATATAGTAATTTGGTCGGTACTGGGTTGCCCCTATAGGGCTTTAGAAGACTTCCATTAACGTACCCCGAAAAGTAATATCCACATAGTCTATCCAACCTGACCACACCACCATTGGTAATCTCCTTCACTGTGTATGGGCCCAACCAGTGGTTACGAAACTTTCCTATATGGTGTGCAAACCGGCTGTCGTAAAGTAATACTAATTCTTTTTCCTTAAAGACGTTCTGCCGGATATGGTGATCATGCCAAGCTTTTTCGTGAGCCTTCTAAACTTGCTGGTGGAATTGAGCTATGAATTGATCCTCTTCCAAGGCCACCAACTGCACCAAGCATTCCTCCTTGATGTATGGTTCCGCCATGTTTGTAAAAGCCGAAATGCACAGGCTGGGAAAAATGTATTCCATAGGCATGATGGACTCCTTCTTATAGACCATTCTGAAGGGTGAATTTCCCATGAGTTTTTTTCATGTGGTCCTATAGGCCTAGAGTACTGAGGAAATGCACACATCCCAATCACTTCAGTCAGCATTACAGACCTTAGGGAGGGCATGTTCCAAAATTTTATTGAAGGCCTCTACTACCTCGTTCGCATGTGGGTGATATGGGGTACTCTTCGCATCACCCAAAAAAAAATTCAAAACATCATTGTGTCAAGTTTGTTTTTGGTCATGGTTCAAAATTGGGTTTATAATTCAATTTAGGATTTGATCAAGGGTAGGTTATATTTTCATAAGTTCAAAGCCCATCCTTAACTTCAAATAAAGTTTTTTTTAAGGTCCATTCATTGTCAAATATCCATAGTTTCCATTTTTGGGTCATTTCCTAAAGTTTTGGGTCAAAATTGTGCAATTAGCCAAGAAACCTCGTTTTCGTAGCACATCTAGTTCAAAAAAGTTGATTTGCGCTATGAAGGGGCTAGTAGTTTCGTAGCGCAAATAGGGAAAAATACATTGTCGGCGCTACGAAACCGCGATTTCTAAACTGTCTTGTCATTTGAGCTGAAATATGTCAGAATCCATTGGGAAATCGTAGGTTAGTGGTATGATGAGTTAGTTAATGATGAGATTCAGTGTACTTACCCGTGTTGTAGTCATCATGGTCATGATAGGGTATGAATGAGGCATCATTTAGTTATGAGATGACATTTGAAATTCAAAATCTTTCCCAATTGGTCATTCTCGTTTCGTTTGCCTCCATTCGAGTGTCTAAGCTATGAAGTGTCAAGAAAAACCTGTGGCTGTTCCATACACAGGTTTTCTACATCTTAATCAAGTGAGGCTGTTGTTTCACATATTCAAGCGAGGTTGATTCAATTTATCAAGCGAGGCTGATAGGTTTTCTGTGAAGCATGGCAGAGGAAAAGAAAGTCCAGAGAGGGGCACACTGCTTGAGACATGAGCCTGAAGTTATGAAGGACATAATTTAATACCCAATAGTGATGGAGCCGTTCAGAATATTAGGTTGTCTTCAGTTTTGTGAAAAGTTGCAGGGTTGCCACACATAGGTTTCCAAAGAATTTGCCTTGAATTTCGATGGAACAACTACCAAGGTTGGGATGCTAAGTGTGTCAATTTCACCAGAGATTATTGCTGTTGTGACAGAGATACCAAAAGGTCAAGAAACTTGGTTTAAAGGTTTCAAATTTGATATGGAGAAATGTAAAAAGTTTATGAAACCTGAGTATGTAGATATGGACCTTAATAACGCTATCCCTAGAAGCTACGTCAAAGACACTTATGCAAAGCTGCTGCTCAACATTCAGAGATATTTTACATGTGAAGGTAGATATCATAAGGTTTACACATATCCTTTCAAGTTGCTTCTACATTTCACTAGTAAAATTCCACTCGATTTACCTTTTTATCTGCATAGGATCCTTGCAAATATGGCTAATAAAGTACAAGCTAAATATGAAGGTTGTGAAAAATCTTTGTTTCAACATGGTTTTATGAAGTTATTGATTTTTGAATGAGATTCAGAAGATAGGCAGGGATTTTTCATCCCTTTTGTTTATATATGGTTTTGAGTTGGAAACCCTAACTCCTGCTAGAAACCCTAAAACTAAAGGAACTCCATCACCACCAGTAGCAGAGTCTAGTCAACCTATGGTTGCAAAACCAAAGGAATTTGAAAAATTTTAAGCCAAGGAAACAGGTTGAGAAAAGGACAGAGAAGACACAAGTGTTTGATACACCAACTCCATCACCTGCAAAACAGAGGTCAAAGATTGTCAAAGAGGAAAAACAGAAGCAAGATGTCAGTAAGCAGGAAATTAAAAGAGTAACAAGAAGCCAAGTAGTGGCATTAAAGGGAAAAAAAGTTGGTACAGATACAAAGGATAGCCCAGTAATGAAGGGAAATTTAGATGAAATTCTTCATACAAATGACATAGAGGAGACACCCATTGTTCAAGCTGAGTTCATTGGATAAGATGAGCATAAACATAAAAAGGCTAAGTCTACAAAGAAGCTTGAGTTTGAGGGTGAAAATGCAACCTTCATCTTTCAAGCAAGAAAACCTACAACTAGGCATGCTAAGAAACTTAAGGAAGGCATCAATGAAGTTCAAGAAACTATTGAGATAGCTAAAGCCACTAAATAAGTGGTTGATCTCTCATCACCTATAGTAAAGCATGCAGCCAGTAGAACAAAGAAGGGAAAAGAAGAAATGACAGAGTTTAAACATCTTGAGGAAAAATTGAGGTTGGGAAACCAAGAAATTGTTGTGATGAGAAAGAGGGCTAGAAAGCAAAGTTTAAAAGAATGAAGGCACTGTGGGAAGGTAAAACTGGTTCTATTTCTGAAACTCCAAGCAATGCAGAGCAGTTTTTCACATGGATAGTCCCAGCAATAAAGGAGGCCAAATTTGTCAGAGTAATAAATACTCACTTGAGAGCTAATAACAGGAGACTTAAAGATCAAGTAGAGGAATTGGAGCAGCATTTGAAATTGATTTAGGATGAGTTAAAGAACAAAGGTGTTAAAATGACGATCATTGAAGAGTCAAAAGCTAAATCAAGTGAAGATGAAGAAGGGACCTCATGAAGGCTAAAATGAATGTGTTTTCAGTTCATATGGCTTTTTGATATGATGGAATCAGTTTTATTTTGAGTTTTGGTACATTTTCAATTTTCATTTTGGAAAATTTTGGACAAAACTGCCCACTCAGTAGTTTCGTAGTGTAGACAGTGTAAAAAGGAAGAAAAGCGCTACGAAACTGCTATAGCAGCTTTTCTTCCCATTTTTCATCAAATTTTGAGGGGTAAAAACATGAATTAAGAACTGAAAATGCTAAGGAGGATGTATTTAAAGATAATGAAGTTAGTTTTGGAGGAAAGAGGTCAAGATTTTGAATAAATAAGGGTAAAAGAGTAGCACTACGAAAGGCGCTACGAAACTGTGTTGTTTTCGTAGCGCAGTCTATTACAGCTCATTTGAGCAGTGTGAAGATGGTTTTGGACAGCTGGAGGTTAGGGAGGATTTTTGGCAGGTGTTACTTCAATTTATAATAGCAAAGGAAATTGAAATAATGAGTTCATGATGGTTAGAATGTTTCAAGAATGCAAAGGACCCTATGCCTAGAAAACAGGGGATTGTTTCCTACTTTGATGGAGGTCAGCATTATGGTCATAAATATTTGAAGCCTATCATCTAGATTTGACCATGTACGAATACACTTGGAAAATGATTTAATTTTGTTTAGATAAGGTTGTTATGGATAGACATGAGGAGTTTGAATCCTATTTGTAATAGGACTATTTAGTATATTAGCTATCTTTTTGTAATAAATACCATGTCGTATGGTTATGCAAGGTGTCAAGAGTTAGGAATTTGATGTATCTAGCACAAGATAAGATTATCTCATGTTGTAAATGGTCTAAAAAGGACCAAGAAGTCGAATTTACTAGGGTTGGACATTTTTAGCAAAACATTGTGCTTATTGTAATTGACTGATTTTCAGCTAATACAAAGATTTCTACTTAGCCAAATTGAGATTCAGAAGGATTTATAGTGTTTTATTGTTCTAATTGCATCTTTTATTATCCTATTGCAATGGTGTGTTTCTATGTTACTCAGAATTCATCTTTGATGCTCTAACTTTCTATATAGATAAATTGATTGTGTTTTTTTTTTTACAGTTTCACATGTGTATCTCTTGACTAAAACTCTGTTATGCCTCAACTTCCATGATAACTAGATTGATTTGTTTACTGAAACTATTTTGACTCCATAAGCCCAATGTGTACTTGCTGATGTGATTTTCAACCTACATTTATCATCTATCTGAGTATTACCACACATAGAGTTAGCCATTTATATTTTTATCAAATCATTAACCCTTGAGCGAGCCCTCTCAGGTTGAGGAGGCTAAGCCTCAATCAAAATATTGGTTTGAAAGAGTTACATGATATTGATTTGATTAACAGCCTATCAGGTCCAATTTTTTGATAACACAGTCCTTGATATCTTTTTCTTCCGCCCACCTGGTTACATAATCAATGGCAATGATGATGTACCGGGCACCCGTCTTCTTTCCTTGTGGATTGATGGGTCCCAAAAATTCTATCGCCTACTTGTCGAATACCTGAAGAGCCATCTTTGGTTTTAGGGGAATATCATCTCGAAATGGGGGTTTCCTAGTCCGTTGGCATGTGTCATAGACCCGATGGTATGCATGGGCATCATTATGCAATGTGGGCCACCACAACCGAGCCCTCAATAATTTCTACGCAGTGGATTTTCCTGCATAGTTCCCTCCTGCGACTCCTCCATGGGCCAAAACCAAGATAGCTTATCTTTCATGTTCTAATACATACCTCCATAACACCTCATTCGGGGCTAGCTTGTAGAGTTGTCCTGCAATTATGGTAAAATGAGCTGCACGGGAAACCAATTCCCTTTTCTGTGGCACCATACTTGTGGTATGGATATGAATAACGTCTTCAAAGTGCTCATCAACCACCTTGATAGCAAACAGTTGCACGTCAAGAAATCATTCTTCCAAATTAGTTGGCTCTTCCCCACTCTCGATCTGAGACATGTGATCTGGCTCGACATTCAATCTCCTTGGTTTTACAATGATTTCAAAATAATACTCCTAAAAAAATAGTAACCACCTACAAATATTCCCCCCCAACACAAGCTTGTTGACCAGGTATTTTAAAGCTGAATGATCTGTGAACATCTTAAAGTGTCCACCTAATAAATAGGTCATTTATTTCTGTAGGGAATACACCATTTCCAACCCTTTGCACTCTGTGGTAGAATATTTAGGAAAAGGCAACCATATGATTGATGTCCTCTTCTCCGAGCTATGCTAAGACAACTCCTAATGTTATCCCTGATGCATCCACATGCACATTAAAGACCTTTGCCCAGTCATGAAATATAAGAATAGATGGAGTTACCATATTTTCCTTTAGTAGCTCAAATCTCTTCTGACACTTGTCATCCCAAAAAATGGGACATCCTTCTTTAGCAGATTTTCCATCGGCGCGGTGATCAAACATACCCTAGAACAAAATTTCTGTAGTAACCAGTGTGGCACAAGATGGAGTGCAATTGTTTCTCAGTGGTGGGTACTGCCAAATTGATGATAACCACGATCTTCGTTGGGTCTCTGACACACTATGTGTCCCAATAGAATCCCAAATGGGACATAGAATATGCATTTCTTGATGTTTAGAGAAATTTGGTGTTTCATGCAGGCATCCAGCATCATGCGCAGGTTTGACACATGATTCTGCACTAATCCAAAAATTGTCCAATCATCAAAATGGACTTCCACAAACTTATGAATGAATTCCTTGAATACTACTAAAACTATGCGTGAAAATATGGCAGGGGAATTCTTCAGCCCAAACAACATGACAGTGTACTGGAACAATCCCCACTCATTCACGAAGGTTGTCTTGCTACTTTCTTCAGGTGCTATGCAAATCTGATGGTACCCTGAGAACCCATCAGTGAACGATTATGCTTCATGACCTCCCACATTATCCAGAATTTCATCGGAGAATGGCGTAGGGAAAGGATCATGTACGCAAACATAATTTAACTTGTGTGGTTCTACGTAGGTCCTTATCTCTCCTTTAGTCTTCTCTTACTAGACCACCATAGGGCTTACCCAATCTGACTCTTTCACCAGTTCAATGATGCCTGCGGCCACCATATTCTCTATTTCCTCCTTAACTTTCTTTTTATATTTAGGGTTCAGGTGATAGGGACGTTGTTTGACAGTTCGTGCATCCGGTTTCAGGGTAATCCTCATAACACCCATATCCTCGATGATCCCTTTGAGTTATGAGAAATTTCTGGGGAACTGTAATATTCCTACTTAGTCTAAGCTAAGAGGAATATACATTTTTGTTTCATTTTCTGTTGCATGAATACATGAATAAAGGAGGACATGTAAAACTCCTAAAAATAAATGAATAAATCAATGCCCATATGAACAGGGATAAATCAGGGCCATGTAAACAAAACACTTGCAAGTGTGAATGGGTTTGAGCTATGATACTGGGTCAACCTTGACCAAATCTACAACGCAGTCTAGATTCAATGTACCTCATGGATGGACAACGCAATTATAGATGGAGGCTCCTCATGTGAAAGGAGCTAATTCATTGAAGTGGTTTAGGTTTTGACAAGGCTTCCATCTTATAAAAGGAAGAGGAGAGTATTAAGAGAGGGTTGTTGATTATTCATATTTCTGAGTATACTGTTTATTTAGACATATACCATTCTCTGCTATTTAGCTGAGAATAGTGCTGCTTAGAATTTGGGTGTTCCTATGCAGGAATCCCACCTATTCAATTGAGGATTTATTATAGGAGTCTTGCTGATTTCATCCACTATCAAGCATTTGGCCAAGCTCGTCTTCCAACTATAGCATTGATCCTGTTTAGGATTGGGTTTTCCTTGCAAGCTATAGCAAGTGGAGGCTAGATCTGCTCAGATCTAGGCCATTTCAGGGCCTCTTTCCACTGATAAATTCTTATATCCCATGGGCAAGAGAGTTCTGAATCTTTGGAGCTGATATTTTATATATTGGCATCAGGGAAACTTAGTGTTTCAAGCTACAATGCAGTTTCCCTTCCAGGACTGTGTTATTTTCAAAGAATAAATTGCAGGGTGTTTTGACCCACCTTTTGAGAACAGATCTCTGGTGCTGGACATTGCCTCTCACTTTGGTGATCCATGGTTTAGCTTGCTGATCCATGTTTTGTAGAGATCTGATCTTTTTCTAATGTAAAACATCTTCAAAAATTTCTAAATAATATTGTAGATCTGCTACTTTAATCTCATATCTACTCTCTATATTGCATGATTTGATCAAAACCCCAAGGGGATCTTGTAAAGGAGTATTTCTAGTGTATAGATCTAAAATGGATCTGATATTTTGTACAAATATTTTTGCTAGATTTGGAGTGTAACATACAACTGCTACAACTCTTATAAAAACGTTGTTAAGCTATTTTGTAGTCAATACATGTGTTGTGGCCCTCTTTCTTGAGGAGAAACTTCTATTTTGTCTTCTACATTATGTTGTATACTCTAAGGGCATCATTATGGATCTAATTTTCTGTTGTTTATATAAAATTTGATCCTTATTATTGGTCTCCTTCTCATGCTCTAAAAACTGCATTATTTCTGAAGCAGTTTCTTGCCCATAGCTGCAGCCCCTCTCTTCGAGTGTTTTTCAGCTAGAATAGGTGGTGGGAGATCTGTTTACCACACCTAGTTTGATTTTTTTTTCTCTCCTTTTGGATATAGACAATATATCCACTGTTCTAAGGGATCCAAGAGCTGAAAACTCATTTTAGTGCACAGGTTTCTCAGAATTGCATTATTCCAGCAGGCTTTGCTAAATATTCTCATTTGGGGATATTACAGTGGCATCAAAGCTTCTTTCTTGGCACAACCTGTGATTTTCATTGAAGAGCTAAAACCAATATGGCTTTAGGAGAATATGAGCCTCTTACTGATAGAGAGAAGAGATATCTGCATAGAGGCCAAAAGAAATTTGATTACACTAATGATGATCAGGACAAGGGTAAAGCCCCTGAATCTGGAAGTCATAAAGAAGGAGAAGAGTTTGTAAGAACTCTTTTGGTAGCCATGTAAGATCTTGCTAGAGAGAACAAAGAGATGATAGTGGATAGGATGAAGGAATATCCTAGGATATTTCATCCTGGAGAAAGCTCTAGCATGTCTCACCATTGGAATGATCAACCAGTGAACCAGCCACAAGCTCCACAACGCTCTACTATGCCTACCTTCTTGGCTATGGAGAGTGAAGGGCCTCAAGATCAAGAATCCCTTCAAGAATAATTTGAAGAATATGAGTCTCAGAATAAGAAATTCAAGGACCACTTGATTTTTCAAGATTTTTTTCACCTCAAGGACAAAAGAAGGCCAAGGCATCAGTATAGATATGGTGGATTCATTCAAAATCATGATCGACATCACTCTATGGGCAGATTCTTTTTACCCAAGTTTGATGGGTCATATACCAGTTCTGCCAAAGCATGGGTAGAAAAGTTGGATATCTAATTTTAGTTGAGAAAAGTCCCTGAGATGGAAGCCATCAAGTTTGCAGCATTGCACTTTGAAGGTGAAGCACACCATTGGTGGTTCCATGGGTTGTCTACATTGGGCCATGCCAATGTGACTGCCTATTCTGAATTCACTAGAATATTGGTGGAGAGGTTTGACAGAAAGGATCCGGAAGCACCTTTCATGAGCCTTGCAAAGTTGAAGAAGTCAGGTAATGCATAATCTTATATCTCTAAGTTTCTGAGATTATCTGTTATGGTTCCTGATCTGTCAACAACAAGGAGGGTGTAAATGTTCATCAATGGCTTGGATGAACCTCTACATGGGTTGGTTAAATCTACCAAGCCCATCAATTTGCATGATGACATTGAGAGGGCTAGAGACCTCCAAGATGCCTTGCCAAAAGCAAAGGCAACTTTTCAAAACAAGGCCCCTTACCTTTCTAAAGGGAAGGAAGATAAATTTGCTCCTTCCAAGGAGAGCTCATTCAAGAAGCCTCTTGATATTGAAGTCTAGAGGGAGCTAAGGAAGAAGAGGCTATGTTTCAATTTCCAAGAGTCATGGGTACCTGGACATAGATGTGATGTTGGGAAATCACACTACATAGAAGTCTTCTCAGATTTTGAGGAGGAAGGAGAAGATGATGAACCAAGAGGAGGTCACAGCGCTGAAAATGTTGAAGGAGATCCAACACAATTTGGAGATGGGAATGGAGAATTTGCTCCAATAGGAGGAACTCTTGCATCTTTGATAGGAGTACCTAGGTACTTGACCTTAAGAGTTCAAGGTTCAATCATGAATCAGAGGGTTTTTGTACTGATTGACAGTGGGGCAACCCACAACTTTATTGATGCTCATCTTATGCAGAGGAGGGCAATACCCACTGATACTTTTGATGGATTCTCTGTTTTGGGCCTGGGAGATATGAAAATGCAATGCATGCACTATTTCCCATAACTTTCAGTCAATATGGGATCATACACCTTCGTGGATTACTTTTTTGTAGTTGACATACCAAACACCAATCTCATTTTGGGTGTTCAATGGTTGATTACATTGGGGAAAGTCACCACTAACTTGAAGGCTCTGCAAATGGAATGGGTGGACATGAAGAGTGGTGAACCTAAAATGATCCAAGGCATGCATACTTACCCCTCACCTAGCACTTCCACAAAGACAATAGATATGGATTTGCACAGTGGAAGCAAGGACCTCACAGTCCCTTCTCTTATGTTCATGAGAATTCTGCATGTGACATTCTTATCTAGTGGAAAACCACCTGAGAGGCCACCAGATCCAGATATTGTGGGAAGTGCCTCACAAAGTGCCACGCTAAACTTAGATCCAAGAGGGATTCTAGCAATGGAAGACCAATCTATAGCGCTCGGAGGCTTGGGACAGCTCAAGGATAAGGGGGATCTTCGTCCTTTATCACTACCACCCCCTCTCATTTCTAGATCTGCGCTATGGGAGGAGAATAATGGGAGGATCATCCTTAAAAAACACATCTTTGGCATAGGAGATGTCAAATAGGAGATCAAAAACATGACATACACTCCTCTGGATGTATCATCAGCGTTGTCTTTGTTGAACAGTGTGGATTTGTACTGGAAATCTCAACTGCTTGTAGAGTATTCCAAAGATCTCCACACATGTATGATACTAGATGACATGTAGCAAGAAGAGGGCTACTTAGTCCAAGGGGGAGTAATCTGTCATCATGGTAGGGTCTTCTTTTCTAGAGCTTCCAAGCTCAAGAAAAAGATACTGCAAGGGGCACAGAAAGAGTTCTTTTTCAGCCATATGCAGTCAATGAAGATCTACACCCTAATCATGAGGAGCTTTGATTGGGAAGGCTTGAGAGGGGAACTACATCAGCACTTTCAAGATTGCATGAGCTATGTGAAGTTGGGGCAGCCAAGGGACTCTATGCAAGAGTAATTTCAGCCATCTCTTCCTTCTTTTGGAAGAGGAGGAATGCCATGCACAACTCCATGTGTATGAGGAACTATGATGGTAAAGAATCTGATCATGTAAATCAAGTTTCATTTTCTTATTTATCACATTATTTTACCATGTTTTTGTAGGCCATGAATCCTAAAGGGAGTTATATATCATGTAGATCTCATGGAATTTGGTGGGCCAATAAATTTCTGAACTTGGCCACTCCCCTGTTGTGCAAAGGCAGATTCCTTTTCATGATGGGTGCTTCCCAAAGGCACCAAACATATCTGACATATTAAACTATGTTAAGATGACTTGTGCAGAAAATGTGTGGTGGGAAGGCCTCTTACCACACCTTGATCTAATGCAGGCAGGAGATGCACTGCACTGGCATCACATGTGGGATTTTGACCCACCTCCTCAAGCTCAAATTTATGTTTGTATATATGTAATTTTGCTTCCATACTTGGATGACATAGTTGTGCTATTTATGGGATTGTATGGAGGGAGGATGGGCAGTTTGTATGTACCACATGGAATGGAACTTCTCTATGTACCTCATGCTATATGTTTTAGAGAAATCATTGCTCCAGCCATGTTTATTTCTGTTGATTTTTTCACTCCTTGTCGGCTAGAATATGTACATCTTATGATGACTTTGGAGGAACAATTCATGATGGGTTGGCTTGGTGAACACTTTGTTTATGAGGATGGCTTGATCCTTGATGGTGTTACCAATGGAGGAGGAGAAGTACTGGAACACTCACTGTTACATAGCAATTTTTCACCGTCCCTGAAATTCCCCGTCCCACACATTGGAGGGCTTATTACGTGACCTGTGAGTAGTGACATGACCTAAAACCACTTTCATGGCATCACCCTGCACATGGACATTCATTCCCCTGAGACAATTCCTTGTGAAAAACCCTAAAAATAGCCTTTTTTTCCTTGGCATGACTAGCCAGTTCAGCCCTTGCGCCAATGGGGGAAATCCTCCAAAGAGGGCGCGCCAGCTGGCACACTGTCACAGTGTTATACCCGCGCCAGGCTTATTAAGGAGTGTTTTAAAAAAAATAAATGGTGGAAGTTTGACTCCAACCAATTCCTAAACTAGTCTCTAAATTGAGTTGGGAGGTTTGGCTCCGGATCTCCATGTAGAGGAAGTGGTTTTCCACTTCTGATGGAAGCTTCCTTGAGGAGAGGGCCAATCCCATGATTGTAGGGATCCCAACTCCCCTTCCACCATCTATATAAGCTTGCCATTTTCCTTTGAAAACTAGTCTCCAAGAGCCTTCATAGCCTAAAGAATGCTCCAAGAGCCTTGATAGTCCTCATAGATCCAAATCAGTAGCAAGGAGATTATTGTCAAGACAACCGAAGAGAGAGGCTTGTCCCATTCCCAATGAGCTTTATCGAGACGTATTCCGCTGTCGACCCGTCGAAGGAAGATTCAGCGTCAGAGCCAGGTTGTATCTTTCTTTGTATTAATTAATGATAATCGACTTTGGTTATGGTTCTACTCGTATTATTCATCGTGATCATGAGTTGTGTCTTCTCTGAATGATACATAATTTCATATATTGGGTTTTACGCTTGTGTGTTTGTCATGTTTCTTGTAAGTGCAGGTGTTTCATCGCGACAAGCGGGAGAATTGTGATATGCCGGAGCAAGGAAACGGGAGCACTATTTTCTCTATGAACAATAGCATTGGACTTAAGGTAGGCATTCTTCGCAATTTGGTCTATTGCAACTAGGAACTTGCACCTTAGCGTGATACAATTGTTGCTAGACCCGATCTAGGCTAGTAGGGATCACCTTTGTCTGCAGAGGGGATCTACCTCTACAAAAAATTGGTGACTCCACTGGGGAGACGTTGATTTGGAGTATTGTCTTGTCTTTTCGGTCAATTCTTGACTTTGCTTGCTTGATCAGCTCTTTTGGCTGGCTCTTTTCGTGTGTTTGGCTTTTTTTTAGCTTCACCATCACTAGTCTATTTCTTGGATTGCTCTTTTTTTTATTTTTTCTTAGTAAAATCGATTGGCGCACTTATTAGCCTGACAGTCACACCAATTGGCGCATGTTGCCAGTGTATTACCCGCACCAATCCTGTTATGGCACTAGATTCAGCCTGACAGTTGCGCCAATTCTATAAGGTGCTAGGTTTTGCTTTGTTTCGAGATTTCTGAGCTTGATCTGTGATTTTGGTTTCATTTTTACGATTTCTGAAGTGTTCTGGAGCCTTGTTTGACTAAATGTGACCTTCATCCTTTGGTTTTTTGCCCTCATCTATTGATTTTGCATTCTATCCCTAGGGCATCTAGGTGCTATAGTGCGTCGAGCCTCCTGTGGGAGTTTTTGGTTTCTATCTATTCCGTCAACTGTGTGATTTCTTCTCTGCATTCGTTTGGTGGTTGTCTATCGTTTTCTTGCGTTGTTTGAGTGATTGGATTCTTCCTCATTCAAATTCCGCCTTGTCTTGTTTTGGGCCTAGATTACATGGTTCATTTGAGTCTTTGGGATTCTCTTGGTTTTGAGGGATTGTTTTTTCAATTTGAGGTCTAATTGTGTGTTTGCATTGAGTGAAACTTGCTTGTTTTTACTCCTTTGATATCGCTTCTCAAATTTCTCGTTTCATTAGTTTTCATTTGTTTAGTGCACTTTGCTCTTAAACACTGGAAATACAAAAAAAAAATCTCTTTTTCTCTCGATTAGTTAATGAAAATTGAATCTTTTCTGTGTTATTAGTGATTTATAACTCTGAAAGAAAAGGCTTTTTGTTTTCATTAGCTTGAATTAGAGACATTAGTGATTGTTTTTTGGTCATTTTGTTATTGTATGAAAATCTCTTAACTCTCTCGTAATTAGCTTTCATCGAATGAAATGATATATTGTGGCATGTAGTGTGCATTTAGGAGATTTTGAGACATAACACTTGTCAAGGCCTGAAAACTGAAACATAATTGAAGATTAACGTTAAAATTTATTCAATTTACGCTAAGGAAACATTAAAGCATTAACGAAATACTTAGAGGTCTAGGGTAGAGACGTGTTCCGGCGTCGTTAAACCTAGTAGTTTATCGTTCGCCTCCTGGCTTTGGACAGCACTAGTACGGACTTGTGCTCCCCGTACCATTGCGTATATAAAGGGAGACCCCACTAGGTTGCTATCCTTTATCCACAGGAAGCCAATTCTACCGCCCTATACCCATGATACACTGGACAAAGAATTCGAGGAGATTTCCTGCACGTACGTTAAGTCCTTGGTTGATTTCTCTTTCATTTTGAAACCAAGGTGTATATTGCAGTTCACGGTTATTTGGTACACCCTTTGCCTAGAATTCCTGACCAGTCATTTTGATCTTATCTGACTCCTTAAATTTGAAAAGATCACCAAGCACTTGTCCTTTCACGCTTGCTTCAAAACTAAAAGAGATAGAGTCATCTTTCATCTGTTTCTCGACTCTTAAAACATGAAACAGTGAAGTTTCTAAGTTTCAATGTGGTAAAATAAATCACCTGCGATCACACGCCCTGTTAGAATTTGCTTGTTGGTCGTTTGATTGTGTGCCTTGATTTTTCAGCCTGTGTGTTTTTTTTATCTTTTTCTCTTGTCGTTATTGTCACAGCGGCGGAACCCTCAGTTTCGTCTACTGGTAGTCCGTATACAGACGATTCATCATAGGCCTCTCAGTCCTCTGCTAAACCTCAGCAGCCTATCATTTCCAAGTTTACCAATGGGGGACCAGTTCTATCTGAGCTTCCCTTTGGATTACTAGTTGAGTTCAATTGGTCCTTATCCGATGCTTGGTCTGGATTTGGAGTAGGGGAATGCTTCCCTCCTCTCACATCGGGTTCGCCTTTTTTAGCTGCTGTTATTCCTCCTAGTCCTCGCCGTCTGTTACGAGATCTTGCGGTAGGTTCAGATATGGGTGCATCCAGCCATTCCCCTAGTGAGGAAATCCCCATGTCCGATGAAGATTACCAGTTGTTCCCAGAAGACAACCCCAAGTTATCTGTCATGTCTTCGCCCGGTCCCTCGCTTCCAGCGGGATATAGATCTTTGAGTCAGATTATGACCACTGTTGCCTCTATGGGGATATCAACTCCTTCTACGAGGCCAGTTATTCCTTCATTGGGGATGTCTCCAAGGACACCCATCACATCATCCCCTCAGGTCACTTCAGTACTTGTCAGGCCCACTGTCTATGTGGCCGCATCTACACCTGTTGTTACCACTCAGTCCGTAAGGACCACGTCTCTTCCCGAAGACATCTATATAGCATCTGCTATGCCAGAGAACATTTCTCCTAAGGAGTATTGATTATCCCTACAAAAATCGAACCCCAAGGTCAGTCAATCCTCCCAAGATCCTAACCATCCATATTTTTCGCATTATGCACAGGATGGTACCCCCGTTTACATTTTTCCATATCAATACGATGAGAAGGGAAACCATTTACATTTACCCGCTCCCGAGGCTTATCTCCATGGTCAAGGTTTTCCGTCTAACCAGGTTGGGCAACCCTACAACCCACAAGGGAAACCCTTCTAGGGCCAACCTTTGGGACAGCCTGGTTATCTTTATGACCCACAAGGTCAGCCCTTACAAGGCCAACCTTCGGGCCCGCAAGGGTTGTTATACGGTCGACAAGGATAGTCCTACGACCCTTCAGGTCAACTTATCAAGCCTCACCCTGTGGTCCAACTAGGGCAACCTCAAGGACCCACAGGTCAACGGGGGTCGTTGTACGGTCCTGGGGGGCAAGTCCAACCTTCTCAACCTATGGTGCAACCTCAGTATCATATTGGTCTGAATGTTGCACAGCTAGGGCCCTCTTATGGTACTTTTTCAGGTCAAACCAGTTATCAGGCACAACTTGGCCCCATTCCACCACTAGGCCAACCGGCCCATCCATCTCAGCCTGGTGTCTCACATCAGCCAGGTCAACCTGTACAACCTGTGTAGCCTGTTTACCCAGGTCAACCTGTTCAACCAGGGCAGCCCGTTCAGCCAGGTCAACCTGTTCAACCAGGCCAGCTTGGATAGCCTGTCAACCCTGCTTAACAGCCGATTTACTCGATGTCGCAACCGAATCAACCAATGTGCCCTAATTATCAGGCTCAGTAGGGTCCCACCTATTAGCAGCCCGCTCAACCTCAAGGCGGTTACTATCCTCAAGGTTAATCTCGACCGACTTATAACCCGCCCCAAGGTTCCCATTATTATCCTCAACAACCCGGCTACACCTATACTCAGCAGCCAAATCCACAGACTGCTCAAATGGGGCCGAAATATAATCAGGGTCCATACCCCGGTTATCAACCCCTATACACTGGTTACCAGCAACCGTATCAACCTGGTTATATGGCCTATACCCGCTATAGTTAGAATCCTTCGGGACAGAACCCATGGGGGCAAGGATATGCTCAACCAGCATGGAGTATAGGTATAGGTCCTTATCGAGGGCCTGGTATGCCTTTTAATCTATAGTTTCCGTTCTTGGCTGCCTTGGAGTTACCGACGTTTCTAAATTAACCAATGATATGA
Source organism: Pinus albicaulis (assembly GCA_034641835.2). Taxonomy (NCBI): domain Eukaryota; kingdom Viridiplantae; phylum Streptophyta; class Pinopsida; order Pinales; family Pinaceae; genus Pinus; species Pinus albicaulis. Next base: position 942,770,032 of record CM076580.1, on the reverse strand, counting down.
TTCTTCACAATCCTTATTGGCGCCCAGTTCCGACCAAGGTACCCGGCAACTATCCTAAGTTTGAAAGTAAAGCTGGAGAGGACCCCCAAGCTCATGTAATGACCTACCATTTGTGGTGTTCGTCTAATTCTTGGGTGGATGATTCAATTCATCTACGTCTCTTCCATCGCACTCTCACCGGTGTTGTCGCTAAGTGGTATATAGAGTTACCCCGTGGCATCTTTCAAGACTTCAATACGTTAGCTATGGATTTTCTAACTCACTTCCAGTTACCAGTTCGCTATGAATCCGAGATGCATCTCCTGACTTCTTTGAAGCAGGATAAAGCCACCCACTTATCTGATCACATTCATGAGTGGTGACGTCGTCGTAGATTGATCAATTTTGATATACCTGATCAAATAGTAACTCATTGGTTCACCACCTCCTTTGTTAGCAAAATCGCTCAAGATATTTCTATGGGGGCATGTGTGGCTGAAGAACAAGCCATCGCGCGTGCCTAGTACTTAGATCTGGTGTACTCTCAATCTAGCACGCTTTATGACATTTTTACTGATGCTCTACGGCCAGGAACCTCTAAAGCACCACCTACCCCAGCGGTGGATGGTGTTATTGGTTCCATTTCTAAAAATTCTCGGAAATCCTCGAATGGGAAGCAGAAGTCCAATTCTTCCAATAATTCTTCTCTTCCCGCCCCTCCAGATTCTGGAAAAACTGCGGAGGTCAACGCCGTTCAGGCTAATCCTACGGAAAAGGCATCCAAAGGAAAGAAGAATGGAAAAGGAAAATCCAAACTCGATGCCCCTAAACCAGAGTCTTCTAAACCTTGTACTGATGACAGATCCCAACGTAAACCGAAGTACCCTTGTCTTATTTGTGAAGGAGACCATTATACCAAAGATTGTCCTAGACGATCTGAAATTAGTCAACTTCTGAAAGGCTCCAAAGGGACTCTGGTAGTTCTCAAAGAACCATTCCTGTCTCAGCAAACCCATATGGTTGAACAGCCTTCACCGTCTACACCATTTAGGTCCTAGGTCTTTATGATGAATGGTGTTGCACCTATCTCAATTTCTACGCGTTCAAAGGATTATACCGGATCACGCCAAGCAGCTGGGAAGGAAGTCGTGGATGGCCCACCTCCCCATCCTATCTCTGGTCCTTTGGAAATTGAGAAGCCTAGTGCTAAACCTGTTGTAAGGCCACCTTCTAAAGGTGTTCTGCAAAGATCTTCCTACAACCCAAATTCCCGTGCCGCTCAACACTATAGTATTGTTGAGGATTTGGCGTAGGCACCTTCTGCCATGTTTGCATTAGAAGTCCTTCAAAATTTCCCATCACAACGGAAAGATCCATTGTCCGCAATTGGTGGAATTGATCCCATTGATTCTAATCTTCTCACCTTCGACCTAGAAAATTTTACCCCCCGACTTCTGCATCAAATTTCTCTTGTGATACAAGTCGAGATCAACGGCCTCAACATTCATAGGGCTGTTATGGATGAAGGTGCTTCCACCCGTGTCATGTCATCCGCTTGCTGGAAGGCCGTTGGCTCTCCAGCTCTTTCATCATCTCCAAAGCCTTAGAGGCATTCGATGGTCGAGAATCAAAACCCCTAGGTGTTCTTGAGAGTTTTTCGATTACGTTACAAGGAAATACAATCAACGTAGAAGTAGAAGTGGTTGACGCCAAGCTTAACTACAATCTTATTCTTGGCCGTAGTTGGACTCACGCCATGTTATGCGTACCGTCCACCCTCTTCCGGCTTCTCAATTTCCCTCATGAGGTAAAAATCGTTACTATGGATCAGTTATCTTTCTTCAACTCATCCTCTGAGAAAAACGTTCCTTACGTGCATAAGATCCCAAATCCCCCTGATAGTGTAGGACTTAGTCTCTTCAAGGACCCTGTCCTCATGGGTATTTTTCCCGCGCTACCACTGTACACCATTCAAGTTAATATGATATCTAGGTCAGAAGACCCATGGATCATCCCTTTGCCTGAACAGGTGACTGATTTTGGAGAATCTATGCCCTTAACTCCAGTAGAGATTAATTACTATGAAATTGTTGACGCATCCAATCCTCCTCCTCCTCAACATGCTCCCTCGAGCATGGCTTTAGATATCTATTCTCAATCCCCCTGGCTTGGCGAGGCCGACTCGCCTGATCCTCTAAAAGAGATCTTCCCTTTTGACGAAGCCATTGTTGAAACAACGTCTCTTGAGGAATTGCCTTGGAGCGATGGACATCGTCATTCCTCATTGATGCCTGACCTGGGGGCAATGTCTGATTTTATAGAGCGTGATGTATCCGTTTATCCCCCTCCTGAGCCTCCTCCGTTGAGCTCGTCGGAGCATAGTTCCTCCACTTGTGTCAAGCTCCTAAAACAATGAAACAAGATACTATGAGGACAATTATTTTAAGTGTGTCAACCTCGTTAAAATAATGAAACACGAGCCTGTTCAATTCAAGTTTTGTTAGATTTACATCAAATCTCTTGTGTTTTGAACCTTCACTCCATTTTCCTATGGACTGAAGCTTGGGGGGCATGTACCTCGAATTGAGACACCATGCTATGGGGCATGCCCGTCTTCCTCATTTCAAGCATAGTTTGCATATGTGTTTCCATGTGTGCTTTTAAGCTTGCATAAAAATAAAATGTGTGATTAGATACATTTTGTGAAATTTTTCATTGGGTCGTTTGTTATGAAACTGATACATTAGATAAAATTGTATTATACATTTTCATAACATATAAAAACATCATCACATGTAAAAATATCCATCCAGAAATAGGTATATATATGTGTGTGTGTGTGTGTGTGTGTGTGTGTCGAAATGTTTGCAGAGTGTGCATCACATAAAATAAAAAATATACATGTTCATCCTACTATAGCTGGAGACAACATGTCTCTCAAAAATATATGCATGAAAAAGCCCTAGATGTATAATCATCATGGCGCTCGTGGTAACATGTCACCGTGCGCACCAAGCGTCTCAGGAGTCGGTGGAGGCGACTAGGCACCCCCACCGTGTGTCTCTAATATGCCATCGGAACATCTGCTAGCTGGGCATAGTCTGGAATCCCCCGGGAAATGCCCTCAAGGTTTTGGATCAGCTCTCCTCCTTCGGCACCCTCTGCCTGAGGGTCGTATGCGAGAGGAGTTCTCCGCGCAATAGGCGACATGCCAGCAGGTCTCTCTGGGCCAACATATGCATACACATAGAAATGTTGTTAGAATAGGCATGTATCATAAGAAAAATAATATAAATACATAAAAAATAAAAAATAGTCATACCCAGCTCCTCATCCCAATCCTCCCCCTCCGGGAGAGGAAGATCTGGGTCTCTAGTGAAATCGGTCCCAGCATAGGGCCAATCCTCAACTACGATCAGTTGATGCCGTAACCATGCAAAGAACTCAGGCCTCCAGGACATCTACTGGCCCCCTCCTAACCTGGGCATAAGTGCTGCCCAACGAGCCGTCCTCGGATCCCTCGGTGTCAGCTCGACAACTATTACCCCTTTGCCTTGAAAAATGGGTAGTCGTTCCAAGATGAACGACACCAGAATGGAACCGTATCCAAACTGCTTCAGTTTGGATTTCTTGCACTTTTTTAGCTGCCTTTTGATGTTGGTTGTCACTGCAATGGCCCAATCGAATAGTTTAGGAGTTGTACCTTGGTTGCCTCATGTGGTGCCTGCAATCCCGCAACCCATGTAATGGTGTAAAGCACTACTCTGAGTGCTAGGTCGCAGACAGTGTGGATGTCCACTTTCCCACTTCCCGATCCTATCTGTTCCCCTGGGCACACTCTCACCATTACCTGTTCCATATTCTCTCCAAAATGTCCACTGCCTGTCATAATGGGCATTGGGCCTCTACGCGACAGTTCGGTTATGAGGTAGACATCAGAGACCTCAATTTCTAGCACTTGGTCCAGAAGTTTGAACACATCCTTGTTTTCATCCCATATGCTGACCAAGTACTGTAATAGCTCAAGTTGAGCTCATAAGCATGGCGTGAGGAAGAATTTCTTGAGACGACAGTTCTGGAGTGCATTCATGCAAGCTTCGTTTTGCATGGCCATTTCGTCTTCTTCTCCATGTTCCCTCTCTTTCCATTCAATAACCATTATGCCTGAATATCTGCATCAACATGATTAAAAATGCCTTGTTAGATCTCTGTTGCATTCAAAAATCCATATGGATGGCTCACATTTTGAAAATTTAAAGCGGAAAATTGCATTGCGCCATTGGCGCGACCCATTTGTGAGCAAAATTCCATTGGCATGGGTCTGTGCCCGATACCCGCGCCAATGGGCCAAGCCCTAAAATTCCAAAGGGTTCCCCCAGAGGTAAATTTCACAATGGAAATTCATAAAAAATGGATCAAAACAGAGCTTAAGGGAGCGCCTCTTACCTGGAACTGAGGAGAATCTGAATGGTGTCCTGGACCAGTCACAATCACCACCACATGTTCACACAGAAAAATACCACTGTTGCTCTCCAAATGAGGTAAAAAGTGAAAGTAAATGTGCTTTTACTATTTGTGGCATATTTATAACTTTTGAAGTCAAAATTAGGTTTTAAAAGTCATTTTTCTCAATACTTTAAGATATTTTTTGTCGGAAAATGGATTTTACACTCGCTTTCGTGTGCAGCAACAGGTTTTTCCACAGCTTTGACGGTGATACGAGTTGTATTTTATACTTTTTTGAACTCGGTAAAAACACGAAAAAGTCATTTTGGAGTCATCTTTTAGCTCTTTTCGGACTCTCTAAACATGAAAATATTGTCGAGTCGCTTGTCATTTTGATCTTGTTAAAGTGGTTACAAAACGACATCTACCCAGTATACGTTTACCCCTTTTTCGGGCTGGGATAGATTATTTATGAAAAAGGAATACCCTAGCCTATCGCGACTAGGAGGTTTTCTTAGACATAGCTTTCTACCTTTTCGGATCTGAGGAACTATTTACGAAAAGGGACTATTGGAGTTTACTTTTCCGCTGTCTTTTCAAAATCTCTAAACATGAAAAGACACCGAGTTCTTCCTTTGTCAGACTCGTTAAACCCCGATGACATCGGATTCAGTCGTAATGACAATATTCGAGTTCCTCCTTCCTAGGGATCGTTAAATGTACTAGGATGGATTCGTTCGAAGGAAGGAATTATATTACAAGCATATGCTATCCCCTTCAAGCTTGTTTTCAAAAATTAATTGGGGTACTCGCCAGAAATGGTGGGAAAAATGGAACCAGTATCATCGTCGTGTCTGTAGTATCTCGCTCTTGAACATGGCACTTGTCTGCATTCATGTCGGGTTGGGGACATCTCATCTTGTTTTCTGCTTGCCTCCGTGGGTTTGGGTAATCCCTTTTGACCTCTCATCTGCTCTTCGCCTCGTCGTCATGACCTCTGATCTTTTGATGTCAAATGCTGCCAAATTCATTGTCGTGCCGCCGATATGTTCAAGAGAAGTTGACCTCTGCAAAGTTTCAACCCTCCTCTAATTCTCATTTGATCTTGATTCACAAAATTATGTTCCTTTGTCTCGCGTCTATGATGTGGGAAACACTAAGGCGCACCTTCGATCAAGGTCACTTCCTGTCGACTTCAGCTCATTATCCAGGAAGCTGATCTAGAGACTCCCTTCTGGTACCTTAGAGCCTGCATGCCTCAATGGCAGTTTCTTCGCATTCAACGTAAGGTTTTCATTATTGACCTTCGATCGGATGATTCTATGGGTGTTTGACACCAGCTCACTGTTCGCATTCTGTGGATTGTACCTATAGTACCTTAGGGGCCATTGTCATCATTGGTGGTACCTCTCACATTTGTTAACGGCTTTCATCATTGGCTGGTAATCAGACAATGTTCTTGCATGTTCGACTTCAGCTCACATATTCACATGCTTGAACTTGTACTCTGTTTGGGTTGAGATGGAGCAAAAGACCCTGGATTTTGTCCGTTGGAATCCAAGCTGCGAGTTTTGTGGATTATTATGATTGTTTACATGACTCATTCATTGGATGGATGCGACCATACCTGAGTCTATTTATTGATCCTTACTGGATGGCTGCGTCCATACCTTGGATCTGGATTATTGTATACTCTGTTATGGATGGCTACACCCATACCACATATATCATGTATTTGAGATATCATTTGTATTTGTCTACGCAGGTTTTCTGACTGCATTGTTTTCATTTGGACATGTTTTCGTAAAGCATTTCACCCCTTTCTCTCTTTCGGGCCTCATGCTTTAGGGGGCGTCTATTACACAGCAATTTGTCACCGTCCCCGCAATTCCCTATCCCACACATTGGAGGGATTATTCCGTGACCTCTGAGCAGTGACGTTGTTGTGTAACCAGCTTCAAAAGTAGAAGAAAAGAGATATAAACGCCTTAGAAATAAGCCACTTTGAGGGGGAAACCTCCAATACATTACATAAATGCACAATTCTTGGATGATACAATTCACAAAACCTCCTTTCTATATATAGGAGTCCATGGGGCCATAATTTAATCCTAGCCGACCTAACAATAATAATTTAAGGGCACAATAATAACAAAATGGGGGTTACAAGGGTACAATAATAACAATAAGGGGTTTAAACTAACAATAATAAGGGGCTATACTAGTGATATAGGGACCTAACATGCCCCTCTCCTTCAAAAAAGTGTTGTCCTCAACACTTGAGTAGCTCCGGGTGCTTCCGTATAAAATTCTCATCCTCCCATGTAGAATCTTCAGTGGGTAAGTTCTTCCACTTGATGAGATACTCTGAAATTGATCGATTCCGTAGTTGTCGAGTTCTTTTTTCTATGACTGCTTTAGGTTCCAATATGATCTTCCCTTCCCCATCAAGTTTTGGCAATACTGTTTGAACTGGAAGATTTTCACCTATAACCTTCTTTAAGCATGAAACATGGAACACTGGATGTACTCGCGAAGAAGCAGGAAGCTCCAATTTGTATGCCATAGTACCAATCTTTTGCAACACCTTGTAAGGACCATAGTACTTTGGCGATAATTTATTATCCTTCTTAGCTCGCTTGAGGGACATTTGTTTGTATGGTTGTAGCCGTAAAAATACCCAATCTCCTACATCAAAACTTCTCTCGCTGCGATGTTGATCTGCCTGTTGTTTCATTCGATTTTGTGCCAAATTCAGGTTATCCTTTAAGAGTTGGAGAACTTCTTGCTGATGCTCGATGTGATCTTCCACTGCTTGAACCTTCAAATTTTCCCTTAAAGATGATGTGATCGATGGTGGATGATATCCATAAAGTGCCATAAATGGGGTCATTTTTGTTGCAATATGGAAGGAAGTGTTATACCACCATTCAGCGAGAGGTAACCACTTGACCCATTGTGTTTGTTTATCATATACAAAACAACGAAGATATCCTTCCAAAAATTTATTTACTATCTCAGTTTGACCATCGCATTGAGGATGATAAGATGAGCTATGAGCTAATTGAGTACCCAAACAAGAAAATAACTCCGTCCAAAAATTTCCAGTAAAAATGGGATCTCTGTCGCTCACAATAACTCTTGGGCTTCCATGTAGCTTTTGAATTCTGTCCATAAATGTAGTAGCAACCGTACTTGCTTTAAATGGATGAGATAATGCACAAAAGTGTGCATACTTGGTAAGTCTATCAACTACCACCATGATGACACTCTTTCCTTCGGACTTAGGTAAACCTGTGATAAAATCCATTGAAATCTCCTCCCAACGTTGACCTGGAATGGATAAAGGTTGTAGAAGTCCCGGGGTCTTAATTGTTTCCACTTTATTCCGTTGGCAAACCAAACATTCCGCCACAAAATTTCGAATATCAGATTTAAGGCCATCCCAAAAAAATTCTTTCTTCACCCTGTGGTAAGTTTTTAAAAATCCTGAGTGTCCTCCTAAAGGAGAAGTGTGCAATTCCAGAAGAATCTTTTGTTTTAGTTGGGAATTCTTACAAAGATATAAGCGATCTTTGTACCATAAGGAATCATTTTCCAACTAAATGTATCAGATGTACTAGGATCTTGCTGCAACTTTTGAATGAGTGTCCATACATCTTTGTCCTTCTTCCATTCATCTTTTGCTTCGGTTATCCAATCTGGTTGGATAATAGAAATGGCACAAAGCAATGCTTCCACCTCTTCATTCTTTCTTGAGAGTGCATCTGCAACAACATTCAACTTTCCTTTTTTGTAGATTATTTCAAAGTCATAACCCAACATCTTTGTGACCCATTTTTGTTGTTCTTCCGACGATAGTCTTTGTTCCAAAAAGTGTTTAAGACTATCATGATCAGTTTTTACCTTGAAGTGTCTTCCCATTAGGTAAGTTCGCCATTTCTTTAGTGCATGTAGTATTGCTAACATTTCCTTCTCATAAATAGGTTTCTGTAAATACTTTCCTTTGATTGGACGACTTTCAAAAGCAATGGGTCTTCCTTCCCGCATTAAAACTGCACCAATTCCATTTCCTGAGGCATCACATTCCACAATAAAGGTTTTTGTGAAGTCTGGCGTAGCTAAGACCGGTGCTAGGCACATTGCCTCTATAAGATGTTCAAAGGCCTTAGTTGCTTCAAGAGTCCATGAAAATGCATCTTTCTTCAATAATGTTGTTAGAGGTGCTGCTATTCTCCCATAATTTTTAACAAACTTGCGATAATACCCTGTTAACCCGAGAAATCCTCGCAACTGCTTTATGGTTGTGGGGACTTTCCATTCCTTAATGGCTTTAATTTTGTTAGGGTCCACTTTAACCCCCTCGTGAGATACAATATGACCCAGATATTCCACCTCTTGTACTCCAAAGAAACATTTGGACTTTTTTGCATATAATTGTTTCTCCTGCAATAGTTTGAGCACCCCGTCAACATGTTCAACATGATCCTTCCAAGACCTGCTGTAGATTAGTATATCATCAAAAAATACTAGCACAAATTTTCTAAGGAAGGGTTTGAAAATGGAATTCATCAACCTTTGAAATGTAGAAGGTGCATTGGTAAGGCCAAAAGGCATGACCAAAAATTCATAATGACCCTCATGAGTTCGAAATGCTGCTTTTGGAATATCTTCAGTCTTCATTCTAATTTGATGATATCCTGAACGAAGATCCAACTTGGTAAAATAAATTGCTCCATGTAATTCATCCAATAATTCATCAATCACAGAATGGGAAATTTATCTTTAATGGTGAGCTTATTGAGCTCCCTATAATCCGGACACATGCGCCATGATCCATCCTTCTTGTGTACCAATACTACAGGAGCAGAGAAAGAACTTTGACTAGGTTGAATTATACCCGCCTCTAACATTTCTGCAATCATACGTTCAATTTCGCTCTTTTGGAAGTAAGGATATATATAAGGCCGATGTTTGGAGGAACACTTCCCGGAATCAAATGAATAGCATGATCATGATCACGAATAGGTGGGAGTCCTTTGGGAGTTTCAAACACCTTGGAATGATTGTCCAAGACTTGTTGGAGATCTGCAGAAATAGATGATTTTAATGTTGGAACTTCTAGTGAGCATAATTGTGCAATTACGCCAAGCTGTTCTTTCTTTAGAATCTTTGTCATGACATTAGAGCTTATTATCCTTCCTGGCTTCCCCGCAATACCCCGTAATTCGACTTCCTTTCCTTCTGAAAAAAATTTCAAGAAAATTTCTTGAAAATTAAAAGCTACCGTCCCCAAAGATTGTAACCATTGTACTCCTAGTACAACATCGGCACCTCCCATAGGAATGGCAAGCATTGGACTAGTCAATATATATTCCCCCATGGTTAGCTTGATATTATGGCATTTTCCAGAGCAATTTATAGTTCCTCCATTTGCAACCATCACTTGACATTCTGGTGCTGGGTATAGGAAACAATTTTATTCCTTGGCTACCTTACAATGAATAAAATTATGGGTGCTACCTGAATCAATCAACACTATTACCTTTTTCTTCTTGATATGTCCTTCTATCTTGAGAGTTTGAGTGGTAATTCCTGCCAGTGCATTACACGACATGGTCGGATTCATTTCTTTCCCTTCTATGGCTGGTTCCTGGTGTATATCCTCTTCTTGTTCATTTTCTTCTTCCTCTTCACAATCTATGTAAAATAATTTCTTCTCAGCACACTTATGACCTTTAGTGTATTTGCTATCACAACCGTAGCAAAGCCCTTTTGCTCTTTTTTCTTCCAATTGTTGTGGTGTCAACCTTGTAGGTTGTGGAAATCTAGGCGTAGCAACACTTCCTTCTTTATAGAATTGAGTGGTAGGCTTCCTTGTCGCCATAATTTTACATTCAACTTTTCTTGCCAACCTGAATGCCTTCTCCAATGAATCAGGTTTCAAAACGCGAACTTCATGTTGGATGTTATCCTTTAAAGTGCCTAGGAAGAGATCAATCCTGTGTTCCTCTGTAAGATCAGTTACCCTTATATTCAATTTTTGGAAGTCCTCAATGTGCTGCCCCACTAAACCCTTTTGTTTGAGATTTATCAATTGGGTAAAGAAGGTGCTGCTCTTTGTATCCTCATAATGTGCTATCATTTCCTCCGTAAAAATTGACCAAGTGACAATTTTTTTACGGGAGCAAAGCCATTGATACCATACAAATGTATTTTGTTCTAAATGCAAAGTTGCAATGCGTACCTTTTGTGTGTTTTGCACATTATGGAGATCAAAATATTGCTCCATCTGTAGTATCCATGTTACACGATCCTTTCCATCAAACTTCCTCATATCCATTTTTGGAATATGGTGGTTCTTCCCGCCAACATTCGAGTTTATGAAATCATGATTAACATTTATTTTGTTCTCATCAGGAGGTTCTTCTCCTATATTTCCGCCATTAGAAATCATTTCTGGTTTTAAGCTTGTCATCAAGCCTTCCATGTATGCTTTTAGATCATTCTTCATGTCATCCATCTTAGCTTCCATGCCGACTTCCATGCCATCCATCTTAGCTTCCAAACCATTCATCTTAGTTTCCACGCCTTTCTTCAAACCATCCATATTCACTTCCATGCCTTTCTTCAAACCGTCCATCTTCACTTCCATGCCTTTCTTCAAAACTTCCATTTCATTTTTTGTTGTTCTTTGCAAGAGCGAAATTTGTTGCATTTGCTCTTGTAATTTTGACATGTCATGTTGCCATTCTTCATCTTCATGAGTAATAGTAGAGCCTTCTAAAGGCTTAATGGGTGTTGAATTCTTTTTAGGGGCCATTTCATACTCCAATATTGATATCTATTCTACAATAGGCCCTTGCAATCAATTCAACTTGATTCTTCAAACAAGACTTATGCAATTCGGAAAAAAAAACACACCTTTTACTAGCTTTGAGGAGCTCGATATTGAAATTGTATTATCTCTGTGCTTGAAAATCTTCGATATCTGAAATTCAGCCCTGTAGTAGCCCTCTGAAGCTTCTTTCAAATGCCACAGGTCTGACTTGATTTTGATGCTCCAAGACAAATTTGTGTCCAATCTCCCACAATGACCTAATTCTGGACTGGTTCAGTAGAGCGAACTTGTACGACTTGCCACGTGTCACTGTTTTGTCCTTTGTCTCTGAAATTGATAGCGAAGAAACTACAGGCTGTGTGAATGTGACCACTTTTGACGGTACTCCAATCCAATCTTCAGAGAGAGAGTTATTGAACTTTTCCCACGATCACCTCTTTGAGATGAAATTCAGGAGCCTGAAAAAGCACTACCGTCCACAGATCATATCTCCAAAAATATTGCGAACCAAGTTCTGAAATTTTTTGAAAAATTTCCTCAGGATTTCAGCTTCGCACCATATGAATTTCAGACTCTGACCCTTCGTAAAAAAAAAAAATATAGCGCAAATTCCACGATGACCTGTTTATGAGCCTGAAAAAATACCTAACTTCCACAGATGATATCTCCTCAAATATTGCGAACCAAGATCTGAAAATTTTAGACAACCTTCCTCAAGATTTCAGCTTCGCACCCTAGAAATTTCAGCTTCTGAAGCTTCGTAGAAAAAAAAGTTATAGCGAAAATGCCACGATGACCTGTTTGGAGCAGCGAAACCCTAGAATCCCAAAGCTCTGATACCAAATGTTGTGTAACCAACTTCAAAAGTAGAAGAAAAGAGATATAAACGCCTTAGAAATAAGCCACTTCGAGGGGGCAACCTCCAATACATTACATAAATGCACAATTCTTTAATGACACAATTCACAAAACCTCCTTTCTATATATAGGAGTCCATGGGGCCATAATGTAATCCTAGCCGACCTAACAATAATAATTTAAGGGCACAATAATAACAAAATGGGGGTTACAAGGGTACAATAATAACAATAAGGGGTTTAAACTAACAATAATAAGGGGCTATACTAGTGATATAGGGACTCACTGCATAACCTCAAACCACTTTCATGGCATCCCCCTGACAAGGACAATAAGGACATTCATTCCCCGAAAGACATTAAGATTAAATTCGTGAAAACCCTAAAAATAGCCTTTTTTTCCTTGGCGCGACTATCCAGTTCAGCCCTCACGCCAATGGGGTAAATCCTCCAAAGAGGGCATGCCAACTAGCGCATTGTCACAGTGTTATACCCACGCCAGGCTTATTAAGGAGTGTTTTTTAAAATATAAATGGTGGAAGTTTGACTCCAACCAATTCCCGAACTGGTCTCTAAATTGAGTTGGGAGGTTTGGCTCCAGATCTCCATGTAGAGGAAGTGGTTTTCCACCTCTCATGGAAGCTTCCTTGAGAATAGGGCCAATCCCATGATTGTAGGGATCCCAACTCCCCTTCCACCATCTATATAAGCTTGCCATTTTCCTTTGCAAACTAGTCTCCAAGAGCCTTCATAGCCTAAAGAATGCTGCAAGAGCCTTGATAGTCCTCATAGAGCCAAATCAGTAGAAAGGAGATTATTTTCAAGACAACCGAAGAGAGAGGCTTGTCCCATTCCCGACAAGCTTTACCGAGACGTATTCCGCTATTGACCCTGTTAGTATGAATCTTTTGTCGAAGTGTACGAAAAAAGACCCCTTTAGCTATGCATAACTTATAGCCCTAACATCAAATATGGCTGCCAATATCTTCAGATCTGTAGTTAGTTGATCAAGACAAATGCTGCAAAAATCTAGATCTATGCATAAAGAGACATTAAGCAGTAAAAATAAGGTTTTTCTCCATACATCCAATAGACAAGAAAAGAACAATATTTTTGAAAGAATTTTTGTATTAAGGGCACCTGGGAGGAAAACAAGAAGGTGTTTCCAATTCTCCTCAATGGGATGGGTTCTTGGAAGTCCTCAGCACTTCAGATCTAGTATTTCTCTCTCCTGTTGGTGTAGAAAACCCAGACAAAGATCGAACTCTAAGGGAGCTCACACAGCAAATAATGGAAAATTTGACAATGATAATGGCTCAAAGTCAGACCAAGAGTATAGATCCAGAGTGATCTAATAGGAAACAAAAGGTGAAGAATGGTAGGAAAAACCCTGCTATTTATAACAAAATATTGGGTCATTCTAGATCTTGGTGCATGATTAAAATAATATTAACCAAATCTAGATCCACCTTTTATGGGATATTTTATTATATTTGTTGGAGGGAAAAAGTATTTGACTTGGGTCAAATCCCTTTATTTGTAAATAATAAATAAATAAATGATTTACTTATCATTTTAAGGAAGTGGTTGGATGATAATAAAAAAAATAATGATTTATTTAATTATTTATGAGTGATTTAGTCATATTTAACAAGGAATATTGTTTAAATAAGATTTAAATAATTATTCCTAGAAAATAATAGGATAAATAGAGATTTATCTAATTAATTTCTTTGTTTTGGGTTAAACATGACCAAGAATAATAATTAAATTATTGTTTAATTAATTATTCCATGAGGAAAATCAAACAAATATAGATTTGTTTAATATTTCCCTTTGGGGTTTCCTGTTTAGACCATAAACAACCTAATAAATGTGGTTTATTAAGTTATTTTACATAGTGAAAGCAATTTTTCTTAGGGTAAAATTGGTCTTACATGGTGTACTTGGGTCCATCTAATGATAGTAGGTTAGATGACCAAAAAATGGTGTAACAGATTGCCCCCCAGCGTGCGAGTGTTAGGAGCAAATCGTATGATCGAAGTACGTTGTAAGAACTCAATCACCAGACATCACAAAGGAAGTCAGAGAGAGAAATGTAAGGTAGATAGTGTGCTGAAGAACTAGACCCTGAGGAGACGAGACTTGCAGGTGCAACAAGTCTCTTTTTCTGAGAGGGTACCTGTGCTAAAGGCGGCGGGGGAGGCATACCTATGCCCGCCGAGACATAGTACAAAAGAATAGTGTGTCCAATAAACAAGGGACCGAACCATAAAGTACAGCCCGCATAAACATGAGCCAAATAAAAAATACAATGCTGGATCCCATATACATGCTGTGTCTGGGATAACAGCTAGGAATTATACAATAATATCTGAGTACATGAGATACAAATACAACCCAAATACCCCCTATAAGCGGGGAAGGGCTCACAAAATCTGACTGATACATGAAAATCAAAGAGGCGGTGCAAGCGGCTAAGGCCTACATCATCAAATATATGGAGCTGCATCGAAGGCTGCAATGAAGAGGTCATCCGGGCATGTGGGGGGCTACCTGCAGGGCCACTCCCTCATGAGGGCTGAGACATCTCACACACACCCGGGAATCACCAAAAGCGACTGCTGCATCACTGAACCATCAAGCATACGGATCTTGATCATGCTGAAAAGAAGCTGGAGTGGAGAAACAATAAATTCAAAGGGAAATGAGAGATCCCTTTTCCTAATCCGAGGCACCGAACAAGAGTGGAAGTTGGAACCAAGGTACACCGCCCTCTAGACCTGTCTTCTGGAATGAAGGAGCTGATGTCGACAGAAGGAGGTCCGCCATAGGTGAGGCAATGAGAGATCCTCAACTAAGGCACAAGAGAAAATAGTAGAGCGACTGGACAGACTAATACTTCAATGATGATGATGGAATGGAGGGACCTAGCAGCTAATGGACGACTTCCCTTGCTAGAGAATAAAGGGCATGGAGATGACATGCAGCGATCGACACAATATCATATGATAGGGACAAGGACCGAAAGCCATAATGTGCGACAAGAGAGACCAAACAATGAAGGAGGGAGGACTATAGTGGGGTAGAAAGGGACTCAAGATAGACTCCAGGAAGGTGATGATGACTCAACTTGGATGCTCTAAAAAAGGGTGACTCGATGGTGCTTCCACACAGTAAAGGTCCCATGGGGGACCATGAAAACATGAGTACAAGATGGTAACTCACGACGAACATCAACACGAGCATGGATAAGTATGGAGGCCAAATGGTGCCCCTAGTATGAGTGTTGCAAGTGAAGAAATTCGATTTTGAGGAGGGTTATGGTTGAGGGGCATAGGTGCCCCCAAGCATGGTGTGGTCATGCCAAGATGTATTTAGAAAAAGGGGAATATAAACACATTTTAATGATGTGGTGTGCCATTTGTTTTCGTTATGGTTATGCAGTGTGAGAAAGGAAATGGAGGATTACCAATCTCTTTAGTACTGCATATATGAAGCAAATGGACTTTAAGTTTTCGGGTTGGCATACCTGGTGTCACTATCCAAAAGAGAGGATTTGGAGATAATGAACTGATGCTCTCCTAGAAAACCCATAGGTTGGTCAACAACAATGTCTAAGAGATTGGGTTGCTGATGGAAGATGAGGGAACAATAAGGGGTATCATCCCTAGAGTGATCTGAAGTGATATGGGACTCTAGAGGTTCTTCTAAATGTGGAAGAATAATGGTACTAAAGTCAACACGACTAGATACACTAGGAGAGTTGTGGAGAATTGCTTCTCTTGGTCTCTCAAATGTGGGTGCCCCCTTACCCAAACATTAGGTTTCAATGTAATGGCCACAAGGTGTATGTGGTGTGAACGCATGGGTTCAATGTAAGGGGGAATAGATAAAGTCAGGGGTGGGGATTTTTTCCATAATGTCGTCATCGTGATAGAATATGGGGTGACTGGTGGAAGAAAGACCACCTGACGTGGCGAAGCGACCTGAATCATCATCATGAGAAGAGAGGTTCACATGCGTATCGTCACAAGGGGTGACAGAAGAGTAAGTAGATAAAGGATCTACCGATGTTGAGCCCAAGGTGATCGCTGAAGGAAGGTCAAGCGAAACAACAGGGGAGGATTCAGAGGGAATGTTCCTCGAGGGTCTCATGGATGATGATAGGTAGAAAATGCTGGACGAAGGCTCCGTCATCTCGACATCAAGAGGGGGAATGTCAATGGGAGCAGTCATGTCTGGTAGTTTGCCAAAGCAAAATGTGCAAATATGGGAGAGGTGGACTCATTGCGCTTGGCCTCGAATTGGCGGACCGCGGCTAGAGAGGTGCGGAAGTCCTCGAGGTGGGGACAAAGGTGGGTGTAATGGCCATGGAGGTCACACAAAGCACAAGGGTGGTTGGTGTGAATATTATGGGGGTTCGTGGTCGCGGTCGCGAAAGGAACAAAGGCTTCCAGGACCGGGGACTCAGGGAACGCGACATTAACCATGGGCTTGAGATGAAGCAATGTAGGACAGGTATGGGTGGCGTGACCGACAATACCACACAAAGCACACTGGATGGTATGCTTTGGAGGCCGAGGAGGGGCAGGGTTTGTCGGGGAAGCCTTGTCCTTTGATGCCCCCTTGCGAGCTTTTCCCTTCTTACCTGAAGCGGTCGCAACAGGAGGTGGTTCCTGTTGAGGTGACTGAGGCACTATTGCAGCAGGAGAAGTCATGGGGAACGGTTGAACCGGGGTCAAAGCAATATAAGGTTTGGGTTGACCAAGTAGGGTTGCGACTAGAGGATCATGGTACCAGAAAGGAATCCCAAGGGTCAGGTTAGGAAGAGAGAGGGTGGCCATGACAGGTACCATGTACACTCCTGGTGGGGGAGCTAGGAACGGTATCTGACCAGAGGGGTAATGGCCAGGTGGGACGGCTCCTAAAGGGCTAAGGCTTGGAGGAACCATTCCAGGAGGGTAAAGAGGCTCATGAATACCAGCTGTAGGTGAAGGGCTAGGAGCAGGTTGCGGAGAGCGCGGTTGCTGACTAGCCGAAGCAGGTTGCTTGAGAGCAGCCCGAGACGATTGCATCATGCAAACATTCGATGAGCTGGGGTCGGAGACAGGAGGAGGAGGAAGACCAGGGAAGGTTCCAAGCAAAGAGGAGTCTTTGTAGACGCTGGGAGAGACACTAGTCAAAGAATCGACAGTTTGTTGATTGGCTACAAAAGAGATGGTCGACTCAGGGGAGGCCTGAGATTTTGGCTCATGATACGTCAATTGGTCAATGGTGACTATCTTTCCATTATGAGGGAAAAACATCTTGCGGTGGACCGCGGATGGGACAGCAGACATAGCATAAGTGTAGCTACGCCCCAAAAGAATGTTATAATCAAGAGGGGCGTCGATGACTTCAACGTCAACGCAAATAGTCTTGTCCGCAAGAGTGATAGGACAATTACGGAATAATCCAATGGGCTGGGAGGCATGGCCATCCCACGCACGAAGGGTGATTGTGGAAGGGGCCAATTCAGGAGATCTGAGTTGTTTCCAAACCGAAGCGAACATCACACAGGTGCATGCCCCCTCATCAATGATGCACCGAGAAACATTAGCATTCCGGATTTTGACTGGGATTTGGAAGGCTACGGAAGCAGGAAGAGGAGGATGTTCTGATTGATGGGTGTCGAAAACAATCAATTGGTCATCAGCAGGATCTACAGCACCCATGGCATATAGTAGAGCCTTCTTTTGAGAAGGGCACGACTGGAGGAGCTCCAGTGTTGAAATGACAACAAGAGATTGTGCCAAATCATCTACGATGCTATATGAATGAGCAGCTCGACCAGAAGCAGCGTTTCGGGGTAATGGTCCCTTAGGAATCTTGGTATCAACCTCAACTTTGGGCTGAGGGATATGCAAGGGACCATTGGATGTTGAAAGAGGCTCTGTAGACCCTGAAGAAGGTGACTCGGGGACAGATGGAGCGGGAGGCTTGGGGTACTGATGGGACCGAGTTTGAAGGTTAAGGTCGACGATTAGAGGTGGATCAGAGTTCATCATGAGGATCTGGTAATTGGAGGAACCAAAAGGGGAAGGTTGAGTGGCCACCTGTCCGTCAGGTGGTTGGGTAGCCATGAATCCCTGCTGTGCATCCACCTGCTCTTGAGGGGGCAGTGACTGCTGTTGTAGGGGTTGAGAAGGCAAGGGAGGCGGAGGTGCTAATGCTGGAGGAGCTGGAGCACTAAACTACGGATATGAATAATAAGGGGGTTGGGTAACAGTATGGTGGCCACGAGGGTGGGCCAAAATAGGAGGCATGCTGTATCCTGTATACGTGCTACCGGGAGGGGAACAAATGCGGGAGGTGCTGCCCCCTCCCCCAGGAAAAACATAACCCATGGGAGGTTGGGAATATGGATGAGAGAGAGATCCAATGATACCGTCGGCGGCATGAGGGGCCCCTGGTGCATCGACACCACCAGGTATGGGGAGATCAGGTAGAACGGTATAAACATAACCTGTGTGAGTGTAGATCAAGTCATATTTTAACGCCAGTTGGAGGGCGGCTTCTTCGGTTTGGGGAAAATGCTATGTGACATCTTTCTCGATAGGAGGGAAGAGAGATCTAAGGAACCAGTCCATGTAGACACGGTCTTCGAAGGTAGGGGAGTGACATAGGATCTTTCTTCTCCGCCATTCCTGGACATGATCGGATAGGTAGGTCACAGATGATTGACAGAAAGAAGTCAATAGTTCGATACCAGTGTCATAACGAAGGGGAAGCCGGAAGTAAGATAAAAAAGCCCGGGCAAGAGTCACAAAGGTGGTATGAGAAGAAGGGGTCTGATCAACATACCACTTAGAAGTCATGCCTGTAAGTGTTCGTTGGAACAACCGAAGACGGACAGAGTCATCGGTAATGGAGGCAGATGAACACCAAATGTGGAAAGATCGAACATGATTTGAAGGATCTTCTCCAGCAAGGCCTTCAAACTTTGGGATGTTAGAAGGGAGCTTTGTCGGCATAGCAGGCCAACTAGTGTCATGGTGTATAGGGTCGTTTATCAACTGATCCAAATCGGGGAGGTTGAGGCCTGCCATGAAGGGGAGCAAGGGCGCAGCCGAGGTAGCTCCTGTGGCGGTTCGGCTAGTAGTAGTCCCGGCATTAGGGCCGGGATTACCGCTAGCGTTAGGCCCTGGACCAGACATAGTGAAGGTGACAGGGGGAGAACCAGAAGTAAAAGGAGAACCCAATGAATCAGAAGAGGAGTCGGAGTGTGGACTCGGAGGAGGACTAACTTGACGATGGCAGGAAGGAGTAGGTCGACCGATCGGAAACTGAGGGTGAAGGTCAATAAGTCTCCGGGATGTGCGCCTTGGGGGCGCAATGATGACAACACAAACACGGCACAAGGGGAAGGAGAACGAACAACAAAGGCAGGGAGGTGCAGAATCAAGTGATTACAATGTCGAAACAAGGGCAGAAAGGTGCAGTGTCAATTGATTTTACAATGTTTTAAAGTCTTTTCCTGGCGGTGTTAACCAGGCTCTTCTTCACTCAGGGTGAGTGTGTGGCGTGCGTTAATTTTAATTTTTAAACCCAGACGTTTTGAGAGCAAAATAAAAGGTGTGCTGCGTAACTGAAAATAAATCTGCAGAGAACAGTATATAATGCTGAAATAACATAAAATTAACAGCTAACAATGCATCGATCTAACCCAAGGCGGGTCTCTTAAAACTAGTCTAAAAGAGGAAAAAATCTAGTCAAAACACACTAAAAATAGGCCAATAGATCTAAGGTCGGGAGGGACAGCGAGCTAAAGGAAAAAATTGCTGAAAGGAGGTGCAAAACACAGCCAAGAGGTAGAGGCAAGGTGGCTGTAAAAAAGGAGGAAATCAGAAAAAGGCAGAAGGGACAAGGAGGAGGCCCTAAAGGTAGATCCAAAAAAAACTATAGGAGGTGATTTGAAAGGGAGAAGAGCTGATTTAAAGGGATCTGAAAAGGAGGTATCAGATCTGGAAAAGGGAAGGCTGAAACTTCTGAAAAAAAGTAGACACCTGAAACATCTAAAACTTTTCCACCAAAAGTGGAGGGTACTGAAGCCCTAGGGGGCTATTTTCCCACTTAGATGAGTCAAAAAGATCAGAAACATGTCTAAACGGGCTGAGACAGAGGCTGGAAAACCCTGACAGAAGCTTTAGAAAAACCGAGAAAATTTGCAGAAAAATAGCAGAAAAACTGGCAGGTCATAGGTTCTGACTTGTTTTCTGTGCAGGTCGCAGATAATGGGCTGAAAAGTGCGACCTGGAGTCCAGGTCACAGTTTCTGGGCTGAAAAGTGTGACCTGACGCTCCGGGTGTCCCGGCGGCAGATTTTTGAAAAATTTGTCGTCTCAGTTGCGGCTGATGTCTGTCACTTGCGCAATAGGGCCAGAAACACGCGGAAGTTAGAAATTTTAATGTTTGAGGGTTTTGTATGTGAAAAACAACATAAAAATAGGAAAAAAAAAAACTGAAAAGAAACCCTAGGGTCTGAAGTAGCTAGATATTCAGGAAGATGAAAAACGAGAGCGGTCGTAATTGAAAACTCATGTGGAGTCGCTAGTTGTTAGTATGAATCTTTTGTCGAAGTGTATGAAAAAATACCCCTTTAGCTACGCATAACTTATAGCCCTAACATCAAATATGGCTGCCAATATCTTCAGATCTGTAGTTAGTTGATCAAAACAAATGCTGCAAAAATCTAGATCTATGCATAAAGAGACATTAAGCAGTAAAAATAAGGTTTTTCTCCATACATCAAATAGACAAGACAAGAACAATATTTTTGAAAGAATTTTTTGTATTAAGGGCACCTGGGAGGAAAACAAGAAGGTGTTTCCAATTCTCCTCAATGGGATGGGTTCTTGGAAGTCCTCAGCACTTCAGATCTAATATTTCTCTCTCCTGTTGGTGTAGAAAACCCAGACAAAGATAGAACTCTAAGGGAGCTCACACAGCAAATAATGGAAAATTTGACAATGATAATGGCTCAAAGTAAGACCACGAGTATAGATCCAGAGTGATCTAATAGGCAACAAAAGGTGAAGAATGGTAGGAAAAACCCTCCTATTTATAACAAAATATTGGGTCATTCTAGATCTTGGTGCATGATTAAAATAATATTAACCAAATCTAGATCCACCTTTTATGGGATATTTTATTATATTTGTTGGAGGGAAAAAGTATTTGACTTGGGTCAAATCCCTTTATTTGTAAATAATAAATAAATAAATGATTTACTTATCATTTTAAGGAAGTGGTTGGATGATAATAAAAAAAATAATGATTTATTTAATTATTTATGAGTGATTTAGTCATATTTAACAAGGAATATTGTTTAAATAAGATTTAAATAATTATTCCTAGAAAATAATAGGATAAATAGAGATTTATCTAATTAATTTCTTTGTTTTGGGTTAAACATGACCAAGAATAATAATTAAATTATTGTTTAATTAATTATTCCATGAGGAAAATCAAACAAATATAGATTTGTTTAATATTTCCCTTTGGGGTTTCCTGTTTAGACCATAAACAACCTAATAAATGTGTTTTATTAAGTTATTTTACATAGTGAAAGCAATTTCACTTAGGGTAAAATTGGTCTTACATGGTGTACTTGGGTCCATCTAATGATAGTAGGTTAGATGACTAAAAAATGGTGTAACAGACCCGCTGAAGGAAGATTCAGTGCCAGAGCCAGGTTGTATCTTTCTTTGTATTAATTAATGATAAGCAACTTTGGTTATGGTTCCACTCATATTGTTCATTGTGATCATGAGTTGTGTCTTCTCTGACTGATACATAATTGCATATATTAGGTTTTACGCTTGTGTGTTTGTCGTGTTTCTTGTATGTGAAGGTGTTTGATTGCGAAAAGCAAGAGAATTGTGATCTGCCGGAGCAAGGAAATGGGAGCGCTATTTTCTCTACGAACAACAGTGTTGGACTTAAGGTAGGCCTTCTTCGCAATTTGGTCTATTGAAATTAGGAACTTGCACCTTAGCGTGATACGATTGTTTCTAGACCCGATCTGGGCTAGTAGGGATTGCCTCTGTCCGCAGAGGGGATTTACCTCTACAACACTCACCCTATTAGCTGCTTGAGGACAAGCAACATTTTGGAGGGGAGGACTGTAATATTCCAACTTAGCCTAAGCTAAAAGGAATATACATATTTGTTTCATTTTCTGTTGCATGAATACATGAATAAATGCGGACATGTAAAACTCCTTAAAATAAATGAATAAATCAATGCCCATATGAACAGAGATAAATCCAGTTTATGAAAGCAAAACACTTGCAGGTGTGAATGGGTTTGAGCTATGAGACTGGGTCAACCTTGAATAGATCTAGAGTGCAGTCTATATTTAATGTACCTCATGGATGGACAACGCAGTTTTAGATGGAGGCTCCTCATGTGAAAGGAGCTAATTCATTGAAGTGGTTTACGGTTTGACAAGGATTCCATCTTATAAAAGGAAGAGGAGAGTAGCAAGAGAGGGTTGTTGATTGTGCATATTTCTGAGTATACTATCTGTTTAGACATATACCATTCTCTGTTGTTTAATTGAGAATAATGTTGCTTAGCACTTGGGTGTTCCTATGTAGGAATCCCACCTCTTCCATTGAGGATTTCTTGGAGGAGTCTTATTGATTTCGTACACTATCAAGCATTTTGCCAAGCTCATATTCCAACTACAGCACTGATCTTGTTTAGGGTTGGGTTGTCCTTGCAAGCTGCAACAAGTGGAGGCTAGATCTGCTCAAATATAGGCCATTTTAGGGCCTCTTTCCACTAAGAAAGTCTTCTATCCCATGGGCAAGAGAGTTATGAATCCTTGGAGCTAGTATTTCATATCTTGGCATCAGGCCAACTCAGTGTTTCAAGCTACAATGCAGTTTCCCTTCCAGGACTGCGTTATTTTCAAAGAAGAAATTGCAGGGTGTTTTGTCCCACCTTTTGAGAAAAGATCTTTGGTGCTGGGCTTTGCCTCTCACTTTGGTGATCCACGGATTATCTTGCTGATCCATTTTATGTACAGATCTAATCTATTTCTAATGTAAAACATATTCAGAAATTTTTGAATAATATTGCAGATCTGCTACTTTAATCTCATATCTACTCTCTGTATTTCATGATTTGATCAAAACCCCAACGGGATCTTGTAAAGGTGTCTTTCTAGTGTACAGATCTGAAATGGATCTAATATTTTGTACACAGATCTGCTCTAGATCTGGAGTGTAACATAAAAATGCTGCAGCTCTTATAAAAATTTTGTTAAGCTATTTTGTAGCCAATACATGTGTTGCAGCCCTCTTTCTTGAGGAGTTTCTTCTATTTGTCTTCTACATTCTGTTGTATATTGTAAGGGCATAATTATGGATCTGATTTGCTACTGTTTATATAAAATTTGATCCTTATTATAGGTCTCCTACTCATGCTCTAAAAAATGTGTTATTTCTAAAGCAGTTTGTTGCACATAGCTGCAACCCCTCTCTTCGGGTGTTTTTCAGCTAGACTAGGTGGTGGGAGATTTGTTTACCACACCTAGCTTGATTTTTTTTTTTCTCTCCTTTTGGATATAGAAAATAGATCCACTGATCTAAGGGATCCATGAGATGAAAACTCATTTCAGTGCACAAATCTCCCAGAAGTGCATTATTCCAGCAGGCTTTGGTGAATATTCCCATTTGGGGATATTATAAGAACATATCCTGATATTCAGTCAGTAGCTCTGTGATCTTTCCCAATTTGTCACTATCCTAGTAATCCTCAATTTTTTCCATCCTGGGATGCGCTTTCATGCCAATTTTGACCTCCTTTAGTTTCAATGGTTTGGTTACATCATCTACCTATAGCAAAGGTCCTGCAATGACATGTTCTCCTTCTGATTTTGGGATAGTGATATTCCTGGGGTCCTCATCAGAGTCTTCGACTGAAAAATTTTTGCAGTTGAAAATGTCCTGCATCTGCACATCCCAGACTGGCACAGTACATTCCTACCTAGAGAAGGAATCATTAAATACCAGAGCATCTATATCTTGCAGGGCCTCATGAAGTTTCTCAATCCATCCCACTAGACCAAACGTCATCATGAAATCCTCAGCCATTGTACCCTAGTGACGAGAACGTTGGTGTATTTCTACATCCAAATACCAGGTTGCAAGGATTGGTCCTAAAGCATGAATAAACATATGGATCCATTCATTCCATGTGTTCTCATTCCATACTTCCATCCAGATAGCGAGGTTCTTGCATGTATCCCCCCGACCCAAGAAGAGTTCCATGGGTTGGTTGACCGGAGGGTAAAATCATAGGATCATCATCTTTTGGAATTCACCCCAGTCCTTAAAATATTCCTTATGGGTTTCCCACCATTGTGCAGGGATCACGCACATATCCAAGTCAAGGGCCCAAAACCTCCATTCTTCTGCGACATATGCTTCAATTTCTTTAAGAAAATCCTTAACACTACCAAAACCATCAAAGTAGGGTAATTCTGTTACCCTTGAGGAGATGCATTGGAATATTTTTGTGATCTTAAGGCACCACAACGTAGATACATCATGCAACTAGTTCTGATAATTTTCTATCTCTTCATCTAAGTCTGAGAGGCATTTACTATCTTTTTCCCATCATAACATGCCATCAGCTGTAGGGTTGATCCAATTGTCATCCCAAGCTGTCAGTTTGTAGATGTGATCAACATCCTCCTCCTCACGTACCGGTTCGGCATATCACTCATCTTTTGTTGCATATAGGGGGGTATCACCCTTGTACCATCAGTTTCAAAGATCATAATTCTCCTTTTCAAATTGATGATACCTTCCATGTGAATAGCCCAATCCAGGCCTAAGAGCGCAGGGTAGGGGTCCGCGTCGTCCACAATCTGGATTACTTCAAAATTAGCATAAAATTTAACACCTATGATGTCTACCACAACCTTCAGCAGTCGCCCTAGAGGGATGATATTTTTCTGATTCGCCATCCGTAACTGAATAGTGGACCACTCCATCTTAGGTTCTCCCATCCTTTGCCAGGTTTTCTTGGTCAGGACATTTGTGTTCGATCCTAATTCAAGGATGACTTGGTCCATTTCATAGTCTCCAATCTATGCAGTCATACACATCTCCCATCCAATCATTTTTTTTATTGTATAGTTTGTTCACATTTTTAACCTCTAGTTGTGAGGCAAAATTTTCTATGCATCTATCTATTAATTATTGCAAATTATCTATTGCCTTCTAGTTGTGCAATAGCTTCATACATGCCTGAAGGAATGGCTTAACTGCTTGGTCTTATTTTGGATCTACCATAGTATTTGAGGTGGATGCTTCGTCTTTGGCCATCTCCTTATAAGCTTCCATGAAGGTTTCTTTCTCCCTTTTCAGATCTAGCCTTTCCTTTTTCTTAGCAACCCTCTTGATCAGTGGTTCAACTGCAGATTTTTCCTTAGCCCCTCCAGTGGAAATTCTGCTGCGCATGATCACATTGATACTTGGCCCATCATCCCATGGTTCTGCCTTAACCTGTTCCACATTTTGCGTGGGTGTTTGATGTTTATCTTGCATTTTTTCTATTAGCACCAGGAAGTCCTGAGTGACATGGTCGAACTTCCTGCAATATCTACAGGATTGGCGTGCAGGGTTCGGGAAATCTCTTGTATAATGTCCCATGTCCCCACAATTGTAATAGATCATTTTCCATCATCCTTGACCTGCACTTCCATTTCTCCCTCCTCCTCTTCCTCTTGCGGGGGATCCTCCTTGCCTAGAGGGAGATAATGGTGATGAGGGGTTAGGCTTCACCCTGTATAGGTTTCCCCTATCTACCATTAGGTCGAGTGTTCGGAAGTTTTGTTCGTCATGACCCACAGATGAGAATAATTTGCATCATTGTTGTTTCAGCTTTGGAACATAGGCACCTAATTGTGGGTATTGATCTGTATCATGTCTTCCTGCTACCCATCAATAAACGAACCACAACATGGGGGTACTGGGTCTATCCATTTCTCTAGGGTGTAGAGGGCTCAACCCCCTAGCTTGCATATAATCTGCTAATCAAGGGCACTGATCCTTAGTGTGACCTAACACCTTGAAGCGTATGCACCAGACATCTGGGATAGCTTCCTTACCTTGATCCATTCGTAAATTCTTAATTTCTAAGTGCATCGCCTCTAGCTGGCTTTGGATCTGTAGTGTCACAAATTGAGTATCATCTCTCGGTGAAGCTTCTAACTTCATGGAAATCTCCAAAGCTTCTTCCTAGGATTCGACCTTTTGTTGTCCCATAAGTCCGCGCATATGTGGTGATATCATGACGATAAACCATTCCTTGTGTTGTTTTTCCTCCTAAACAAATTCCCCATCACTATGAACTTCTTTAGTCGTTTTTCAGCTTCCTAGATGAACTTTGTAGGTCCCTGTTTTAAGTCCTTCAATTCGACTACACATTGAGAGTACGATTTAGGCTTTTGGAATGGTTGCTTCAGGGCATCCTTAATATTTTGTATTCACGCATTCACGTGCTGACTAATGTATCCCATAAAAAAATCCATGGCCCTTCCTTCGAAGGCTATGGACATCTGCGATCTTTTGACAAAATCATTATTAATGTTATGCGCAATCCATACAGACTCTGATACAAACCAGAATCGATCCATGTCCTCATCCCCCACACCCTTAAAGGTAGGCACTTTCATGTGCACAAAAATATCATCGTCAGGTGGTGGCGAAGGTGGGGTAGGATAATTCTTACCCTTGCATGGGTTCGATGACAGTGTAGCAGGGGGACTGTTTTCAACTTGCACAGCCCCGCCCTGGTTAAGATCAGACAATTCCCTTAAGGGACTATATACTGATCTATCTTCTTCTTGATTAATCCGGTAGTATTTACCGCTTTGTGTCATGCTTCCACTATGGGCGGAGGTCATTCACTCAGTGTGGCCACATAGGACACCCTTTTCACACAATAGCATATTAATCAACAATGACAGGGTTTGCAGTAACTTACCTCTGTATCTATTAAAGAATATTCACTTTGCTTCTGAATATGATATAGACTAATAAACTGCAAATTTTTCTACAAACCCTCCCAAAACACTATCAACCCAATGATCTACAGTCGTGGTGATCTTGTTATCATTATTTTCCAGTTGTTCGATCAATTCAGGGGTCCACTATGTGACCTGATCATCTTTCCAGTAGTTTTGGAACTATGCTAATCATGCCAGCCACTCCTGTAATTCATGTGCGAAGGATAGGAAGAAGATTTTGTGCACTTCTATAAATATGTACTTGTTCTTCCACTCTTCAGCAAATAGCTTCTTACTTCTATTCTCTTTTACAAAAAAATAATAAATTTTTCTTTCGAACCACTCCTCAAGTTCAGGCTTCAGCGGCTGCCAACGACCCCGTGGAAATACCCAATCTCTCTCTCAAAATTCTCCCGATCTCAGCAACAGAACCATTTTTTGGCTTGAGGGGTCTTGACCCAAGTTCGGTTTTAAGGTTTGCCAATAAACCCCTATACTACTGACACTTTCGGTAATGGCCTTCTTGCATAGGTCAAGGTCTCACCCGAAGTAGTATGGGAGGGTGATGGAACCAGGTTTTCACACCCAGCGAGAGAGAAAGTTAATTAAAGTGGGTCCCTTCAGATCGAACAAACCTGCGCAAGAGAAGCCCTAACACAGAAACCCTTAACAGTATATCAAAGGAATAACTTAAGCAAATATCATAAACCATCAGATAACATGCTAACAAAAGCAAGACGACTAATCATAACCATATCTATGCATTCATTCCCTTTTACACTATCACATCCACATGCGCATCAATAATCATCAACATTCAACAAACCATTATAACTCTAGGAATAAGAGAGAGCACAACCAAAAATCATAAAATAAAATACTCAGGTATCCCAAACAATCTTCTCATTCATTAATATCCAGATCCATCTTCCAGACTCTATCTACTAGCCTGCGCACACAGCCAACAGGGTCCACACATAGCAGGACTCAGGGTCTCCACGCACAAAGCTAGCAGGAGCCCTTACCCAGATAATCGACACAAAAGATCACCAATTCATATCCAAGCTTAATCCCAAACTTATCCTCCCTCTAGAATAGATTTATCCATCTATTTATAACATATTATCTTGCACTACTATTTCATCCGCAAACCGTGGTTTGCAAACTCTTGGTCTACCCCTTGACCCATTACAATTAATTGGGGGCTTTCTACCACCCCAAAGCCCCTGTGCTAGAATAAGTATTACAAAATATTACAAATCTGGACCAAAAATGTAGTTAGGGGACCTCGCTCCAACACATCCTCTTCTTAGTCCTACAAAGGGGTGTTACTGCTAGGGCTACTTCTAGGGGATGAAGTCTGTCACACTTATGAATGAATCCTAGGATTGTAAATGACTCAAGACCATTACTCTATAAACAAGAAAGGAACTAGACTAAAGCATAAGGACACACCTAGCTAATCAGAAAAAATAAAATCCACAAGTAGGCTAAAGTAATAAATAGAGTTAAACTAAGTGGAATTCATAAAGTAAATTGATGAATTATACTCGTGGAAATGGAAACTGATATAAGCACACATTGCTAGAAAAAATGGATAATTAACCTCTAACTACTTCATTCCTGACTACTATGTCTTATCAATGAATCTATTCATGAGCTAACTAAGCTTGCAAATAATTTGTTTTGCAACAAAATAAGGAGGCACTTAGGTGGCTTAAGAAGGTCATGGACTCATGGATTTATAGCTAAAGGTATCTTGGATATTTTTTCAAGCCTGGGTGAGGTGAGATATGGTTTCTGGGTTGAAGAAGTGGCTGACTAGTGCTACTATAGGATCTGCTATAGGGTTTCCTATAGTGCTACACGATGTCTTGAAATGCTACAAGAAATAGGAAGAGGGTAGTTTGAGGCCATAAATGATGAGGAAATGGGTAGGAAAGGTGGGATGAAGGTGAGCTTAGATGGATGGAAGGTTCCCAACCCTTTTTCCAAGCCCAAAAATTCTTTCAAATCACATCTTGCACCTCAAAGTTATCTCTCGGTGTTGTGTTGAATATCTCAAAAAATAGGGTTGAAGGGGATTTTGTGGAAATTAGGTTGATGGAAGGTGGAAACAAAAGCTAGCAATGCCGGTGGAGTCATCCTCTACTTCTCTACTCAAACCTGCAAGAAAACTACCTATTCATGCAATTAACATTGAGAAATATATGATGAAAATGGTGGAAAAGGATTTGAATTTAATAAGAAACCCTACCTATGCAATTGAATCAGAATCGTAACTCAACATTCATAACATGTTCATGAGAAATACAAAAACCTCTCTACCCTTTCCAAGAAATCATAAATTGAAAGAAATTTTGGGTCTATGGTGAATATCTTCCCTCCTCAAGATCCAATGAAAGAGGTGTGAGAGGGAGGCTTTGACACACAACTCTAGAGTTTTATATGCTATTGTACCATGATCTACAAGAGCCTAACTAAAGAAACATGAAATGGAAGCAAACTAATCACAAAAAAATAAAATGTAGGAAAAATAACTACAACACATTAAATAAACTATCTACAATGGCATGGAAAGTAAACATAAATATACACGAGAGACTGAGGCCAATGGATTGTTCCCTAACCCAAAAGCTTAGCTGTCTGGAACTAAATTAGTGAGGGATAAACTGAATACTCATTTTATTGCAGAAACAATCTCATTACATAGCCATGAAAGTCACAAAGTCTATTATAAGAGCTAAGAGTCTCCTAGCTATCTCCAAAATTCGAATCCTAATGGGCTCTTGCTCTTCCCTATTTAACCTAAAGGGTAGCTACCAACAACTCCATAAAAAAGAGGTTATTTGTCCCCTTTGACTGCAAGAGAAGTGGAGCTTTGGTTCACTTGGTCTTCCACTTGCTTGTCTACCTTTAATTTCTAGTTTTTGGAAGGAATCTCAAGGATCCTTTAGCTTCCTTTGGGATTTAAGGAGGTGGTAAACCCCCCTATAATCTCTCCTTGTTATCTACTCTGAGACTTAATTGCACAATATTCAACAAAAGTGACATATCTTTGTGATTGTCATCCATTTAAACCATATTAGATATTCGAAGTATGACGAGCCTTAATCACCATCTACACTAAGCAACATATGAACATAATGTAATTAAATGCGAGAAAGAGAAACTAATAAGGCTTAAAAGGTGAAAATTAAGCCCTCTTTACTAATAGGGCTAAAAATGTGACAATTAACCCCTCAAAAGATACCTAATAATGTTTCTCATCAATACCAATATATCATCAACAAATAATATCACAAACTTATCTAGGTAGGTGCACAACACATTGTTCATAAAACACATGAAAGTGGAGGAAGCATTAGTATGATCAAAAGGAGCCACCATAAGATCATAGTTCCCGTACCTTATACAAAATTTAGTCTTATAAATGCATTCTTCCTTGATGCAAACCTGATGATATCTCGGTCTTAGATTATTCTTCAAAAACACTGTATCTCCCTTCAATTGATCAAACAAGTCATTGATCTATGAAAATTGGTACCTATTCTTGATAGTCACCTTGTTCAACTGCCTATAATAAATGCATAATATGAGAGTCCCATCCTTGTTCTTTACAAATAACACTGGTAGGGCCGAAGGAGATACACTTGGCCTAATTTATCCCTTGTCGAGAATTTATTTAATATTTAACTTTAGTTTCACCAATTCCATAGTACTCATCTTGTATGATGCCTTATATGTTTGTTCTACTCTCGAAATCATCTCAATATAAAATTCCACCTCTCTACGAGTAGGAAACTCTGGAATCTCTATTGGAAACCCATCTTGAAACTGCTACAAGACATGATACTTCTTCAGGACTTCATCAACCTCATTCTCTTTCACTTTTTCACTAGAAATATGAACTCCAAACAATACACATCCCTTCCTATCACCATATTTTTCCTACATATATGTAATCATTCTCACTGCATAGGATTCCCTACAAGATTCTCCTTTCCCCATCATCATCTACGTACTCAATGGCCTTATCATAACAGTCTAACTTTATTCTATGAATGAACAACCAATCCATGCCTAAAAGCATGCTATATGAACCCAAAGACAATACATTTATATGTGATGATGTAGGCATGCCATTAAGCTCAAATGCACAAGATCTTACCTAGTGATGAGCTCTTCTCTTGGTTCTTGTAGCAAACTGCACCAACAGTTATTCTCCATGTACTTATTTATTCAACTGACATTGATTCACCAGGTAAGGACTAATATGTATATAATTAGATCCAAGAGCAATCAAAATAGAAAGAACTAGATAAAAAATCTTAACTTCCATCTCAATAATAGAAGCTTGATGATTTGCTTCCCTGTCATCCACTGCTACATAAATCCATGGAATACTCTGGTCTACATATCCAACTATATACATCTTCTGAGCACAATGACTTTGAGGCCTTCCACCCTAATGTAATGGAAAATCCCTCTTGGGATGCTCTCCACCTGAAGTCCAAAACCTTAAAAATTTTCTTACACTACCTTTATTATGCTACCCATGTCCTCTCTTA
Organism: Pinus albicaulis; assembly: GCA_034641835.2. Taxonomy (NCBI): domain Eukaryota; kingdom Viridiplantae; phylum Streptophyta; class Pinopsida; order Pinales; family Pinaceae; genus Pinus; species Pinus albicaulis. The sequence goes on along the minus strand of CM076580.1, from coordinate 942,738,269 downwards.
GTTTCATTGAAATTCTTATGATGTCCTGCATTCTCCTTTTCACCTCCATCCTAAGCTCTTCCTCGCTTCTTAGGCCATTTTCCTTTAGTATTATCATTACCTTTCCAGTCACAATTGAACTCAATATTGTTCTTTTATTTCTCATAACCATGCTTCAACTTCCTAATGAATTACTCCAATGAATGAGGTTCTTCATACCCAATCCGATCGTTGAATTCTAAAGGAAATCCACTGATGAACCTTTTGGCCTTTTTTTTCTCATCATTGAGGTATGGAACACACCTCAAGAAATCTAGAAACTTGGCCATGTACTCTTCATCTGTCACATAATCCATCTTAAGCTCATAGGATTCCCCGACCTTCGTGTCATAATATCTTTCATATAGGTACTTCTTCCTGAAGAGTATTTTAAAGTCATTCCAACTCAGCTCCTCTTCCATTATGCCTCTAACAAACTTATCATATTCCCACCAGATATATTATTTTCCCTTCACACTGAAGGTATATATATCTCCTTTCACCTTCTCTGAATAATCATGCCATTAGAGGAAATTTCAGCCTAAACGTGCCCATGAAATTTTCATGTAATCTCCATGTCATAATATGTAAACCATTAAAAATAATTTAAATTTAAAAAGAGGTACATGTAAATATTTTGGAGGGAAAAGAAAAAAACTATTTTTTAATTTTATTTTTTGCTTATCTCCCTATAGGTTTACTCAAATTTCAAGTGTATACTCTTGTTGGATGTGGAATTAAATTCCACATCCAACGAGTGCCCTTCATGCATACTTTTGAGAAGACCCACATTGAGAAAAATTTCAAAGTATTGAATGCATTTCTTGGTAAAGGATTAATGTTGTTGTATGGTATGATTTATCAATCAATATGTAAGCACATCATTTATCATTTTGCCGCTTTTACAAGCTCTCTGTGGTAAACATGAGATGAGTATTACTATGACATGACCCGGAGTATGAGTTCCAGTTATGGAAGTGGGGTCTACCAACTCGAAAGATATTACCATCCATCAGGGACACTAGATCACCTAGGTGACTGACAACAACCACTAGTGATCAATCCCTGAGCTACAAGTTTCATTTCTTAGAACTAACACCCTAACCGCATGCTTAACACATTGAGCATGTGGTTGGAAGGTTCCAACCACACTCAAAATCCTTCATGCATGTGGTTATCATCAAAATTATTCAGTTAAAAGGCTGTGGCTGCGAGATAATTGCTACTTTTTCACGGCTGACCTGCAAGTCACTTATTAGAATAACCCAAACATTCCAGAACTCATTCTATAATGACAAGTATGTACAATGAATACTAAGGCTAGAAATTTCTTAATCTTGCTAGTAATGTGATAAAAATTTCTTCAAACATGTAGTAAACATAGTAGATATAGCCCATGAATGCGTATATAATCATGATATTCTTAACTTCATTATAGAATTATCAAGAAGGCTCAAATTCCATCCCAATCTAGCTGAAATAACACTTGTTATCCCATGCATACATTTACCATTTGGTAACTTCTCAAATAATGAATAAGATCGATAGAAATAACACATGATTCAACCATGCTTATAACCAACATATAACTAGAATATAATCCATAAAAAATCGGCCATAAGATCAACATAATAATTAGTAAATATGCTCATCAACCACAATAAGAGAATAAGTCATATTAGTTATTCCCATAATCCAACCAATTCAAGGAATTCTACATACCACTCGACCATAGGTTGGGCAGAACCAAATCTCTATTTAAGTCAATCAACACTATGCCATATTTCAAGCATGAATATCATATTATATGGGATAAACCAAATTAAAACCAACCATAGCTTCGAGAGGAAAAACCACCTCAACCGTCAACCACAGTGATTTCACCTAAACTAGTCCAGAAATCACTAGCATAAAAATAGGCTTGGAGGCCTCCGAATTTCTTCCAAAAATCTAGAGTAATTTTCCTTATTCCACCCATCTAGTAAGAGTTTTAGGAGAAATCCAATCTCCACCATTGACCCTTGGGAATTTTCTCGAGACCACCTCAACCGAGATCCAAGTCAACTAGCCATACAAAGACTAATCGAATAGGAAATTCACAGCATCATAGATATCTAGGAAATGGAAAGTAAAGGATGAAACCACTGTCAATATAGGAAAATTCCATGCCAATTCCAGCAAAATAACCAAACAACCAAATGCATGTACCATGCATTCAAATCAAAGCAATGAAATCACACATGAAATCTGTTACCTACAATGTACAATAGTTGTAGTTGTTGTTTCAAGATTTTCCTTGTGTCCCCTTAATTTCCTTTTCTTGTTTTCTTTTGCAAGTGATTCCTCTTCCTTCTCTTAGAGATCTATTTCTGAAAGTGATCCATGATAGAACTGAAAAATTTTCTGAATTGTTTCTATGATGCATTTTTATCATTGATGTGTAGTCTCTCCCTTTCCTTTTTCCTTTTTTTCTTCATTTTCCTTCATTTTCTCCCTAATTTCCCTTGCATGCATATTCTTGTCTCATCATCTTCATTTTCTCATATTTTTCTTTATTTCCCTAATTAAATGCCAATTATTTCCTAGATTCCTTTTCCAATTCCTTTGCCAATTTCCATAGCCATTAATAAACCATAAGTGATTCCCACTACAATGTTAACCCACCATTCAATTTGGAATGTGTCCCATGACCTTGTTTTTTTTATCTTATTTACATCAAAAAGAAAACAAGGGGTTGTTTCAAACCCCTGCCCCTTGGAGGAACACCACCCTTGGTGTTTTATGATGTGTATGACAAAAAAACATACCTCCTATGGAAATTTGTAACACAACTTGAGGGAGTATTCACAAAATACTACTTACTAGATCTTTATAACACAAATTGATGCAATATTCAAAACATACTACTTATTGCGATTTGATATTACTAAATCTATTAATTTATAATGTAATGGTACAAAACTACCTCTGTCTCAGTTGAGGAAGCCTAAGCACAGGGCCTGACTGCCAAGAAAACCATAGTTTGGACTGCCCACCGTGGGGAAACCAGTCCATTTCAAATTGAGAGTTTAGAATGCCGCCCACAATGGGGAAACTGGCTGTGCATTCAGATTGTTCAACAAAAAAACAAAAACCTATAGCATGCCTCACTACAAGCGTAGGAGGAGAAAACATGAGAACAGGAAATAACTTAGATATATTGTTCTTGAAGGACAAAAACCTCAAGGGCTGCCTCTGACTACTGTTCATTGATTGGATATGGCAGTTCTTCAATGATTTTGCACCCGAACTCATCGCCACATCCGTCTTCCGCAGCTGGAGTGGGCTCTTTTCCTTTGTTCATATCTTCCATGATTTGGACCTGCATAGAGATGCTAAGAGCAGAGTATAACTGGGCCAAGGCCTCCTTGGCTGGACCAACTTCGGCGGAACTGGGCCCAGTGGGACCATGAGGAAAAGTAGAAGGACCGAGAGGCGCAGGTGGAGGGGACTCCAAACTGGATGATTCCTCACTAACCGTGACAGTAACATGGGCTCAGAGGACTGGTTTATCAAATTTTCATTCAAAAGTAAATTCCGCATGCTGGGAAGTCTGGCGAAGGAAGGGAAGGAAAGTCGGCTGGGGAGCGGAGGGATAAGCAGAGGTATGGAGATGGGGTGCAGGGGAAGAAGCAGAGGGAGGCGGATGGCACGCAGAGGGAGGGGAAGAGCCAGGGTAGCAAGGCATGCCCCTATTGTTCCTGAAGTCCAAAACATGATCACAGGAAAGCTCATCTGAAGACGAATCAGCGGAGGGAGAAATATGAGACCGAGAATCCCGACCATGACTGGAACCTCACCGGCATCTCATACGATGGTGCAGAAGAGGCATGGCGGGGAAGAGAGGCGGATGAAGCGGGCAGAGAAGGAGTGGCAGTGGAGGGCCAGGATAATTTCGCAGAGAGGTAGAGCAACAGAGCAGGCTATGCGAGTGGTAAAATTCCGGAACTGTTTCCAAGCAACATAAGAGCTCTCACCTCCGGCTAGTCTGTGTTCTAGCACTAGGATTCACGCAGTCGGCTGGGCAGGAGGCGCAGAGAAGAGAAGTTGCAGAGTAGACAGGGCATACACCGTAAGGATTAGCCTGAGCCATTGCAAGAGCCGAAGAAAGATGAATTGAAAGCTTGCTGCGAAGATGGTTCGAGAGAGAGCTGTTAATGCAGTGTGGGGTGGCAGAGTGAATGCCACCATTAAGTCGAGTGTGAGAGGCCATGTGGCTAGCTCCAACGGACAGCCTCGGGAGGTGTTGGGGTACGTACGTCCCATCAATAGCTGGAAGCAACCGCATCCAGGATTATTGCAGCTTTATAACACAACTAATTTCAAAATTTACAACACACACACACACACACACATATCTCTATGTGTGTGTTTGTGTGTGACCAAAATACATATACCAAACACATATTCTCAACCAACAAATGAGGAAGGATATGAAGCCTGCATATGATCGACCATCTCCCATGTAGCTTCATTACGCCCAAAGTTCTTCCACTACACATTAACCTTCTCTATTGCTCTTTTCTAGAGCATGAGTTGTTTCCACTACAATATGCATTATGGCTCTAGCTATAACTCTCCCCGTGGTAACATCTTCAATACATATCAATCAACGACATGATCAACATCCTTCACATATCTTTTTAGTAATGGAACATGAAAAACATCACATATTTTCATTGTTGGCTAAAATTCAAGTCTATAGGCCATTGGTCCAATCCTATGAAGGGTCTCAAAAGGCCCACAATACTGAGGTGCCAGCTTGGCACATGATCCAATCTTTAAGGAGCTCCTCTTGGGGTTGATCCTCGAGTACACATGCTACCCAACCTAAAATCCCTTGAATTATCTATGGCAATCCTCATAACTCTTCATCCTACCATGTTATTCCTTCAAAGTCATTTTAATAAAGTACATCTCCTACTCCATCTTAGCCAGTGTATTTGTTCCAATAAATACCTTGTTCACTGGATCTCTCTATTTGATAGGAGTATTACAACTCTTCCCATAGAGAGCCTAAAATGGACTCTTCTTTAGTGATCCTTGATACCCATTTCTATAAGAAAACTCCACTAGTGGAAGATAATCCTCCCACTTCCTCTGTTGATGCATGACATACATCCTCAACATGTCCTAAAGAATAATGTTAATCCTCTTTGTCTGTCCATATGTTTGTAGATGATAAGTTGTACTAAAGGCTAAATTTGTCCCCAAGCCTAAAAACAACTTTCCAAAACATGGAATTTAACTTGGAATCTATATCTGATACAATATTCTTTGGAAATCCATACAACATTGTTATCTCTCTGATGAAGATTTGAGCTACCTCAGTAGCTAAATTAGTAGACTTCACTAAATGAAGTGAGCTACCATGCTCCATATATCAACCACAACCATAATGGAATCATGTTTCCTCGATTTCCCCAAAAATTCTATAATGAAGTTCATGGAAATGACCTCCCACTTCCATTCTAGAATCATAATAGGTTGCAATAGACTACTTGGATGCTTGTATTCAACTTTCACACGCTGGAAATCTAAAAACATTACCACAAAATCAACCACCTCTTTCTTCAATTTTGGCCAATAGTATAAGTTATTAACATATTTCAAAGTCTTTTGGTATCTTGGGTGGCCTGAATATGGATTGACATGAAAATATCCCAAGATAAACTTCTTCAACCCACCACTATCAGGCACATAGATCCTGATATTAAATCTAACCAAGGAATTTATCGTAAGGTGATACTCCTCATCCCTATCACCTTCACCTTTTTACTGCAATCTCTTCTTTAGTTGATGCTACTTATCACCATGCTTCCTTGCATGTAATATCCTCTCTTGCAAATTTGTCCCATAAGATATCATAGTTGAAATATTGTTAACCTACACTCTCCTACTATGAGCAGCTGCAACTCTGCTCTCTTTTCCATTTATGTACATGATATTAAAGTCAAACGTGGTGAGGGTAGCCAATAATATAGCTTGCCTAGCATTTAGATTTGGTTGGTAAAAATTATACCTCAGTCCACTGTGATCACTCATAAGAAAAAACCTCCTACAAAGGAGATAATGTATCCACATCTTCAATACATAAATTATAGTTTCCAACTCAAGGTCATGGGTCACATAGTTTTTATCATGCTCATTCAAAATCCTTTATTCATAATAAACCACCTATCCTTCTTGCATTAGGACTCCACCAAGTCCATCCTTACAAGGATATGTACAAATCACTAACTCCTTGTTAGGGTCTACAATATTCAAAGTAAGAGAATTTGTAAGAAACTACTTCAACTACTCAAAACTATTCGCACACTCAATATTCCATTCAAACTTATTACCTTTCCTCTGCAAAGATATGATAGGATAGCCAATCTTAGAGAAGTTCCTGATGAACCACCTGTAATAAACTACTAGTCCCATGAATTATTTTACCTTGTCAACATTCCTAAGAGTTGGCCACCCCATGCTAGCTTTAATATTTTTTGAGTGCACTCCTACCCTTTCCTTGGAAACAATGATCTGGAGATAAAAAAAGAGGCTAAAAAATGAAAGTGTTTGGAATCTTTTGAAACTGACATCAAATCATAGTGTTCGTCATCCTAATTCCAACACTACTTGAGTTTCCTAAATCCAACATTATATGAATAAGTGATGGTGTTCTGAAGTTTTGGTCGAATAACTAAAAATTCAAACAATAGGGTTTATTGGGCTACTGACTAGGTAGTCTGTATAGCTGATGTCATAAACTGACTATGTAGGGTACAATGTTAAACGAGCCAATTCCGTACTAACACATGACATCATCATAGAAGTTTGGATGGGGGTTTTTGATTGGTGGTGAGTGGTTGAGGTGGCGTAATGAGAAGGCCCCATGTGGCCGAATGAGAGGGTGCGACGTGGCCCTCAGTAATTGGTAAAAAAAAATCTAAGTCAACCTAAGGGCCTCTGTGGGGTTCTACCCCTTCGACCTTGTGCAACATAACTAAATTCTCTACCATTGGACCACGTCAATAGTTATTAACAACCTAAGGACACCATTTGTGTTTAATTACATGTGTTTTTTGAATTTGGGGGAATGGGTTGGGGGGTTAGCCTTGGCCCCTAGTATTGTTGTCACTGTACAACCCACGACAGATAGAGGAGTCACTATGGTGGAGAGGGCAGGGTATGTGGCCGTAGCCCTAGGTCTCTTCCATGCGATGTGACCGAGCACTACGATGGCAGGGGTGGGCAGTTAGCCTTGACCCCAACTACATTACTGTCCACGAGTCCACTAGCAGAGCAGACTCGACAGGGGGGGGGAGTTAGCTGCGCCTCCTAGCCATATTTATGTACATGTCCATGTTAGCTGGTATGGAGGGCATAGTCTTCAAGTACAAGCAGTTAGTCCTGACCCTCGGCCATATTGCATCCACATGACCTTGACCCGATGCTTGGGGGTTATGGTGCATTTTGACTAAGCCAAAAATTTCACCTTTTTCCTGAATAATCCCACCAATCCCAAGAAAAATTGTTGCTCGATGGAATGTGTAAAGGAAAAATTTGTAGAAGAGTTAGCAGGCTTTTCCAATATGCAAGACATATAGCAGATCTTGTTTCTAAGAGGCATATCTTGCTTATTTTTTAAACTTTTTGAGCTCAAGAAGAGCAACGATAGGGGTTTTTGAGCTTCCTGAACTCAATGGCAACCTCATATTTCTGATTTTAGCACTATATGATGGAATTATTTCAGAGTCTATTCCTTTAGTGCTAGAGGTAGAGAGAGGTTTGAAGCAATATAGAGGCATATTTGAGAAGGGAAAGAGCTTAGTTAGAGGTTTTCCAGCCTTCCAATTTCACCTACAGCAATTGTTACTTTAATAGAGAAGTTATTTTCAATATTTTCTCATTGTTCTTATGAGAGAATCCCTTTTCAACTCTTCATTGTGAATTAGTGTATATTTATGCTTTTGATTTCAAGTGGAGTACAAGGACCTATTTTGAAAGATTACTTTTTATGTTGACATATTCATGAATACTTTTAGGGAGTCATATTTTTGAGTGAGAATTCTTTGTTGGAGAATTTTTCTTTGTAGGAGAAACAAGCAACTCCAGAGTCAACAATTTTTAATGTACTCATTTTATTTTATTTTGTTTTTTATTTTTTATTTTTTATTTTATTTTTTATTTTATTTTTATTTTTATTTTTTTATTTTTTATTTTTTATTTTTTATATTTTTATATTTTTATTTTATTTTATGTTATTTTATTTATTTATTTATTATTATTATTATTATTTATTTATTTATTTTATTTTTTATTTTTTATTTTATTTTATTTTATTTTATTTTATTTCTGAAATCAATATAGTGGTCTAGCCATTGGATCAAGGGCCAAAGACGTAGCCTAGGAGGGGTGAATTATGTTATCATTTGTTTCTTTTGTATCTTCATGATTGTCATCTTGAGTTGCATATGAGACTGTTTCACTTTTAAGTTCGTGTGAAAAATTAACTCATCTTCATTGAATAGGTTATGAAAATAATGTTACATTTAAAGACAAAGTTTTTTAGGCTTGCAAATTGTGAGAGGATGATTGAATTTTTCTTCCATCCCTAGAACAAGAAAAATGGCCCAAGTAATGAATCTAATTCTAAACTAAACTACACTTGCCAAGCTTGGCATATAACTGGCGTTCTCTCAACAATCTCAACATCGTTGTTAGGTGCTTTGCATGCTCCTCTTCATTCTTTGAATATACCAACATATCATCGAAAAATAATATCTCAAACTTATCCAAGTGGGGGCACAACACATTTCTCATCAAACACATGAAAGTGGCAGGAGCTTTAGTAAGATCAAAAGGAACCGCCATAAGCTCATAGTTCCCATACCTTATATATAATGAAGTCCTGTAGATTTATTATTCCTTGATGCATACCAGATGATTTTCTAATTTCAGATTAATATTAGAAAACATTGCATCTCCCTTCAGCTGAGAAAAGAAGTCACCAAACTATGAAAATGAGTACCCATTCTTAACAGTCATCTTATTCAATTGCTCGTTATCAGTGCATAATTTGGAGTACCATATTTCTTCTATACAAACAACACTGGTGCACCCCAAGGAGATACAATTGGCCTATTGTATCCCACGTTAAGCATTTCTTTAAGATTTAACGTCAATTACTCCAAATCCAGAGTACTCGTCATGAACAATGCATTAGATGTTGGTGGTACTCCCAATATCAAATCAATAGAAAATTCCACCTCTCTATGAGGAGGAAACTCTATAATATCTATAGAAAACAAATCCTAAAACTGTTGTAAGATAGGATACTTCCTTGGGAATTCATCATCCTAATCCTCTTTCAGTTTTTCACTATAAATATGGACTGCAAAAAATACACATACCTTCCCGTGACCGTGATTTTCCTAGATAAATGTAACCATTCTCACTAATTTAGGATTCTTTTTTCCTTGCAAGATTCTCATTTCTTCATCATCATGCAGGCACTCAGTGTCCTTATCATTGCATTCTACCTTATCCCTATGAATGAACAACCAATCCATGCCCAAAAACATGCAATATGAACCAAAAGAAAGCACATTTAGACGTGCTAATGTAGGCATACCATTAATATCAAATGAAAAATATCTCACCTAGTGATGAACTATTCTCTTGGTTAATGTAGCCAATTTCACCACCCAATATTCTACATGCCCTTATTCAACTAGCATTGATCCACTACGTCGGGACTAATATAGCTATAATTAGGTTCGGGATCAATAAAAATAGAAAAAAATTCATCAAAAAAATTAACTTCCATCTCAATAATAGATGCTAGATGATTTTCTTGCCTATTATCCATTGTTTCATAAATATATGGAATACTCTGGCCTACATATCCAACTGTCTGCATATTTTGAGCACAATAAATTTGAGGCCTTCCACCCTGGTGTAATGGACAATCCCTCTTGTCATGCTCTCCACCTCAACTGCAACACCTCAAAGGTTTCCTTCCACTAGCTTTATTATACTACTCATCAAGTTGAGACCCATGTCCTCTCTTAGCTTCATTTAACTTCTTATTATGTCCCTCATTGTCCTTACCACCTACATCCTTAGACCTTCCTCACTTCTTAGTCCAATTTCCTTTAGTCTTCTCATTACCTTTCTAGTCATGCTTGAATTCAGTATTTTTCTTTAATTTCTCATAACAATGCTTCAAATTCATGATGACTTCCTCCAACGAATGATGCTCATCATACCCAATTTGGTCTTTGAATGCTAAAGGAAATACACTGCTAAACCTTTCAACCTTTTTTTCTCATCCTTTAGGTGGGGAACATACCTCAACATCTCCAGAAGCGTTTTCATGTACTCTTCATCTATCATGGAACCCATCTTAACCTCATAGAGTTCCTTTTCCTTCCCATCATAATATATTTCAAATAGGTACTTCTTCCTTAAGGGTATTTTAAATTCATGCCAAATCAGCTCCCATTCCATGATGCATCTGACACACTTAACATCTTCCCACCAGATATATTATATTCCCTTGAGACTGAAGGTAGCTATCTTGGATTTCATGTTCTCTTAATAATCATGCAATGTAAATAAATTATTCATCCTAGGAAACACTTCTACATATTTTTATTTAGTCACTTCCCTATCAGAGGTAGGAGGCTTGGATTTCCTTAACTCATATGGAAAGTAACCCCTCTCACTTCTCCCATAAGGATGTGGGACGTGGTGACAATAATGTCCCTTAGAACCAGATCTAGAATAAAATCCATGAGTTCTATTCCTCTTGTCAGGTGTATCCAAGGATATTACACCTCTAACTATATCATATATTTCCATATCGTGTCTTATCATAGGACTATTACCATATGCCCCATTTTTATTTTCTTTTTGTCTTTGACTGATCCCCGCCTGCCCCTACTTCTGTAAATCTAAAAGGCTCTAAAGAAGCATTGCATTGACTTCTTCTTACTTTTCCTGAGCCCTTAGAATTATATTTTTTTCCTCAATAAATCTGTTACTATCTTCCTTGAAAATTTTAATCTATGCCCTTAGACTCCTCAATGTATCTCCTAGATCAGGGGGATACTGTTTTAACTACTGCTCAACTAAATTTTCGTATTCAACTGATTTCACATCAGACCTGTAAGAGGATTCATGTGAAATTTATTCCACAATTCTTCTCTTCATCTCTAATCTACTATTTCTTGCAAACATACCATGTTATATAAAGAAAATATAATATATAATCAAAATCATACCTTAATGTATCTTAGGGGAGGCTATCACATATGTATAACTCAGTTTGTATTAGTATGTTATATATAATAGTAGAAAAACATATCAACACCATGATGCATGCATGATAATAATACAAAAGTGTCATAATAACTACACACATGATAACCATAACCATATGCATGTACCTTGTGGTCTAGTGTTACAAGCTCGCTCTAATACCACCATGCAACCAACATCAGAGGAAGGTTGCATGGAACAAAACTGCTCTAATACCATCTTGTAATTGTAGAAATTCTATGCACTAAGCATGTATATGTCCTAGATCCACCTGATCTCACACTATTTAACTTTATGCAAGATACTGGATCTATTCCACTTGTTAATCTTTTGTGGAAAAATTAATTGCACACACATGTGAAGCATAAACAAAAATAATCAATCGCACATAATACAGTTTTTAATCGGGAAAGCCTGAAGCTGAAAACCCCAACTATATATTATGTAACATGGAGATCATATGAAAATCTCATACAAATCTTATCACAAGCCCTTAGTACAGTACAATCATCATACACTAATCATGACCAAGCTTGCAAATCCATGCACCGATATTTTCCCTCCTGCTAGCCTACCTCCACTGCACAATACCTGCTAAAGAATAGCTCTGAATGCATTCGAATTAGTCTTGCCTTGACTGCACAATCCTCATTGGAAACTCCAATATGTGTGTGATGCAATAAATGCATCACTATAGTCACAACAGATAGTCTATCTTTCCCTTTCACCTATCTCTCCATTGGGTCTCCACTGAAACTGCTATGCACTGTAGTTAACTTCTATATTGTTCAGTTGGTTAATGAGTTATTATTTGTGAATTAATTAACTAATTAATTCAATCCACTCTCACTAGTGTATCAATTAGTTAGACTAGATACAACTATTTCAACTGAGTCTAAATGAGTTAAACTGAATACAACTCCATAACTACTTCTTTTAACTGTCTCATAACTCTGCCACTTGAGTTCTAACTGAGTCCTCCATGCATTAGCCCTAGTAAACCCTTGGGAATTGCGTAATTCCCTTAGTCCACTGATGTGCCACATCTGTGCACTGAACTGAAGTGCTCTAAGAGAATAAGTTGTTGTTTAGAGTCTGATTATTATTAAGAGCTAATAATAATTGACATGCATCTATTTTTAGATCAGTGATCTATAAATAGACTTCACCAAATATTCTAAAAATAGAATTTCATTTATTTTTCCAACTTGATCAACCATCCACAAATAAGATCCTGCAACTTCTGAAATATGACCATCATGTCTAAAAATAGACATAGTCTAAAAATAGACATAGTCTAAAAATAGGCTTACGCCAAAAATAGCCTGCAACCCCACTTAGTGAAGGAAACTCTTTTCACTAAGCTCATCATCTTGTTGAATCTCAATAGTCCCTCTCAACAAGATAGGGATTATCCTTCACCCCGATCATGCCTCTATGGTATTCGAATTTGCTCCTGGTGAGCGCCTTCATTAGAATATGTGCATCCTTATCCTCCGTAGGAATGTACTGAAGCAACATGACTTTCCGTTTCACACAATCTCTGATATGATGATACTAGATATCAATATGTTTATATCTATCATGAAACACAGGATTAACCAAGAGTTTAATGCAACTTTGATTATCAAAATGTATCACTGTGGGATCTAAATGTGAACCGAACAAACCAACCAGAATCTTCCTCATCCAAATATCCTCACATGCAGCTTGACTTGCTGCCATGTATTATGCTTCCACTAAACTGAGTGCCACGGATTTTTGTTTCTTACTATACCAAGAAATTGATGTAGATCCGATACTGGAAATCCCTCCTGATGTGCTCTCTCTGTCTGTTGGGCTTCCTACCCAATCTGCATCTGTGAAGCCATGCAACTTCACCTCATCTGTTTGTCTGTACCATAAACCATACTCAGATGTTCCCCTGAGATATCCGAGGACATGCTTGCCTGCCTTCCAAAAGAGCTTGGTAGGCTTAACCATCGCTTGTGAAAGTTGGTTCACCACATAACATATGTCTGGTATTGTATTGACTAAATACATGAGTGAACCCACCAACTGTTGATACACAGTGGCATCCACTACCTCTACCGATGTAGCATCCTCTTTCTTCCAATTTCCTGGAAGAGGAGTGTCGATAGGCTTGCAACCTTGCATGTGAAACTTCTCCAGTATCTCCCAGGCATAATTTCCTTGAGACAAAAACAATTCACCTTCCCACTGCCATATTTCCAATCCAAGGAAATAATGAAGGAGGCCCAAATCCTTCATCTCAAACTCCTTTGCAAGATCTGCCTTGCATGAGTGTATCAACTACTCATCACCTGTTAGTATCAAATCATCAACATAAAGTACAATGATTAAAATCTTACCCTCAACCACAATCTGGTACAGGTTTGCATCTGCCTCACTCTTAGTGAAGCCAAGTCCAGTGAAATAGTTGTCGATCCAAGTGTACCAAGCACAGGGTGCTTGTTTCAGCCCATACGACGCTCTTTGGAGCCTGCACACATGCGACTTGTTGCTGAAGTTATGAAATCCTTCAAGCTGCTCAATGTACACCTCTTCCTCAATGATCCCATTAAGGAACGTAGTCTTCACATCCATCTGATGAATGTGCCAACCCATCTACGCTGAGAGAGCAAGGATGGTCCATATGGAAGAATAACATGCGACAGGTGCAAAGGTTTCTTCATAGTCAATCCCCTCGATCTGTGAGAAGCTTGGGGCAAAAAATCTTTCCTTATACTTCTCGACACTCCCATTAGTAGCTTGCTTTACCTTGTAGATCCATCTTGATCCTACAACTGATTTTCCCACAGGCCTTGGAAAAATCTCCCAAGCACTTTTTCTAACAATGGAGTCATACTCCTCCACCATGGCATCTACCCATGTGGGCTCTTGCACTGCTTATTCGAAAGAAGATGGATCTATCACGATAAAATTTCTCATAAGAGCCATGTATCCAGTATATCAGTCAGGTGATTGTCTCTGTCTGCGTTGTGATGTAGGAACTCCTAAATTTTGTGCCGCATCAAGCTTCAGTCTCTCAGCTTATGTGGTATGCTTTCTGCCTTGTCTGATGTTTGGTTCTGCATGAGTGGACTCCTCCACTCCATGAATCTCCTCTTGTGTTTGATCCACATCCAGAGGCTCATCTTTGGGAATAAGAAGTTCCTCCTCCGCATGCAAGTGTAGCTCCCTCTCAAGCGCCAACTTCATGGCTTTCACCTCATTGAATTTTATATCCCATCACACAACAGTCATCCGACCATCTAGCAAATACACACGATAGTTATGGGGTGTTTCTGTGTAACCCATAAATATCCAAACTTCTGTAGTTGGCTCCAAATTCTTCCTGGCGTCCTTTGTCACATGAATGTAAACAGGTGAGCCAAAAATCCTCAAATGAGAAATATCAGGCTTCTTACCAGTAAAAGCTTCTTCAGGTGTACTCATGCCAAGTACTCTATGAGGACAATGATTTTTCACATAAACCGTAGTGTTGCATGCTTCCTCCCACAAGTGCATCGGTAGGCCCTGGTCATGCGGCATCGCTCATGCAACACCCATGATAATTCTATTCTTTCTCTCTGCGACCCCATTCTATTGTGGGTTATGAGGCGCTATGAGTTATCTTTGAATTCCTTCTTTGCTACAGAAGTCTTTGAATTCGCCCGAGATGTATTCACCACCATTATTGCTCTGTAGAGATTTCACTTGCTTCCCCGACTCCTTCTCCACCAATTCCTTGAACTCACCGAACTTTGAGAACGTTTCACTCTTCTTCTGCATAACTAAGATCCAGCATCTACGAGAATATTCATCAACAAATATAACATAATACCTGTGTTTTTATTTTGAAGCAACCGAGAAAGGTCCACACACGTCTGTGTGAATTCTCTCCAGGATCACCGAAGCATGATTCTCCTTCTCATGAAATGTGGTCTTCACAAACTTACCCATATTACATCCCTTGCACTGATCTGACAATGCAAGAGTACCCTTGGGAAGTCTAGTATAAATTTGCTGCAAAATTTTCAAAGCGCCATGGTGAAGATGGCCCAATCTCCTATGCCATAATTCTCCCTCATCCCAGTTCACCGCTTCCTCTTCTTTTCCCACCATTGCAGCGCAGCCATCTACCTCTAGCTTGTAGAGATTCTTAATTTGAACCCCTATGTTATTGGTTTGACCCATTTTTTTATGTCGAAGGAGGGCTTTTCCCTCATTGAAAACAACATCATAAACCTTGTCTTCCAACATTGTGACTGAGACCAAGTTCTTCTTCAGACCTAGAACATGCATGAAATTATTCAACAAGAATGGATTACCAGACTCCCTCTCAAAGGTAATGGTCCCAATGACAGTTGCACTGTACCGACCATCGTCGCCCATCTCTATATGCATCTGGAGATCCTTCTCCTCCAAGTCACTAAACAACTCTTTGTCTCCCATCATATGGAAAGATGCACCACTATCAAGATACCACAATGATCCCATGTAGCTTGAAACTAAGAAAGAGATCAAGGATAAATCAAGCTCAATTTGCGAGGCTAAGGCCTCTCCAGCTACAGATCTAGCAGCTTGTTTGTTCTTCTTCTTCTATGGACAGTTAGTGGCGAAATGTCCATGCTCGTGAAAGTGAAAACACTTCACTTTGGAAAAATCCTGCTTCTTGCCTTTACCACTGGATTTTGAAGAAGATTTCTTCCCCTTCCCTTTCCTTGCTTTGGAATCAAAAGCATAATTCTCTTCATCTTCATTCTTCGATGAAGATCCATCCCTGGTACCCCGCCTTATCTCCTCCTACACAAGATCTGACCAAAGTCGCTCCCATCCCGACAGTTTCTCCCGTCCATTGATAGAGTCTTCGTAGTTATGCCAACTCTTCAGAAGCCCAAGGAGAGCCAAGCTCACCAAGTCTTCTTAGTCAACAGTAATCCCCACACTTCCTAGTTCATCCTTGCAGTGGACAAACTTCGTGAGGTATTTTGGAATACTGTCGCCTTTCTCCATTTTTATTTTTCTGAGCTTGTCTTTAAGCGCCAACTTCCTCTGGTCATTTCTGATTTGGAACAAGTATGTAAAATCCTTCCACATTAAGAATGGATTGGATTTATCGTGAAGGCTGGACACAATATGGTCCTTCACACCTTCCAACAGAATCCTCCTCATCTTTGCTGTCTTCTTTTGCCATGCGTCAAGTAATGCAGCATCGCTAGATCCCGGCTTAGGAACATCACTATCGATGAACTCCTTCAGCCCATTATCCTCTAGCGCTGCCTCTGTCCTATCCTTCCAGGATATGTAATTTGAGCTCCCATCAAGGGCATACTCCAATCACAACCCATTGAAATCCATTTCAATGTATACTCAACTTCTGCACCAAGAATCTTCTGCAGCAAATTCGAATTGTCCACTAGCACAAACTCACTTCACAATTGCAATATTCAATAAAAAATGATCTGATACCATGTATAAATTATATGCACTAAGCATGCATATGTCCTAGATCCACATGATCTCACAGTATTTAACTTTATGCAAGATACTAAATCTATTCCACTTGTTAATCTTCCGCGAAATAATTAATTGCGCACACATGTGAAGCATAAACAAAAATAATCAATCGCACATAACAAAATTTTTAACCGGGAAAGCATGAAGCTGAAAACCCCAAATATATATTATGTAACATGGAGATCATATGACAATATCATAAAAATCTTATCACAAGCCCTCAGTACAATACAATCGTCATACACTAATCAGGACCAATCTTGCAAATCCATGCACTAATCTTTTCCCTCCTACTAGCCTGCCTCCACTGCGCAATCCCTGCTAAAGAATAGATCTAAATGAATTTGAATTACTGTTTCCTTAACTATGCAATACTCATTGAAAACTCCAATTTTTGTGTGATGAAATCAATGCATCACTATATTCACAAAAGATAGTCTATCTTGCCGTTTCACCTATCTCTCCACTAGGTCTCCACTGAAACTACCATGCACTGTAGTTAACTACTGTATTGTTCAGTTGATTAATGAGTTATTATTTGTGAATTAATTAACTAATTAATTCACTCCACTCTCACTAGTGTATCAATCAGTTAGACTAGATACAACTAGCTCAACTGACTCTAACTGATTTAAACTGAATACAACTACATAACTACTTCTTCCAACTGTGTCATAACTCTGCCACTTGAGTTCTAACTGAGTCCTCCATGCATTAGCTCCAGTAAACCATATGTAATTTCATAATTCCTTCAGTCCACTGATGTGCCACATCTGTGCACTAAAATGAAGTGCTCCAAGAGAATAAGTTTCTATTTAGTGTCTAATTATTATGAAGAGTTAATAATAATCGACATGCATCTATTTTTAGATCAATGATCTATAAATAGACTTCACCCAATATTCTAAAAGTAGAATTTAATCTATTTTTCCAACTTGATCAACCATCCAAAAATAACATCTTGCAGCTTTTCAAATATGATCATCATGTTTGAAAATAGACATAGTCTAAAAATAGACTTGTGCCAAAAATAGCCTGCGGGCCCACTTAGTGAAGGCAACTCTTTTCACTAAGCTCATCATCTTGTTGAATATCAACAGTAACCACCTCATTCTACCTTTAGCCTCTTTTACAACCTCTCCAGGGTAAGCATGTGTTGATTGTTACTATGACATGACCTGGCCTCCAAGTTGAAAATATGGAAGTGGGGTCTACTAATCATAAACATATTTCCATCCCTCAGGGATTATGGATCACCGAGGTAACTAATAACAGACATTGGTCATAAATCCTTGAGCTAAAACTTTCATTTCTTAAACTTTACACCCAACCACATGCTTGACACATTATGCATGTGACTAGAAGGCTCTAATGCAATATTCCTATTGGAACGGGGTCTCCTATGAAGCTCCGAATCTAGTTCATTTTGTATATTTTTTATTATATTTAGTCTAACGCAGGGGTTTTGGGGTGGGTCAAAACCCCTAATGCATTGTAAGCAGGTCAAGGGTAGAACAAGAGTCTGCAAACCGTGGTTTGCAGACCATTGGATGCGTAGGATAAATTAGTATAAATATCTTAACATTTTTGAGTAGATAGACAGAAATGAATAGAGATGGATGTGAAGTACAAATTGCTAAATCTTGGGTTGGGTTGTTTGGGTTAGGACTCCTGCTGGTTGTGTGCACCAAAATCCTCTATCCTGTTGTGTGCAGACCCTGCTAGCTGTGTGCACAGGTGGTATTTGGGGAATGTAAGAGGATTTTTGATAAGTAATATATGAGAAGTATTGTTGAAACATATGATGTTGTCTGGATCTATTCTGTATGATTGATGCGAACTAAGATTGTCTGCTTAAGCTGTGAAATCCTTTGTTTTATCTCTATAATATGGAAGTAATTTCACTTAGTATATCACTGTGATACGACTGTTGTTTCACTCACTGATTGAATCTCTGTTAGTGAACACAAACTATTTGTGTTGATAATATTGGCTACGATTATGCTGCTTTATGGTTGTAATTGATGATACGCACATGGATACGAACCTGCTAGAGCAGATCTGATAAGAACTATCATCTGGTTATGTTATGGAACCCTGTGAAACACCCCTCTGTATAGATCTGATAATTACGGGCCTGTGTTATTACCTATTCTATCTCAAGGTGTAGAAACCTAGTTCCAACACCCTCCCATACTGCTTCGGGTGGGACTTTGACCTGCACAAGCGGGGCACTGTGGAAAGGACCAGTAGTATAGGGGTTTGGTGGCAAACCTTCACCTTCGAACCTGGGTCAGGACCCCTCGAGCCAAAAAATGGTTCGATTTTTGGGACCGACAACATTTTGAGGGAGAGATTTGGTAATGCCTAGGTTGTATTGGAAGCCTGAAAAGAAAGAAATCGACGAGTGGTTTGAAAAGCAAGTTCAAGAATTCGCTGTAAAAGAAAATTGCAGTACGAACTTAACTGTGGAGGAGTGGAAAAATAAGTATATTTTCTTGGAAATCTACAAGATTTTATTTGTAACTTTTACAATCGAGCTGCAGGAGTGGCTCGCAAGGTTGGTCGATTTTTAGAAGTGTTGGAAAGATGAACGGGTCACGCAGTGGACTCGAGAACTAATCCGGCAGTTGGAAAAGATTGACAACACCATTACTCGCATGGTAGATCATTTGCTGGACAGTGTGATAGGAGGATTTGTGACTGAATTTGCAATCGATCAATTTGTATCCTACTCATAAATGGAGTGGAGGTTCTTCAAGGGTTTTCGGGGTAAGTTTCTAAAAAATTTACCATTATTAATTAAGATCTTATTGTGCAAGAAAAGTATCATGTGTAGCCATATCGAGTGAATGAGCTCCAATCAAAGTGAGGGTACAATGCGCAGTGGTAAGTACTATAGAAATAATCAAGAGGGAGATCGATCTGTCTACAGTCCAGTGACTAATTTTGCTGCGCATAGCCCCCCATCAACACGATCTTCGAATCCTCGTAAGGGAAATAACTCACCTTCGTCGCCACCAGAAGATGATATCGCTTCACAGATGAAGTTACCCACCTTCAAGGGTGTGGGGGACGAAGATATGGATCGATTATGGTTTGTCACAGGGTCTATATGGACTGTGTAGAATGTAGTGAGCGATGTTGTGAAAAGAGCGCAACTGTCTCTTTCTTTTGAAGTAAGGGCCCTGGACTGGTACATGGGATACCTCGACATGGGATACGTGAGCATTGAGGACATTAAGAACACCCTGAAGCAACAATTAAAAAAGCCTAAGGCCTACTCCCAGATAGTGAACGACCTGAAAGATTTCGAAAAAGGTCCATCCGAGTTTGTACTGGAACCTGATCAGTGATTAAAAAAAGTGATCATAGAAGGAGGATTCCAGTATGATGACACGTAGCATGTGGAGTGGTTAATTTCTATGTTGTTGCCCTACTTACGCATACCGATGAGTCACCAAGAGATTGAGTCATAGGTTAAGGCCTTGGATATGGCAATGAAGTTGGAGGCTATGCCATGAGATGAAACCTAGTTGGATGTACAACAGATATAAGGCCAGCTGGAAGTAATGCACATGGAAATCCAGAATCTGTGAAAGGAACGAGGAGCGAAGGCTAGCCCTGACAGATGGTACATACGATGCAGGCTGAATGGCCACACCAAGGATAACTATCCAATATTAGCAGACTACATACAGGCTGGAGGACCTAGCTCGTTGCGCCCTAGAGAAACTGCAGGTCTAAATAGGCTAGAACTATGGTGTGACGACTGTCACGTTGCGAGGTTACACGACACCAACCACTGTCCTTGCCTTACTGATTGTACTCTAGAGGTTAAGCAGAAATGGTGCAGGCTTTGTAGGTCTATGTGGCATGATGAGAAGAACTACCAAACTTATGATCTGTTGATAGACTGAGGAAACATCTATAGGGTACAGATAGATCCTTCGTCACCGAGAACCCCCTCCGGTATCAGGGGCTCCCCCGTTAGGGGTAGGGGAGGGGGCCGAGGCGGAAACACAGGTAGGGGAAGAGGCCAACTAATTTGTTATAACTGCGAGGAGATAGGTAAATTTGCAAGGGACTGTTCAAACCCTACGAGGCAATCCTGCAGGTATTGCAGGTAGCTAGATCATGTGATCAAGGAATGCCTAATTTTGATGGCTACGGTGTAGGAGAAACAACAGACACATACGCAGAATGTGCAAAGGGTTACGATGGATCCTTGGAATGAGGGACCGGGTATTAATATCATAACTCGTAGTAGCCTAGCCACCGAGGGGGTGGCTGAAGGAAAAGCTACGGATGAGCCTCTAATCAAAAAAGTGGTCATCAAATCAGAGGGTCTGGACCTACAAAAGGATAGGGAAACCTTTATCACAGCTCAGCAGGACTTCACAGGAGCATCTACTTCGCAGGTCCTTATGGCCACTAAAGAAGGGGAGGGGGTTCGACCATTTTTACAAGCATGCATGAAACTATTGCGCAACCAGCAGGCCATGGAGAACCTCCATGCACTATTAAACAACTGCGCTGAGGAAACCAAACCATCCCTGGAAGTTAAGGATATAAACACATTGTACAAGTACAAGAAACACACTGGTAGGGAAATGCGGCTCACAACGTAAATCGGGGATTACAAAATGGAGCAATTCATTTTGGATCTAGGGTCGGACGTGAACGTACTACCCAAGAAAACTTGGCAGCGCATGGGAGAACCCAAGTTGGAATGGTCCACTATCTAGTTCTGCATGGAAAATCAGCAGAATATCATACCGTTAGGAAGGTTATCACAGATTGTAGTGGATATTGCAAGAGCTAAGGTCCGGGCCAACTTTGAGGTCATTCATATTGTGGAAGATGGGAACCCTTACCTTGCACTCCTAGGGTTATATTGGGCCATCAACATGAGCAGTATTATCAACTTGAAGAAGATAAGCATGGTATTTGAGAATGGAGGGATGCGGGTCATAGTCCCTTTAGACCCCACAGAAGGAGAAAGGTATACGGAAACGGTGCATATCGATGAAGAGGTAGATCACATTTACAAGTTTACTATGCAGGATGAAGACTGGATCAACCCTACGGCTAATGGTCTGCTCTGTTGGGAAAAGGATAGCGACTGTTTTTCTGACTTTGACGAAGAACTGGAAAATTGGAAAAACCGGTTGCATGATGTATCCGCACTGCGATGTCTTAGAATTTCAAGGGATTTCTGATGTATATCTTTGGAAGTAAGATATCTACCCCACTTTGATGGTTCTAGTAGCATTAAGGAATTTTTGTAAGCATTTGAAACTGAATTTCCAAAGGAATGAAGGTTATGGGCCCTCAATCTTTCCCTACGCGCAGCACCTGCGAAGTGGTGGGATGAGCGTAAGGCCGCATTCCAGGAGTGGGGGGCATGTTGGACTATGTTACTCCTGTACTTTGACCCTCTGGCTCACTTATGCAAGAAACAACCTGGAATGGTAATCTGAGGTTGCGCAGACTTGCACAAGCTAGCTACCGTTGATAGGAAAGGATGCGTGGATGATAGGTGCATCTCCTATAGAAACTGTCTCAAGATGGTGCATACTATGTAATTTGTGGATCTAGTAGCACTTATAGCTATGAAATAACTGTGATCGCTCCTCCACTTCACAGGCTACTACAAAAAAACTAGGCAGGAGTACACATTGATCATAGCACCTCTGAATGAGCTGCTTCACAAGGCCATTTCAGTTCGTAGGGACAGTGAATGTCAAAGGAGCTCCAAATTAGTAAGTAAAAAAATAGGCTCACTCAAAATTTAGATGGAACATTGGATAGACCACCATGCACAGAGAAGGCCATTCGAACGCACACAGGCGCGCTGGGAGTGCATGCATGCCTTGAGCACACCAGAGCTGCGAAAAATAGCCGTTGGGACAGTCAAATCAAGTAAAATGAAAAATATACCATTGAATGCAGTGGGTAGCTGGAATTTAATGAGGTGATTGCAGGAGATTTTTTACCATTTATATGATGGTAATTTCCAAGTGCAACTTTCCTAACCACTGGCCACTCGCACTAGCTATAAAATGGGTCAAACAGACTAGACAAGGGTTCCATATAATTGTATAACTTGTACTTGGAATATCTTACCGTGAAGATTTGGTGCTGCAAGATTCTCTATGTTTAAAGTATCTCCTTCATGTCCGAGCAACCTATCCCCTTAGACAGTAGCAACCCGGAGTTTATTTTTCGTGCCAGGATGACGGCTACGAACCCTATTGAGCCTTCTGAACCAATGAATTCGGTAGAACAGGGGACTAAGGACGTGGTGGAAATCGAGTCTGAGGTGGAATATATTCTCTCCACACCAAGCCCAACCATGGGGAAAGGGAAAGCAAAGGCACAAAGCTCCGAAAATACCCTAAAGCCCATGAAATGGGATGCAAGAAAGCATCAAAGTTCCCTGCGAACCGCAAAATCCCCGCAGGCAGCTCGGAGGAAGTACAAATCGTCGAGCCAATTCACTGGTTACCGCCCTTTGTTATATTACACAACACATCGATGCGCATGCCGAATAATCTGGATGGCCTGGTCACTTACCTGCAGATGCCACTGACCCCAGGCAAGGTCCCCATCATTGGAAAACCTTTTGGTAAGCTTCATGAGGTCAAGTTTGAGGATAACAACCTAGCCAACTTCGAAGCATTCCCTGAGCTAGCACCTGCCCTATACCTCAACTCAATTCATGACGACAATGGATTTACAGTCATCCCCTAGCACTAGGTGTGTGGGTTGGCCGAGTCTAGGCTCCTGAACTTACTCAGGATGCCCCATTTAGGTCATTATGATGTTACAGACCACCTAACATGGCAGCTGCTTGTCCTAATACACGAAGGCTTCCTATGGATCTAGGACAGGACTCCTATTTATGTTGCACTGATTCATAGGACTATTGGTCTCCCAATGAACGGAACAAGCCCTCTGGAATGAGTGGTTATGAAGTATGAAGGTGAGACTGCTAAATTTGTGCACCAAAATTACAAGGTGGAGTGGAATACCCGAGGCTTTATCATCAAATCCGTCAATGATCTTGATACACAATTGGGAACGATGTTGCTCGCCTACAAGTTGATGTCGAAATGCCAAGCCGCCACCACCCCCACCTATGTGATCTAGCTAGTAGGCCAATGTGGGAAGGGGGTTTGTTTCAATTGGGCTCTGTACTTATGTGACGAATTTTTGGCCAATGTCCAAGAATCCGAGGACCTAGGGTGCGCCTTTTGTTACTCATGGTTGTTGTTCCTCATAGGGTTGGTCACCTGGGAAGCTCTTATGGAGTTCGTCCTCCCTAAGCTTACCCCAAATATGTGTGAAGGAGCCCGTTATGCACACTTATGGGACTCCAAGGATGCGCAGCGCATAGAGGACAATCAAGTCTTTTGGTTCCTCTTCTAGAGTAGCGTGACAGCTACCATCAACTCTCGACCCTGCTTATCACCAAAATTCTACGACAGGTACAAGAGCATCGCAACCTTCCAGGTGACCATGCACAACATACAGATTCAGAGCCGAAAGGAGAAAGCTTGGACTTCGCTCCCCTATATGGTTGTGGACGAAGAAATCGACAATGTTATTTCACTCTGGCCCTCGTAGTGGAAGACTAGCTTCAAGACTGGGGTGTAGGGCCCTTAAGAGGCTAGCACAACATAGCTAATTCCCCCTGTCACTATTAATGATATTAGAGGCTCCAGCAAAGGTACCGGGAAAGACACAGAACGGGTTGTGAAGAAAGATGGGCAGTAGAAGTGGACTGAAGAGAAGGACGCCAAAGTAGCAACACCGAAAGATTCACAGCCTGACTTAGGGACAGAAGGAGGGGATGCAGAAGGAGTTACATCCCCTCACGGGACGAATTTCATAGGCGAGACTACCAAAGGACCCCATAAGAAGAAGCATGCTCAGCGAAAATAACTTGATGAAACTGTCACCTTGACCGATGGTGACCTTGACCAGATTTTTGATGCAGTTTCTCTAGCCATGTAGGATCGATGGGAAGCCCTCAAAGGACAACAGAAGGTTATGCTCGCTACATTATAAGCCAAGCTTCATGAGTTGCAACTAAAGACAGACACACTGCACATAAGTGTGACTTTGGTATGGATGCCACAAACCACCAGCAGTGCTACGCTCACAACGACATAAATCTACCTCTACCCTTTACCTGGCACTTCCCTTATGATCAGTCCACCCGACCTGAGCACGCAGGTCCATAGTTACCGAGAGGTACAGTTAGACTTAGCCATACTACGCCAAGATGCTTTGCAAGGGCTCCACACAAGTATATTTCAAGAGATTTAGCACCGGGACCTGCAGATTCACCGACAGCTAGGCTTGGTTGAGTAAACGATCATTGAAAACAATGCCGCAATCACCCTTTCCAGTAGAAGGAGCTTGAAAACTTCATTCACCAGCTCTGCGTAGAAGTTCCAGTAGAGATTTCGGCTACTGCTACGCCCCAGGAAAAGGTGGAGGGGTTGGTCACTTCATTGAAGGCATCTTGAATAGAGGTTGCAGATGTTAATTCATGGATGGAGGAGTATATTGTCGATCTTTAGGCTAAATTTTAGCCTAAAACACCTCCGGAGGAACGGGCCCAGCGATCTGCACTAGTCACTACAGCTACAAATTTCATCATAGGGCAGATCACGTAGGGTGCTCAAATACTGGAAACTCCCATGCAGCTAAGGACCAAGGTCCAATGCGATCTGCACCTGTGAGAAATAACCTAGGCCTTGCGGCAGAAAGAGGAGACGTTTGAAACATTGAAAGCCACCTTGCCCACATTGGTTCCCGCTCAGCGCTTGGCATGACTATGAACCAACAAAGACCTCCAAGCCAAGATAGAAGAGCTTCAACAGAAGAAGAAGGCCCTCGATGATCGCATGAAGCCTTGGGTTGTCGACGCCCTTAAACTATCACAAGATGTTGATGTAGCCATGAAGTAGCTTAACCAAACCCTGGAAAGTGTCACCACTGCGATGGAAGGCACGATTTCACAGATACTAGACAACATCGCCCAGAATGTTGCTGCCCAAAGCGAAGCTGTGCTGTCCACGTTGGCTGAAGCGATCAAGCTATTATAGGTGCAGGAGGAAACCCCACCCTCTCAGTGACTCGGAATGGGTCACAAGATTTTGTTGGGGGACTTTTGGAACAGGATCTACGAAGCTGTGAATCTGGTCCATTTTGTATATTTTTTATTATATTTAGTCTAACATGGGGCTTTTGGGGTGGTTCAAAGCCCCTAATGCATTGTAAGTGGGTCAAGGGTAGACCAAGAGTCCGCAAACCATGGTTTGTGAACCATTGGATGTGTACGCTAAAGTAATATAAATAGTTGATCCTTTTTGAGTAGATAGACATAAATGAAAAGAGATTGATGCGAAGTACGAATTTCTAGATCCTAGATTGTGTTGTTTGGGTTAGGACTCCTGCTAGTTGTGTGCATAGAGATCCTCTGTCCTGATGTGTGCGAACCCTGCTAGCTGTGTGCGCAGGTGGTATTTGGGGAATGTAAGAGGATTTTTGATAAGTAATATATGATAAGTATTGTTGAAACATATGATTTTGTCTGGAGCTATTCTGTATGATTGATGTGAACTAAGATTGTTTGCTTAAGCTGTGAACTTGTCTGTTTTATCTCTGTAATATGGAAGTAATTTCACTTAGTATATCATTGTGATATGAATTTTGTTGCATTCACTGATTCCATCTCTGTTAATGAACGCAAAATATCTGTATTGATAATATTGGCTGTGATTATGCTGCTTTATGGTTGTAATTGATGATACGCACATGGATGCAAACCTTCTAGAGAAGATCTAATAAGAACTATAGTCTGGTTACATTCTGGAACCCTGTGAAACACCCCTCCGCATATATCTGATAATTACGGGCCTGCGTTATTACCTACTTTCTCTCAAGGTGCGGAAACCTGGTTCCAGCACCCTCCCATACAGCTTCGGGTGAGGCTTTGACCTGTGCAAGCGGGGCACTAACAAAAAGGCCAGTAGTATAGGGGTTTGTTGTCAAACCTTCACCTCCGAACCTGGGTCAGGACCCCTCGAGCCAACAATTCCCAATTGAGAAAAGTAGTGACATAGAATAGTTATGCATTAAAATAACAAAGTTCATCTAAAGAAAATAAGGAAGCCAATAAAAAGGCTCTTCAAAAGTATTTAAAGTAGCAATATAGATGTATAATGAGGCCCATAAGATGCATAGCTAAAAATATAAGACATAAATGGAAGAAAATCCCTCAAAAGTGGTGCTGGAACCAGGTATATGAACAAAAACTTCCTTGACAACGTTATTTTATTGGGCTGCAAACTTATTTTTATTACATGTCAAATCTCGAGTAGATATGTGTATGAAAAATTAGATCCATAATAGATCCATACACTATAAAGGCTCCTCTTTTAGATCCCCTTGGGGTTTTGAGCATTACACCAAGTACAAGTAGTATATCTGAGATCTAAGAATGCAGATCTGCAAAAATATTCAGTGATTCAGAAGTATTCAGAAACATGCAGATCATATCTGAAATATACAATGTATATATCTCCTCCAATGGATCTCAAAGTAAAGGGAAGATCCCCAACACTTGGATACCAGCTCTCCAAATGGTGCACCAAAACTCCCTGCAACAATACATATAGGAATAATGAAGATCTAGAAGAGAAAATGCACTGTAGGATATAGATAATAGTTGGCCACATGCCAATATTAGAAAATGATGCCCAAGCACTCCAATACACTCCTCCAATTGGAGTATAAGACTCCTCCACTGAAAAAGGGCACTGAAATGTCCTAGGTCTGAATAGATCTAGCATCCACTTGTTGCAACTTGCAAAAACAACCAATCCCTCAATAGGATCTGAGTCGTATTTGAAAGGAGAAGCTTGGCCTCAAGCCAGATAGTGGACTATGCAATACAAGACTCTCTGAAGAGCTACTCAATGGGAAGAGGTGGAATTCCTAAACAAGAAATCCCAATGTTAAACAACATTTTCAATCTAGGCTAAAAAACTAAAGAAAGCTATATGGTCTAAACAAACAATATATCAAAATATAATATCTTCAACAAACTCTTCATGCTGCCATCCCCTTCCTTATATAGATTAAGAACTTGTAAACCCTAAACCACCTTCAATGAAATCTTCTCTTTCACACCATCCATCTCCATCTAGAACTAAACTGTGCCTCATTGATGGCCACTCGTCCAAGACAACGTTGTATATTTGGTCAAGGTTGACCCAGTCAAAATATCCAACCCCTTTCACACCTAAGGGTGCTTGCTTGCATAGCCATGATTTAGCCTTTTTCACATTTGGCCTTGATTTATTATTTATTAGGTGTTTCATGAACCTCCTTTACACATTTATTCTTTAAGAAAAGAAAGAAAAACAAAAATGGATATTCCAATTAGCTTAGGAATAATTAGGAATATTACAGTCCTCCCCTCCAAAATGTTGCTTTTCCTCAAGCAACTCACAAGGACATTGTAAAATCTCCAATGGATTTTTCTCCACCCAAAAATACATGTTTACCTTTGGTGAATACCCCAAATAGTTGTCATCATGAAGAAGTGGGAGGTACATAGAAAGAATCATATGCTATCCATTGGCCTTCTTAGGGAATGAGAGATGATAAATGATGGGTGATTCAACCCCCATGAGATACTCCAATCTCCATGCTATCATCCAAACAAGGTGAGCCATCACTGGTAGCTCATAGAAACAATCACCAATCCCCTCCTTATGCAATTTATAGGGGCTACATGGCTGGAAATGAGAGGTAAGACTGTTCAACTTACACTGGCTCTCTCTCCATTTACGATATATTTGGAGCTACTGATACTGGGCTGCAATAATATAGTCCTCATGAAGCCAAAATATGCTTGGAACCTTATGATTCCCTTCATTGATTCTAGGGAGTCTCCTTGCCCAATCCTCCATGCATGTAGTGAATAGAGTATTACCACCATATGTGCTCCAAAAGGAACATGAACTAAGTGTAATATGATATATTGGATGGTGACAATAGTCCTCCATTGAGACTAGCGTTGTTCTTCTTCTTGCTGCCTCATAACATAATACAATAATTGGCCATCCAACCACCTTATAGCTACCATAAGCTTATCCAAAGCTTGAAAATTGTAGAGGATAATGGGTGTTGGCTGAATATGATTCAAGAAACACATGTCTTGCCAAAAATCCTCCCATGCGAGAGGCTCCTCCCATGTGAGAGACTCCTCCCAAAGACATAAGTCACACATATGGCCCCTTGTATAAGGAAACAAAAGATATAGTATAGCAGCCATATAATGTCCCATCCTCCTCTTGAAGCATGAATAAATATGGGAAGTTTCATTCCCAATGACGCATTCAACCAATGTGTCATTCCTCCAATCATGTTCCCACCAAAGATCAGAGCATCATCATCATGTGGGATCAAAACTAGCAATACATATACATTTAAATGCAATGATGGAGGTGGATCATAGTCCCACAAGTGGAACCAACACAGTAGATCTACTGACTACATTAGATAATTATATGGTAAGTTGTTTCCCCACCACTTACTTGTTGTCCAAGTCATCTCACCATGGCTGAAAGTGTGAGATATATTTGGTGCCTTATGAATGCACCCATCATGAAATAGAATCTCCCTTTGTCCTTCAAGGGATTGCCCATATTCAGAAATATTTGTGGCCCAAATTTGGCCATGAAGTTTGTGTTGAATAACACTCATCTTAGGAGATATGGCCTACATATATATAGTAAAAGATTCCACAAGATTAGAAAATAAAACATGATCTACATAAGTATGCTCTTCACCAATAGTCCTCCTCAAACAAATGGACAGGTGCATAGATCTATCCCCTTCTTGAAAAGGAGAAACAGAGGGCTGGTTTAAATCTTCCATAGATTTATGATGTTACTCCATCTCCCCATGGTACATGCATCTTTCACAATGCTGATATAGTTCTTCTTCAAAGCCTTCCCAATTTTAGCTCCTCAAGATGATGTTGTTGAGCTTCGCGGAAAATGTTTGGCTGAAATAGAACTCTTCATGGGCTCCTTGTAGCAACTTCTCCTTGAGCTTAGAGGCTCTAGATAATAATATCATACCATGATCATAGATGACTCCATCTGGGACTAAATAGCTCTCATCATGTAGTTGGTCATCAAGAATCATGCATGTGTGAAGATCCTTGGAATATTCTACCAACAGTTGGGATTTCCAATATGGATCTAATCTCCCCAATAATGACAACGTTGTAGAAATCTGAACTAAAGATTATGTTATATCATGGTTCTCCTCTTTGAGATATTGAAGGCCAAAATCACATGTTGGGGTAAAGTTACTCCCTCTTTGTTGCCCCTCTTGCAGCTGATCTTGCTGAAGACAAGATTGAAGTTCATAGAAGTCAACCTCCTTTTGAAAGGTCTCTTTCTTCCAAAACTTACATAGTTTGTCCCATCCATACAAGAGTTTTAATACCCTCTTTTCATATTCAGAAATATTTCTTGTGTGTAGAGATATCATTTTCTGCCCCAAGACTATGGAGTGCCCTTTTGATACCATTCTCATGTCATCATAGATTTCTGAATCCTTCTTTTCCAGTGCAAGTATGTGAGTGGAAGATAGCAAAGTCAATTTCAGAAGTTTGCTATCCTCTCCTTGCAACCCATCAAAGGTTCTCAGCAGTGGGGTAGCTCCTCTCAATGCTCCTTCTTTAGCCAAATATGTCATTGCTGCAACAATTTGAGAGAACACTTTATTCATCTTCTCATCAGGGGGTCTCCTTGGTGGAATGCCTCCATGCAAAGAGACATCAAAATCTAAATTAGACTGTATAAATTATTGGAATGATTTGTCCCTCTATTTGTTGCATAGTTCAGTCTCCTTATCATGAATATAAACCCCTTGAAATAAACAAGGGTGTGTGCTCCTTATCATTGGATGTTGATCCATCCTTCCTCCTCCTCCTTGGAGCAAGGTGTTTGTAATGTTCTAAATGTGGAAGGACAAGATTGGTAGGGAATATCTTAAGATATTCCACTATGTATTCACAATAGTATGGAAACACACCAGAAATTATAAACCATATATAAAATGAAGGGGTTTTATTGGATGTGTCACCTCTAAAGAGAGGGTGAGATCCAGAGGCTACCTGGCCCATTTCAGACTCTGTCTATAGAAATAGGTGTAATAGAGCAAGGGTGGAAATGAAAAACTCCTCTTGGGGTTTTCAGCCCTTGGGAACCTTAGATATACTAATATAAATAATCGATCCAAAATAGGAGCAAAAACCAAACAAGGAAGAAGTGGGAATTTCCACTTTGAGGAAAATCTACAATAGGCTCAAGGAAAACGTTTTATAAGAAAAAAAGTGTGAAAATAACACATACCAGGGATGGGTTTCCTTATTTTAGGCTATGTGGGACCTCTATCTAGAATTTTAGCAAAAAAAAATGGGTTTAGAGGGCTTAAACAGATCTCCCACAAACAACACTAGCTGAAAATCAGCTAAAGGAGAGGGCTGAATTGATAGAGAAACCCTCCTTCAGGAATTGTGCAGTTTCTACTGGGAGTCACTGGGAATCAGATATTAAACTCATATTACCATATGGCAGCAAGAAATAAGATCCATAATGAATTTCCTTTGTAGAAGCATTGAATTTACATGAAGGAAGAGAAAGAATCCTTCTGAAATTATAATAATAATACATGAAAAAGCTGCAGAAAAGACTTGACATCATTCTATATGAGGAGCTTCAGCTGCTGTAGATTAAGACTTAGATATAAAACTGATATATGGCTGAAACTTCAGATCCATACCAGATCTGGAAACTACTCAGCCTTCTTAACAAGATCCCTTTGGGGTTTTAGAAAAACAGTGCATAAATAAGTGTAGATATAGATTTTTGTACAATGAAATGCAGAAAAATTTAGGTATTTCTGAAGATGATTTTCATTATGTTATATATAATATCTGAATATGAATAGATCAGTAAGCTACTTTACAAACCTTCAAAGTGAGAGGCAAGCCTCAATCACCAGAAATCAAGTACAATGAGAAATCTAAACAGCAGTGAAACATGTACATAAAAATAACGCAGTTACCTAAGGAGACAACGCAGTAGCTTGAATGAAATGTTACAGCAGATAAAAATTACATATCTTAAAGTAAAATGACAGTGAGATCCTCTTCCGAGTGGTCACAAGACACCCTCCCTGAGATAAATCTCCTCTAAACAACTAGATCTTTGCAGATCTAGTTCACCCACTTGCTGCAACTCACAAGTAGCTGCAAAACCCTCAACAGGACCAGCGCTGCTCATAGAGGTGGAGCTTGGCCAAAATGCCGGATAGTGGAGAGATGCATCCCAATCTCCTCCAAAGAGCTACTCCATGGAAGGAGGGAGGATTACTAAACAGTAAATCCTCTTCCCTTAGGCTAAACAGCCAAGAGACTAGAGTTGCTGCAGCAACTTCTAAAATCATCAACAACCTTTGCTTGCTGCCTCTCCTTCTTTTTATAACATGAGGGCTTGCCAAAACCCCAAACCACCTTCTTCAAATTATCCTATTTCATACAAGAGATCCTCTTCTAGAAGTACGTTGTGCTTGATGGATAAGCTTCCCTCCAATCCACGCTATAGGTGGGGCAAAGATTGACCCATTCAAATGAATTTCCCCTTTTTACACTTAAGGGTGTTTAATATAATAGCCCAAATTTATCCCCTTTTACATTGGGCATGTATTTATTCTCAACTTAGGAGTTTAATAAACCTCCTTCTCATACTTTTATTCATGAATAAAGTAAACTAAAATTAAAATGCAATGTTCCCATTAGCTGCAAAAATTGGGAACATTACAGTCTCCCCCAACAAAATGTTGCTTGCCCTCAAGCAACTCTTATTGTAGATGCAAATCATCTACTCCCCTCCAAATGGAATCAACATAAGGAAGGCTCCCTCCATTTGCTGCAATATGTTATGTATGTTTGATTCCAAAGTTGTCTTCCACAAATGCATGAGATGACTTCCAACTGTAAGGTTAGATGTCCTCTCCTTATCATGAAGTACAAGATGACAAATACATGATGTCCAACACCATCACAAAAACATGAGAGACATAAAGTAAGGTAGCTCCCCCGATAAAGGAAAAGATTCATCAGGCATAACATTCCTCCATCCCATGTTTGTGAACTTGAATAAGCATTGCTATGCCTCCATTCTTAGCCATGTTGGCTTTTCTGGATCCATACTTCATCATTTCAGCGTATGCAGAGAAGAAGGGAAGGAGTAATATGGGTAAACAAAATATGTCAAGCCATATTCTCCCAAAATAAACAACTGGAGCAAGGCCATTTGTTGCCATCCTCCATATCCTCCATGTAATATGGACAAGCCATGCTTCCCAAAAGATGATGTGCATGCCTTTCTTGGCTGCAATTTATCTTTGGTACATAAGGCATGGACCAGAAAATTATGAGCCATGGGGTGGTCACCATACTCATTCAAAAGCACCGAAGAAACAAGGGATATTTCTGCCCTCTTTCCTCATGTGCATCATGAAACCAAACCATGCTAATGGACATATGATATGTCACATCAGCCCAATACAAAGTACCATCATCAATGCACATCTTGAGATAATCATGCCAAATTTTTCACCATGCAAAACACATAGACATAGGAGATGTCATGTGGTGGCCATACCTTCTCAAGTGAAGCAAAATTGTAGATGCCTTCTCTTGCTGTAACATAACATTGAAATCCAAGGCATGATTCAGAAAATAAAGAGATATTAGGTAGCAACCATACTCACCCAAAAGCACCCATAGCAACAAGGACTTTGCAGCCTCCTTGCCTCATCAACATGTGGATCTTGGAGCAACAACACAATGATGAAAATGTAAAATTTCTCAACAAAATTGTACAAGCAAGCTCCCTCATACCACATCATGTGGGAGTCATTCCCCCTCCCAAGCCAAAGTTATTTAATGAAATATACCTCCAACAGAAATTCATGTGGACATATGAGACATACTTCAAGCATAGGTCAATACATGGACATAAGATTTAACATGTGATGTCCAGCTCTCCTTCTGACAACCACATCATCCATGCTTCCTCTTCATATAATATACTAATGATGTACCAAGCATGAGATAAGAGAATGAGAATATTTTGCTAGAGATCATGCTTACCCCAAGGCAACCAGCGCTGCCATGCCTCCTTATACCTTTCATAACTGCTCTTCAAGGCATAGATCAAAAAAATAGGTGCCTTTAGAGAGTGATAGGAGTCTCCCAAGGGAAACCAGTGTAACCAATATTTTTGGTTCATATATGTCTGCAAGTGGTCATGTGACCCCTTGCTCACCATCCTCATCCACTCACTCAAATATGGAAGTTGAGTGATGTGTTGCATAATCATGGCATTCTCCATTTGCAGAATACTATCTCCTTTAACCCACTGAAGAAATTTGCATCTCATGGAATACTGAAATGCATCTCTGTTGAGATATCTTAGTGAGACCTTCCTCTCATGTATGGTATTCCAAAACCAGTGAAGCTTTGAATCTGCAGAAATACCTCCAACATGCTCCAAGAATGATGAAGCCTCTTTGTCACAGCCACTATGTGACAGTGCTGTGATATACCTTTGCTTCAAATCAACACTTTGATCTAACCCTTGGCTATGCATGGATCTTGAAATAGTATGTGTTGAAACCTTATGCATACCTTGGATCAACTGATATGTAGGAACCTCTTGACAGAGCACAAGAGTTCCTCCATCTGGATCAATGATGTCTCCAACTACTGGCAAGGATGATGGCCTCCTTCCTTCAAGCATACCAGCACTAGTATCTTCCTTCTCCTCCTCATGCATCTCATGATTCATGCATGGGACCCCATATTTTAAGAGCTCAAGACTACCTTGCAAAGATGCAAGTGCCTCTTTTCTAGATGCAAGCTCCTTAGCAGCAGGTGGTGAAAATGGAGATCTCTTGCCCAAAGTGACAAGATTGACATTCTCCTTTATTTCCCTGGGAGATGTCTCTTTGTAGCTCATATTTTTCCTCTCCTCATCAAACTCCTTGAGATATTCTTCAATAATCTTAAATGTTTGAAAAATAAGCAATGATATCTCTTCTTCAGTTATTCTACCTGCTTTGTGATGACAGGAAGTGTATAGTTCTTCCTCTTCATCTTGAAACCCTTTAGGAGTTTCTTTGCATCTCTCTTCTTCATTGCTATACCTCTCACCTTTTTCAAATAAAGTGGGCATAGTGGATCTATGAGGAGATCTTGGATCCTCCGGTCTTCTACTCTATTGATAGGAAGTGCTAGGGCTTCCTTCTTCTTCTTGAAATCTCATGCAACTCTCTCTGCAACTTGCTTCTTCTCAAAACCCTCTAAGAGTCTCGGTGCTTCTTCTCTTTCTCTTCTGATTTACCTCTTGGGAGAGGACCTTCTTAGATATAAAAATTGATGAGAATAATCTCATCTAATCCATCAATCTGATGTCTTCCTTTTCTCTTTAATCCACTCATAGCTTGATCTCATAGGCTGTGCCAGATATCATGCTCTGATACCACTATAATGTTCCAAATGGGGAAGGACAAGCTCAGTAGGGAATATCTTAAGATATTCCACTATGGATTCAAAGAAGTATGGACACACACCAAAATTATAAACCAGATATATACTGAAGGGGCTTTTACTGGATGTGTCACCTCTAAAGAGACGGTGAGATCTAGAGGCTACCTGGCCCGTTTCAGACTCTATCTATAGAAATAGGTTTAACACAACAAGGGTGGAAATGACACACTCATATTGGGGTTTGAATCCCTTTGGAACCTTATATATATATATCTAAATAATTGATCCAAAAGAGGAGCAAAAAAAAAACAAGGAAGAAGCGGGAAATTCCACTTTGAGGAAAATCTGCAATAGGCTCAAGGAAAAAATTGTATAGGAAAACCAGTGTAAAAATAATGCATAAAAGGGTTTGGTTCCCTTATTTTAGGCTGTTTGGGACCTCCATGAAGAATTTTAGCAAAAAAAATGGGTTTAGAGGGCTTAAACAGATCTCCGACAAGCAACACTAGCTGAAAATCAGCTAAAGGAGAGGGCTGAATTGATAGAGAAACCCTCCTTCAGGAATTGCACAGTTTCTACTAGGAGTCACTGTGAATCAGCCATTAAACTCATATTACAGTATGGTAGTAAGAAATCAGATCCATAATGAAGTTCCTTTGTAGAAGCATTGAATTTACATGAAGCAAGAGGAAGAATCGTTCTGAAATTATAGCAGTAATACATGAAAAAGCTGCAGAAAAGACTTGACAGCGTTCTATATGAGGAAATTCAGCTGATGTAGGTTAAGAATAAGATCTATAACTGATATATGGCTGAAACATTAGATCCATATCAGATCTAAAAACTACCCAGCCTTCTTAACAATATCCCCTTAGGGTTTTAGCAAAACAATGCATAAATAAGTGTAGATCTAGCTTTTTGTACAATGAACTGCAGAAAACTTCAGGGATTCTAAAGATGATTTTCATTAAATTATATATCATATCTGAATATGAATAGAGCAGCAAGCTACTTTAAAAATCTTCAAAGTGAGAGGCAAGCCTCAATCACCAGAAAAGAAAGTACATTGAGAAATCTAAACAGCAGTGAAACATGTACATAAAAATAATGCAGTTCCCTAAGGAGACAACGCAGTAGCTTGAATGAAATGTTAAAGCAGATAAAAATTACAGATCTGAAAGTAAAATGAGAGTGAGATCCTCTTCTGGGTGGTCACAAGACACCCTCCCTGAGATAAATATCCTCTAAACAACTAAATCTTTGTAGATCTAGTTCACCCACTTGCTACAACTCACAAGTAGCTGCAAAACCCTCAACAGGACCAGCGCTGCTTATAGAGGTGGAGCTTGGCCAAAATGTCGGATAGTGGAGAGATGCATCCCAATCTCCTCCAAAGAGCTACTCCATGGAAGGAGGGATGATTCCTAAACAGGAAATCCTCTTCCCTTAGGCTAAACAGCTAAGAGACTAGAGTTGCTGTAGCAACTTCTAAAATCATCAACAACCTTTGCCCGCTGTCTCTCCTTATTTTTATAACATGAGGGCTTTCCAAAACCCTAAAACACCTTCTTCAACTTATGCTCTTTCACAAAAGAGATCCTCCTCTAGAAGTACAATGTGCTTGATGGATAAGCTTCCCTCTAATCTGCACTGTAGGTGAGGCCAAGATTGACCCATTCAAATGAATTTCCCCTTTTTACACTTAAGGGTGTTTAATATAATAGCTCAGATTTATCCCCTTTCACATTGGGCATGTATTTATTCTCAACTTAGGAGTTTAATAAACCTCCTTCTGATACTTTTATTCGTGAATAAATCAAACTGAAATTAAAATGCAATGTTCCCATTAGCTGCAAAAAATTGGGAACATTACAGTGTTATTGCCCATTACTACTGTCACATGATGCTACTTGCGAACCATTTGCAAATATGAAAAATCTCCTTCCCTTGAAGCAATAACTTCATGTCCATCCCCCTAAGGTGATGGTTCTTGGTTTTTAAACTCATGTGGTGATCATTTTTTAAAGAGCTTTCCGGATTATCCACAGTGCTAGAGAACGAGTGTCGACATTTCGAATCCCAAAGGGGATCCATCATTAGGAATTTATTTGAATGAAGAAATGAGAGAAAAGACTTAGACCATTAATAGAGGAAGGAGAAGATTTCAGGAAAAGGGCCAACCAAAAAAAAATTTATAATTTCATATTTTTAATAGTTTTGAGAAAAGGGCAGCAGACCTAAAATTTCTTAAAGTATGTCATGACAACAATCTGATTCCATATTTCGCTCGTATTAAACCTATCTCTCACCTTCGAAGATATAACAGATATTTTGTAAAATTAAGTTTTAACTTGATTCACGCAGAAATCGGGAGGACCTGTGCTTTGTTAGGCAGATTAGGTTGCTCAGCCCTCTCCCTGCATTTGAAATTAGCTAATTCAATTAGGTCTAATCTATGGAAAGAAATCGATGCTAAGTCTGCCACTAATGATGAAAGAGAAGTTCAGCTGGCAGGTAGAAGACATGCTAGGAAACTAGATAAAATAAAGAAATTAGCCCATAATAACATCAATGGTTCTATGTCTGGATATTTTCAATCTAGTTCAGGTGCAGACTGGCGGGTTAAAAAGTTCACTGTAGCAAATAAGAAAAATGCTATTGATTGCCCTAACAACAGTCCGCATTACAGTTCGAATGTTAATATGGGTAGTGGTTCTGGTCTAACACCAGAATATATTTCCGATGTTGATGACTGTAACAACTCCTGGCAAAAGATCGAAGATAATGTAAATTCTGACTGCACTAAAGGTCTAAACACAGAGAGTAACACTTCCGATCATCCTGATGATGGAAACGCGGATAATACCAGTCCCATTCACGATGGCAATTTTTTCACAAGGTATATCAATTCCGACCACGTTGATAATGTAATATCCTTCAGAGCTCACAGAACCGATGTTAATGATAGTAACAACTCCTGGCAAAAGATCGCGGATAATCTAAACGTAGAGAGTATCTCTTCCAATCACGCTGATGATGTAAATGCATATATTACCAGTTCCATTCACGCTGGCAGTGTTTTCACGTGGTATATCAATTCTGACCACGTTGATAATGTAATATCTTGTGGAGCTCACAGACCCGTATTTGAATCCAACAGCTATGACAGCAGCAACTTCGGTCGTTTCAGAATTCAATACAAAGTAGAAAAACTGCTCTCTCTCAAGAAGTACGCTTCCTCAGCTATGACGTTGTTCCCAACATTACATAACACCAATCACAATGAAATATTAGATCCTATGGCTGGAAAGCATTTTCCGTGGAGCAGTACTGGTAAACTGGGTGCTGCGATGTCAGCAATTTCACAAAATAAATTAAGTGATGTTGGTGTTGTTGTCTCAGCAGTCAACCCTACACAGGATAATGAGAGATCCGCCCCTAATTCACACAAGGAAGAAAGTATATCAATTATGAATAATGTTGCTGAGATTAATAACATACGGTTTGATTTTTCGGTCAATGATTACGTTAGCTAGCTCCTCGTGAATAATACAAAGCAATCTCCGCACATTGTAACTGATAAGAGAAGTAACCCAATTAACCAGAAAGGCTACAGTTTTAATTCTTTAAACAGCTCGGTCCTCGGAAAAAAGAATAAAAAAGAATCAGATAGTAAGAATGGCTCAAATAACATGCAATCCACCAACTTGACCCAAGCTAAAAAGGATATTAAAGACAATACATTGAATGCTTCTAAGTTGGAACTAGATTCTGAAAATAATTTATATAATAAGGCCATTAAGAGACATGAACATAACCTACCTACCAAAAATAAAAAATTTGTTAACTTATCCTCTGTAGAGTTAGGTCATGATGCCATTAAGATTCTCACTAAGGGTCGAGGATTTGCAGTTGCCCCCAAGGGCATCCCAAACGAAAGTATCTTGTGCAGTATTGAGGAGGGGATTAGAATTTTAATGCTGGATGATAAAGAATCCTTGAGACAAGAATGCTCCCTGATTCTGAAAAAAATCCAAGGCACCCAAAAGAAACCTAACCAAGGAAGATTTTTTTGCTCTGAAGGGTCTTTGCAGTAATGAAAACATTGTGGTTCTTAAAGCTGACAAGGCATTAGGGGAATTTTGAGGTCTAAAATGGGCCTCCTAAGAAAAATGTACAACAAAAATAAACTTTATAACAACCAATAGGATTCAAGATGATGATGTCAACCATGGGGGATGATTTACCATTTTTTAAATAAAAGGGTAAAAATATTAAAAAATAATAAAATAATAAAACTACTTTTTCAACTCGTATTCTCAACTTATCTCCCACAATTTTTACTCAAATTTCGAGTGGGAGTACTCGTTGGATGAAAAATTTAATTCCTCATCCAAGGAGTACCCATGTTGCATACTTTCAATGAACCCTGCTACATGAAAAATGAGAAATACATAAAAAACGTGATTACAATCACTTTTTTTATGTATTTCTCATTTTTCGTGTAGTAGGACCCATCGAAAGTATGCAACATGGGTACTCCTTGGATGAGGAATTAAAATTTTCATCCAACGAGTACTCCCGCTCGAAATTTGAGTAAAAACTTTGGGAGATAAGTTGAAAATATGAGTTGAAAAAGTAGTTTTTTCATTTTTCCCTCTAAAATTTGATGATGTCATCAAATATTATTTGATTTTTTCCACTATTATTTTCTAATTTCCTTAGGAGGCCCATTTTAGACCTCAAAATTCCCCTAATGGAGGTGCTGCTATCATTCTTGATAAGGATGATTATATTAGAAAAATGAATGAACATCTAGATTGTAGCAGCTACAAGAAGCTTAACTACAACCCCATGCCCAAGGTATTAAGAGAAGTCAAGAAAGCAATAAAAAATTTTGGGTTGGATGAAAGACTAAAAAAGAAATTAACCCCGTCTTGTGAAATCATGCCAAGAATTTAGGGTTTTCCCAAAATTCATAAAGAAGGAATCCCCCTAAGATCGATTGTTAATACCATAGGATCCCCTACTTATGAGCTGGAAAAGTATGATGCTAAGATACTAAAACCTCTTGTTGGAAATACTGACTCCTTCATTAAATACTCAAGTGATTTTGTCAAGCTCATTAAGAATCAAAAAGTTGAAGAAAGTGACATCTTGGTTAGTTTCGATGTGGTATCACTATTCACGAAAATTCCTTTAGATGAGGCAATCTAAGTCATTAGAGGTGTCACTGATCCTGAAATAGCCAAGCTTGCTGAGATTTTCCTATGCTCCACGTTCTTCAGTTTTCAAGGAGAATTCTATGAACAAGTATCAGGTGTCGCAATAGGATCTCCACTATCCCCTATTGTCGCCAACCTATACATGGAACATTTTGAGAAAAAGGCCCTTGCCTCTTATCCATTAAAACCAGACTGGTGGAAAAGGTTTGTGGACGACACCAACATAAAATGGGCCCACAATAAAGAAAATATTGAAGGATTTTTCAATCACCTCAATTCCATTTCCACAGAGATTAAGTTCATAATGGAGGTCGAAGAAAATACGAGCATTTATTTTTTGGACGTTCTTGTCACTAGGAATGATGATGGAACGCTTGGGCACCAGGTGTTTAGAAAGAAAACCCATACTGACAGTTATCTCCATGCTGAATCCTACCATCATCCGGCACAAAAGTTTGGTGTCCTTAATACTCTAGCCGTCAGAGCCATGAGGATTTCTGATACCAAACACCTGAGGGAGGAA
The DNA here is from genome assembly GCA_034641835.2 of Pinus albicaulis. Taxonomy (NCBI): domain Eukaryota; kingdom Viridiplantae; phylum Streptophyta; class Pinopsida; order Pinales; family Pinaceae; genus Pinus; species Pinus albicaulis. Next base: position 942,696,970 of record CM076580.1, on the reverse strand, counting down.
ATCAGCCACCTTTCAACCATTTTCAGAGATTTGGGCTATAAAGAGAGGGATATCAAAAATGCCCTCGAAAGAGCTAAGGGTTCGATCTTACCTCGGAATCACCATGAAAAACAAGAAAATATGGGGAGAGTTGTTCTACCATACATTAAGGGGGCTACTGATAAAATAGCCAAGCTCCTGAGAAAGAACAATATTTTCGCTCAATTTTCAGCGTTAGGGACTATTAGACAAAATATGCGATCAGTCAAGGATGGCATAAACCCTGAACAATTTAAAGGAGTGTACAAGATTAATTTTTCATTCAGGAAGAGTTATATCAGTGAGACTGGGCGTTCCCTTCAGAAAATACTTAAGGAGCATGGAGCCGATATTAGATATGAACGATCATGCACCTCAGCCCTTGCAGAACATTCCTCAAAGACCAAACATCAAATATGTCTAGAAGATGCAATAATCATCGCAAAAGAAGAGCACTATCAGAGAAGGAAAATAAGAGAGGCCCTGGAGATCATAAGGCATCCAGATAATCTTAATAGGGATGGTGGAGTTGAAATTAGTGACACTTGGAGACCCCTTCTTCGACAAATCTGTTCCTCCAAAAACACCTTCCAGTGAGGTATAGTTTTCAACCCTAGGTATGTCCCTCCTCCTTTGCATTCTTATTTAGTTTTTAGTTTTAATGAACTAAAATTCTAATAATTATCCCTATTAATTAATTAATTTTTATTTGGTTAAAATAAAATTAATTAATTAATCAATAATTATTAAGATTTTATTCTATATTCCCTTATAAAAAAATTTCCCTTACCTAGGTTTCCTTTTTCCTAGCTCTATAGTTTTTTAGCTAATTAAAAATGAGCTTTATACTCTAATTAAAATAAAAATATATCATTAAATTTGATTTTTTAATGAAATTAAATATATAATAAACTAAAATGATATATGTAATAAACTTAATATATCCTTTTAATTCAATTATATATTTACATTTTATTAAAACTTTTATTAGATTAACTAATTATCAATCACCTTCACTGTTTTTAAATTTTTTTTTTAGCTTTTTCTTATTAAAATTTAAATAAATCCTTAAAATTAATCATATAATAAAATTAGATATATAATAAATTATAAAGATATATTTAATAAACTAAATATATCTTTTTAAATCAATTATATATTTATATTTTATTATTTCCTTAAAAAAATATTAACTAATTATAAAATCTTAAATAAAATTAACTTATAATAAAACCTCCATCTTTAATAGAACTAGAAAAATATTTTCTTTTGAGTCCCTTACTAAGTTAGTAAAACTTTATTAGAAATTTAATTATTCTAATTATTAAAAATAAAATTATTAAAAATATGAAATTATAAAAAATAAAATTATTAAAAATATGAAATTATAAAAAAAAAAATGGTCGGCCCTTTTCCTGAGATCTTCTCTTTCCTCTATTAATGGTCTAAGTATTTTCTCTCATTTCTTCATTCAAAGAAATTCCTAATGATGGATCCCCGTTGGGATTCGAAACGTTGACACTCGTTCTATAGCATTGTGGATAATCTGGAAAGCTCTTTAAAAACTGATCACCACATGAGTTTAAAAACCAAAATTGTGTCCCTACACGGAGGGGATTCTTGGGAAGAGATTTGTTTTCTCGAGAAAACTAGAATGGAGATTGAGAAAAGGGCAACAGACCTGAAATTTCTTAAAGTATGTCATGAAAACAATTTGATTCCATCTTTCGCCCGTATTAAACCTATCTCTCACCTTCGAAGATATAACATATATTTTTTAAAACTAAGTTTTAACTTGATTCGCGCAAAAATCAGGAGGACTCATGCTTTGTTAGACATATTAGGTCGCTCAGCCCTCTCCCTGCATTTGAAATTAGCTAATTCAATTAGGTCTGATCTGTGGAAAACAATCGATGCTAAGGCTGCCATTAAAGTTGAAAGAGAGGGTCAGCTGGTAGGTAGAAGACATGCTAGGAAATTAGATAAAATAAAGAAATTAGCCCATAATAACATCGATGGTTCTATGTCTGGAGATTTTCAATCTAGTTCAGGTGCAGGTTGGCGCGTTAAAAAGTTCGCTGTAGCAAATAAGAAAAATGTTGTTGATTACCCTAACAACATTCCGCATTATAGTTCAAATGTTAATATGGGTAGTGGTTCTGGTCTAACACCAGAATACATTTCCGATGTTGATGACAGTAACAACTCCTGGCAAAATATCACAGATAACGTAAATTTTGACTGTGCTAAAGGTCTAAACGCAGAGAGTAACACTTCTGATCATGCTGATGATAGAAACACGGATAATACCAGTCCTCTTCACGCTGGCAATTTTTTCACAAGGTATATCAATTCCGACCACGTTGATAATGTAATATCCTTCAGAGCTCACAGAACCAATGTTAATGACAGTAACAACTCCTGGCAAAAGATCGCAGATAATCTAAACGCAAATAATCTAAACACACAAAGTATCTCTTCTGATCGCGGTGATGATGTAAATGAAGATATTACCAGTTCCGTTCATGCTGGAAGTGTTTTCACATGGTATATCAATTTCGACCTCGTTGATAATGTAATATATTGCGAAGCTCACAGACCCGTAGTTGAATCCGACATCTATGACAGTATAAACTTTGGTCGTTTCAGAATTCATTACAAACCAGAAAAGTTGCTCTCTCTCAGGAAGTACGCTTCCTCAGCTAGGACGTTGTTCCCAACATTACATAACACCAGTCACAACGAAATCTTATATCCTATGGTTGGAAAGCATTTTTCATGGAGTAGTACTGGTAAACTGGGTGCTGTGATGTCAGTAGTTTCAAAAAATAAATTAAGTGATGTTGGTGTTGTTGTCTCAGCAGTCAACCCTAAGCAGGATAATGAGAGATCCACCCCTGATTCACACAAGGAAGAAAGTATATTGGTTATGAATAACGTTGCTGAGATTAATAACATACGGTTTGATTTTTCGGTCAATGATTACGTTAGCCAGCTCCTCGTGAATAACACACATCAATCTCTGCACATTGTAACTGATAAGAGAAGTAACCCAATTAACAAGAAAGTTTGCAGTTTTAATTCTTTAAATAGCTTGGTCCTCGGAAAAAATGATAAAAAAGAATCAGATAGTAAGAATGGCTCAAATAACACGCAATCCACCAACTCGACCCAAGCTGAAAAAGATATAAAAGACAATACATTGAATGCTTCTAAGTTGGAACTGGATTCTGAAAATAATTTATATAATAAGGACATTAAGAGACATGAACATAACCTACCTGCCAAAAATAAAAAATTTGTTAACTTATCCTCTATAGAGTTAGGTCAGGATGCCATTAAGATTCTCAGTAAGGGTCTAGGATTTGCGGTTTCCCCCAAGGGCATCCCAAACGAAAGTATATTGTGAAGTATTGAGGAGGGGATTAGAAGTTTAACACTGGATGATAAAGAAGCCTTGAGACAAGAATGCTCCCTGACTCTGAAAAAATCTAAGACACCCAAAGCAACCTAACCAAGGAATATTTTTTTGCTCTCAAGGGTCTTCGTAGTAATGAAAACATTGTGGTTCTTAAAGCTGACAAGGGAGGTGCTGCTTTCATTCTTGATAAGGATGATTATATTAGAAAAATGAATGAACATCTAGATTGTAGCAGCTACAAGAAGCTTAACTACAACCCCATGCCCAAGGTATTAAGAGAAGTCAAGAAAGCAACAAAAAATTCTGGGTTGGATGATAGACTAAAAATGAAATTAACCCCGTCTTGTAAAATCATGCTAAGAATTTATGGTTTGCCCAAAATTCATAAAGAAGGAATCCCCCTAGGACCGATTGTTAATACCATACGATCCCCTACTTATGAGCTCGCAAAGTATGTTGCTAAGATACTAAAACCTCTCGTTGGAAATACTGACTCCTTCATTAAAGACTCAAGCGATTTTGTCAAGCTCATTAAGAATCAAAAAGTGAAGAAAGTGGCATCTTGGCTAGTTTCAATGTGGTATCACTCTTCACGAAAGTTCCTTTAGATGAGGCAATCCAAGTCATTAGAGGTGTCATTGATCCTGAAACAGCGAAGCTTGTTGAGATTTGCCTACACTCCATGTTCTTCAGTTTTCAAGGGGAATTCTATGAACAAGTATCAGGTGTCGCAATGGGAACTCCACTATCCCCTATTGTCACCAACCTATACAAGGAACATTTTGAGAAAAAGGCCCTTGCCTCTTATCCCTTAAAACCAGATTGGTGGAAAATGTTTGTGGACGACACCAACATAAAATGGGCCCATAGTAAAGAAAATCTTAAAGGATTTTTCAATCACCTCAATTCCATTTCCACAAAGATTAAGTTCACAATGGAGGTCGAAGAAAATAGGAGCATTTATTTTTTGGACGTTCTTGTCACTAGGAATGATGATGGTATGCTTGGGCACTAGGTGTTTAGAAAGAAAACCCATAATGACAACTATCTCCATGTTGAATCCTACCATCATCTGGCACAAAAGTTTGGTGTCCTTAATACTCTAGCCGTTAGAGCCATGAGGATTTCTGATACCAAACACCTGAGCAAGGAAATCAGCCACCTTTTAGCCATTTTCAAAGATTTGGGTTATAAAGAGAGGGATATCAAAAAATCCCTCGAAAGAGCTAAGGGTTCGATCTTACCTCGGAATCACCATGAAAAAGAAGAAAATATGGGGAGAGTTGTTCTACCATACATTAAGGGGGTTACTAATAAAATAGCCAAGCTCCTGAGAAAGAACAATATTTTCGCTCAATTTTCAGCATTAGGGACTATTAGACAAAAGATGTGATCAGTCAAGGATGGCATAAACCCTGAACAATTTAGAGGAGTGTACAAGATTAACTGTTCATGCAGGAAGAGTTATATCAGTGAGACTGGGCGTTCCCTTCATAAAATACTTAAGGAGATATTAGATATGAATGATCACGCACCTCAGCCCTTGCAGAACATTCCTCAAAGACCAAACATCAAATATGCCTGGAAGATGCAACAATCATCGCAAAAGAGGAGCACTATCAGAGAAGGAAAATAAGAGAGGCCCTGAAGATCATAAAGCATCCAGATAATCTTAATAGGGATGGTGGAGTTGAAATTAGTGACACTTGGAGACCCCTTCTTCAACAGATCTATTCCTCTAAAAACACCCGCCAGTGAGGTATAGTTTTCAACCCCAGGTATGTCCCTCCTCCTTTGGATTTTTATTTAGTTTTTAGTTTTAATGAACTAAAATTCTAATAATTATCCCTATTAATTAATTAATTTTTATTTGGTTAAAATAAAATTTAATTAATTAATCAATAATTATTAAGATTTTATTCTATATTCCCTTATAAAAAAATTTCCCTTACCTAGGTTTCCTTTTTCCTAGCTCTATAGTTTTCTAGTTAATTAAAAATTAGCTTTATACTCTAATTAAAATAAAAATACATCATTAAATTTGATTTTTTAATGAAATTAAATGTATAATAAATTAAAATGATATATTTAATAAACTTAATATATCCTTTTAATTCAATTATATATTTACATTTTATTAAAACTTTTATTAGATTAACTAATTATAAATCACCTTCATTGTTTTTTAATTTTTTTTTTATCTTTTTCTTATTAAAATTTAAATAAATCCTTAAAATTAATCATATAATAAAATTAGAAAGATAATAAATTATAAAGATATATTTAATAAACTAAATATATCTTTTTTAATCAATTATATATTTATATTTTATTATTTCCTTAAAAAATATTAACTAATTATAAAATCTTAAATAAAATTAACTTATAATAAAACCTCCATCTTTAATACAACTAGAAAAATATTTTCTTTTTTATTTTTAGCCGAGTAGGAGTCCCTTACTAAGTTAGTAAAAGTTTATTAGAAATTTAATTATTATAATTATTAAAAATAAAATTATTAAAATATGAAATTATAAAATATAAAATTATTAAAAATATGAAATTATAAAAAAAAATTTGGTCGGCCCTTTTCCTGAAATCTTGTCCTTCCTCTATTAATGGTCTAAGTATTTTCTCTCATTTATTCATTCAAAGAAAGTCCTGATGATGGATCCCCATTGGGATTCGAAACGTCGACACTCGTTCTCTATCACTGTGATGGTTCTTCTTTTGAAGTGACAACGTTGTACTGCCCTCTTGTTCTTCCTCCTCATCAATATCTGAGAATACCTCATTATCAATGAGAGACCTTAGATCTTGGTCTTCCTGTTGTAGCCTCTACAACACCCTCCAAAACTTCACACTTCAAAAATTTTGGAGCCCCTTGAGCATAAAGAAAAGTTAAGTCCTGGGAGGGTTAAGTCGTTGAGTCGCAGATTTCTGAATGTTTGGAAAATCGCGACCCTGCAACCCTGAGGTCGCAAGGTCGCAAGGTCGCAAGGTCGTACCTCTCTTAAACCACCGCATCATGCGACCCTGCGACCTCATTAATTGTCCGCACATGCGACCTTTTTATAAGTAGGAGGTCGTTAGGTTGCATTATGCACGTTCGACAAATAGGAAAAAAACGCCTCTGACAGGTCAACTGGCACGCGATTTTCCCGGGTAAGTTACCGTTTACCTCCTGCTATTTCCTTTTATGTTTTTCTTACCTAAATATTACTTTCCCCATCTTTTAAATGGCCCCCTGTCTTGGCCTTGCTTTTCATTTGTCACTTAGGGTTTTCCTTTTGACTCCAATATTCACCCTACTTGCCCAAACTTATCACAGTTCTGCATCCAGCCTCTCATGGCTTGTATCCTACTCCAAAAGCTATCCCCTTGCTTTGTCTGGACCCATTTAGTCCTGTGGTTTTCAATTTAAAGAGAAAATAACTTCACGCGGCGCGCGCCAAAACCCCGGCAAGCCCTAGCGCGACTTGCGACCCTATGACCCTGCGACCCAGTCGCTAAGTCGCAAGGTCACAAATTGCTCTTCCTTTTGTTTTTTTCATAGCTTCATGACTTAGCGACCCTGCGACTCAGTCGCAGGTTGCAGAGTTTCTCTCCCACCAATTTTCTAGCATTTGCGACCCAACGACCTGCGACCTGGTTGCAAGGTCACACTTCTGCCAATTTTTCACAACTTGCGATCCAACGACCCCGCAACCTAGTCGCAAAGTCGCAAGGTCACACTTCTGCCAGTTTTTCACAACTTGCGATCCAGCGATCCCGCAACCTAGTCGCAAGGTCGCAAAGTCACAATTCTTCAAGAATATCAACATCGCGACCTTGCGACCCTACGACCCAGTTGCAGGTCACTGGTTTAGCTTTGCATGTGTCCCCTGTTGAAATAATTAATAGTTGTACCTAGTTTTGTATCATCATGGAATATTTCTTATCCTCGGATTCTTTCATGAACATGACAGGTGAATTCGAAGCAGACTTGGAGTGTATCCCTATCCCCTCGGATTCAAGTGACATGGCACCTCTAGTGTCTCCAAAAAAGGGCAAGAGCCTGGAAGTAGAGGACATAGAGATGGACATACCAATGTCCCCGCCCCCAATTTATAGAGATAACCTGTGCACATTTGCCAAAGGGGATAGTATGCGCTGGTACCAAGTATACAAGGAGTTCGCTCGACAGGAATTCCCAGAGGACCTTCCCGAGCGGGAAGTATACATGCAGGTAAAAAGGTCAAAGCTTCGTCTTGCAGGTGCCCATCCAACTGTATTCCCATGTGCGGAGGTTATAGATTAGATTATACAGAACACTGACCCCAAGAAATTCGTAATCAGGGACAACGAAGGCAAGGATTTCGTGGCTCTCAAAGGCTCAGATGCACAATTTTACTATTCATTGCCTGAAAGAGAGGAGGAATTTACATAATATTGGGCCATCGCCCATGCAGTCCCTATAGTAGATACTATAAAAGGATGGTGGGAGCAGCCCGATAAATTCAAAGTCAAGAAGGATCAAGAATATCCAGTAGCAGGCCTTAGGAAAGTATATAAATTGCTGGCTGCTATGCTTTGCAGATTGTACAGGCGCCCTGATGCCACCGCCTTCAGCAGCACATGGGCAACCCTCATGGAGTATGTCACGGTGCATGACACCCGGTTCAACTAGGCCAGCATACTGATGGCCTCCCTTCAAACAGACATATCCTCAGCATTGGTACCAGATGAAGGATTGCCTTCTGAATTCTACATGGCCTCTTATTTGTTGGATGTTGTTTGCTCAAGATGCCACTTTGAAGGATGGGTGCATAACTAGGATCCAAAACAGACCCATGCAATCCACTTACAAACCAAGGTGTTTTTGGATTCCAGATATAAGCAAGACATAGAGTCGATATCCCAAGTGTTCATCCTAGCTCTTTACAGAAAATTGTTCAGCCAAGACACTCCTTGCATGTCTTGGCAAGCCATGGAGACGCTAGGCAAGGTGGCGCATTGGTTCCAATTTTCCGAGTACACATTCATCCGAGTCTTTGGCTCATTCAAGGCCCCACATGCTATGCCTCGATATGTCACAGACAAAATTCTCATGCAAGAGGTTTGTTTCCAAATGTCTTACGGTTTCTCTAGGGTCCTGCCCATGGGTAAGAAGAAGTCGTGGCCTACGTTACCCCTCACTTTCGGTGCTTACACAATCAAAAATTTCAGAGAGGTGGGGGCAGAAGTGGAAGAGATGAAAAATTACCACCTTGGGGCATTATACCATCGGACATATGACCCAGAAAGGACAGTCCCTAATCATTACAAGCGGGCTAAGTTCAAATGGAACTATCAGCATACGGATTGCCCGGGAAAAGAGGAGAGGAAAAATTGGTATAATGCAGACCGACAAGTTGCTCCGGGGACAGACTATGGTCAAGAAGACCCAAATGACAAAACACTGGAAGACAGGAGCCGTGAATTGGGAGGCGCTTCTTCTTCTCTGGCTAAGAAGCCTCGAACTAGTACAGGGTACAACACTACTTCCTAGCAAAAAGAACTAGAAGCTAAAGCCTAGCAAGAAAGGGAGAAGAAGATGAAGGAAGATGAAGATAAATGCAAGAATATTCTAAGGTCAGATTAGAAGGAGAAGCAGGCTAAAGAGGCCAGAAAAAAGGAGGAACAGGAGGCAGAGGCTGCAGCAGAACGGGAGCTCAAGAAAGAATTATATCAAGTTGAAGCCAAACGCCAGAAAAAAGCAGAGCAAGCAGCACTAGCTGAGCGCAAAAGGAAAGCTGAGCTAGAGGTAACGGCAGAAGCGACACGCAGATAGAAGAGAGAACATGAAAAAGCAGAAGCTGAATGCCTTCGAAGAGAAGAGGAAGAAAATAAAAAGAAAGAAGAGGAGGATCAGATGATAGAAAACATCGAGGCATATCCTCAGGGCACAGGATCACAAACTGAGCTATGTCCCCTCAAGGTACTTGTAGTCGGTACACGCGCTACACTCTTTGATCTAAGTTCTTAAGAAGGGTAGGAGGAGGAGGTATTCGATCTTACCAGGCTCACATACGATCAGTTCTCCTTGAAGATCCACCAAGAGAAAAGAAGATTCATGGCACAGAATCCTTCTGCCCCAGCCATAGTTGCGATGGAGAAGGACATAGTCTTAGACACTAGGACTAACCCGGTGATGATAGCATCGTCTGACACAGATTTTTCCATAGCCACGGAGGAGAATGTGAACAAAATGAGCAGGGAGATCTTCTCTCTACAAAATAGGTTGCAAGAAGCAGAGTAGAAGGAGGCAAGGGCAGAACAGGAAAGGATAGCATTGAGAGAGGAGATTCAACAACTTCAAAGCAAAACCGCCCCTATCAACGAAGTGCCGCTCACCGTTCAAAGGGAGTCTGATATATTAGAAGCCACCATGAGACAAGTCTATGGGGAGATGTTTACCATAAAACAAACAGTTGCCCCCTTGGTGAGAGCCCAAACAGAAACGAAGTAGAAGAGCGAGCAGCTGAAAGAAGCCTCAGCTACCTTAGACAGGATGATGGATTGGACGATGCGGTACCCCCAGGCTCTCGAACACCTCCCAAAGAAATATTGGATCTGCACACAATATGCCAAGGTTCATATCCAAATGAAAATGCAATCCAAAGATAAACTATCCAAGGATCTAGACAAGGTGATGTATGCTTATGAGCATCTGATCAGCGGCATCGATTCAATGCACATCCTACATCACATTCCGTCACTAGGTGCATTGAACGAAGAGAAGACATGGGAACAGGTGGATCAGGAGATCGAGGCATTTTTGCAGCCCATTAAGCAAGCCACTGCCACTTTCGACCTTGCAGCGTCACAAGAGAACTTGGGCAAGTTTCTTGTCACACCGGTCTGGGTCTACACCAAGCTTGCCTCCTTGTCCAACCAGGTCACACAGAAGAAAGAGACTCTAATCCCAAATGCCTTGGAGTGTCTGCATCGGTTGAAAGAAGAGGTTCCTTTAGTTTCCCCCATAGTGACAGATTATCATGCTTGGAAGAACTTCCTCAAAGGACAACAAGTTGATACTCCTAACCTCACAATCATCCGCACATCCTCCTGAACAGTTTGCAGCAGGTCGCAGGTCGCAAGGCAGCTCAACAGTTGGTTAGGAGAAAAGTCGGTAAGCCCAGAGGGCAAATTTTTGATCTATAAAACTGCCTCCGGGAATATTGTAAATGGATCTTTTTTTGGGGGTACTCAAGAGATATACAACAATTGTATTGAAGGATAACACTCTTTTTGCACATGAATATAGATACTTGTTAAAACTCCTTTTGGATCTAATGTGTTTTGTTGTGCGAACACTATGAGTATTTCTTATATAGTTTGAAACATCTTTTGATTAATGAAGTTGCACTTTTAATGGCATTATTTATGCATTATGGTTCTCTATACTTGTGTTAATGATGTTCTTCTCATTTCGCTTTCTTAATGGATGTTAATGACCTTGTTTATTAGCATTCATTTTATCTCTCAGGAAGTAAAGGGACATATCACCATAAAGAATCGTTTCTTTTGTGGTAAGAACAACCTACAAGCATAATCCCAATGATGTGTTGTTAACAACATTTCCTTCGGCGTTTATGCTTTATTTTTTGTCTCACTATGCATAGTGTTTTATATACATGTTTAACGCATCAATCATGTATCTTGTATCATTTGAATGAGTGTGTGTCCGCAGGTTCAATTGAGTTCTTTTGAGACCAAAGGGAAGGAGACTTAAGCAGTAGCCGGACCCACACCCCGGACGGGATCCCTATTCCAAATGGTTCAAGGTCTAATTGGGAATTTATACCGGGGAGATCCCCTGCTGTTGGCCGGACAGATTTTCCTGTCAATAGAACTGGCGCTAGAAGTAGGGCCAATGGAATCCTCCCAGCATACAAGCAATATTCCGTCACAAACTCCCCTTGGGAGGTCATAAACGATGATACTATCCCTCCTCCGTTGGAAGATGTTCAAGGGGAGGAGCCCCCATATTATGAAATCACTAGAGAGCAGTTGAGAGCCCTGCGCCCAGTCGCCCGTAATATCATCAAGGATTTGTGTTACGCTTCAATCATGAATTTCTTGACCCATACTAGAACCCATGCTGATAACCTCACTCGTAACGGTGCTCTGGTGAGTTCCATTCCTCAGTTGGTAAATTTGATGGTTGAAGACCTCGCCATTGCTGTCCAAAATAACGAACCGATTCCTAAGCTCCAAGGGGGTGAAGAGAAGGAACCTAGCATGAGTGAACCCCATCCTGCCCCTCAGCCTAACCAAACCCAACATAACAACAACCAAGCCCACCCCCCACCTGGGGAAGGCAAGGGAAATAGAGGTCGAGGGAATGAAGGCGAGGGAAATAGAGCCCGCAAAAATGAAGGTGAGGGAAATAGAGCCCGCAGAAATGAAGGTGAGGGGAAGAGAGGCCGAAGGAATGGAGGTAGGGGAGATAGAGGCCGTGGCCAAGGACACCATGCCACCCACCGCTGTCAAAACAAAAATAGGCCACCTGTCTACAATTGGGGATATCTTAGAGATATGGTCAACCGTGAGGGTTATCAAGATGAACACTCTCGCCATGGGGGAGAAGCATCTGCGTCAGGCACGGGGAGTGAATCTGAATATGAGATCAGGTACCATGAGCATGCCAGGAGGGTGCAACCACTGGCCTGGATGGCCCAGTCCCCATTAAATCTTTTGGGCCCCCTCCATGATATGCCTAGGCACCTTGAGAAGCATCTCCCCAAGTTTGACCCCAAAAAAGGCACGTTGGATGAGGATCATATAAGCAGCTTCTATATTTCTCTGCAAATTATGAGAGTTCAAACAGATGACGTTGCTTGTCGTCTTTTCCCACACACTCTTGAGAATAAAGCGGCCACCTGGTACCACTCCCTCCCAAGCGCCTCCATAACATCATGGGACCAATTCTGTCGCGTGTTCTTGCAAAAATTTTCAAAGGACAAAACCCCTTCCATGCTCCTCATGGAGTTAAGCACCATTAAATGCCATAAGAAAGAGAAGGTTAGGGACTTCAATCAGCGCTTCGCTACCATACTGCAAAATTTCCCCCCCAACCTAGCATTGGATGACTCTATTACCATAGAATACTATACGAAAGCTCTCCCCAGGGATATTGTCGTCTTTGTAAAACGTGAAGCTAGGTCCACCCTTGCGGAAAATTATGCGGCCGCCCTAGCTGTAGAAAAGGACATACTTTCTATAGGAGCCATCGATCACAAAGGGAGAGATGACCACAAACCAATTGCAAAGAAAAGTCAGTCTTCCACACCCAAGACGACAGACAAGGATAAGGATGCTTTTGACTTCGAGAGTATGGCAAAGACCCTCAAGCTATTGAAAAATGAAGTCTCTAACCTGAAGAGAAAGTGCATAGAACCTACGACTAGTACTAAGCAGTTGAAGCCATTTTTCAGAAAGAGTAACCCCAACACCAGCTGACCTCCGTCCAACCCAAACATTGTTCTCAACATGGAAGAAATAGGAAAAGATAACTTTTTTTCTTTCCACTAGGCCGCCCACTCTGAAAAAACGTGCCCACAATGGATTGGCAGCATGACTGTAGTAGTAAATCAGCTTCTGGACGATCAAACCCCAGGGGATGCATGGGAAGATGATGTTTCTGACCATGAAGAATATTTTCCCCCTGATGAAGAATCAGGGTCCTCCATTCTTGCTTTCGACATAATTTGCGGGGAGAACAATCATACCCTCACTGATATCAATATGGCAGATGATCCTAAGGTCAAACCTGTATGAAATTATGGCCTTAGAAGCAAAGGACCCATTCCCGAACAGTCCTTTGAAGAGAAGAAAAGGGCTTTCTTAAGGAAAATTTCCCCCCCTGGGAATGAACAGCAAGCTGTTCTTGAGAAGCCCACGAACAACAACACCCGAGTAAATCAAAAGAGCAAGCTCCTGGTGGGGTCCCCCAAAGCCACTACCGAGCCTATTCCTCAGCCTGATTCTGGTTATAACATTGTTGAGGACATGAAGAAGACCAGAGCCAACATCTCCCTCTACGAGCTTTCCCGCATCACCAATCAATGAGAACTCATTCTCAAAGCTTTCACCAATACCTCCACTACTAAGCCTATGAGCAATACATCTGCGCAAGCTAGTCCTAGTGTTCAGTCTATTGTAAATGCCATCAATGCAAATTCCAGAGGATCCACTCCTCCCTTAATCTTATTATTTGAGATTTTTAACTTCAACATCCATGACTGTCTAGTTGACTCCAGCGCATCTACAAACGTCATGTCCCTGTCTGTTTGTAAGAAGCTGAACATCCACCCGGAGAAAACTAATGCGAGAATCATCCAACTTGACAGATCGTAGGTGCTAGCTGTAGGAGAGATGAATAACATCATCATCCACCTTTCGTTTGACTCTAGAGTCCACCAATGTATAGACATTGTGGTTGTTGACATCCTAGAAGCCTACGGCCTATTACTTAGCAGAGACTGGTCCAGCAAGCTGCAAGGGTATTTTTCCACTGTCTGGTCCCACTTGTGGCTTCCATACAAGGGCCGGAACAACCAAATCAGGGTAGAAAGCGAACCTTATATGAAATATACTGTGACTGATTTGGATGCTACTAATGAACCTATCAGCTTTGCCCAGGAGGAGCTTGGCATGTGTTTCTTGGAAGCCATTTTCGGATGTTACCACCCTCCTCTGTCTCCAGTAGACCCCCAGATCCAGTCTGAACTAACACTCATCACAGAGGACCAAGCCACCCCAGTCTCACACCAAACTGAAATCCCTCCCCAATATACAACCCTGAAGGAGCCAGAAAATGATATGTGGACCCTATATTATGACGGTTCCAAGACCCAAGACGGAGATGGCGCGGGCTGCATCCTGCTGGACCTGCAGAAGAACAAGTTCTTGATTTCGTGTCGGCTAGACTTCTAGTGCACCAACAATACTGCTGAATACGAAGCTTTAGTCCTCGGATGCAAGAAGGCACTAGATTTAAAGGTAAGATGCTTATAGGTCATTGGAGACTCTGAGATTATCACTCGGCAGGTACGCAATACCATTCATTGTTTGTCTCCGCACTTAAAAGCTTATCAACAAGAGGTATGGCATCTTATTTCTGCTTTTGATGCATTTGGAATCAAATCTGTTCTTAGAATGCATAATGCAGCAACTGATACTCTGGCTAATGCTGCTGCTAGATTTACCCCTTTGAGGGATGGCGTTTCTATTGAAGTTATGTATAGACCCTCCGTGCCAGATAATATTACTAATTTACGCGTTTTTTATGATGACCAACAAATATTGGAATTCATGCTCAACACTGAAGTATTCAAAGTTGCGGTAATAGATGAAGCGTATCACGATCAATATTTGCAAGAAGAGCATTATAAATGCAAAGAGAACCCCATGCCCAAGAGGATAGTGTCACTGGAAAAGCTCTTTGACCTGCAAAGCCATTTTCGAGGCCCCCCAAATACCAAAGTACAAAGTTCCACCTTGCCACATCGGGTGGTGAACTTAGGATCAGATAACAACCCGAAGTTCATCAACCTTGGGAAAGACAGTTCCGACCAGGAGACACAGGCTTTCACCCAACTATTCCGAAAGTATCGAGGCATATTTTCTTGTACATACGATGATTTACATACGTACGATACTCAAATTATTCAGCACATGATACCCATGAAGGAAGGAGTGAAGCCTTTCCAATATAAGCTCAGAAAAGTGCACCCGACATTGGAACCAATGATCCAGAAAGAACTTAAAAAGATGTTGGATGCATGCATCATCTTCAAATTTTTCCACTCCACTTGGGTGTCAAATTTGGTCCCGGTACGGAAGAAGTCTGGCAAAATCCGCTTGTGCGTGGATTTCCGGAATTTAAATCGAGCCTCAGACAAAGACAATTACCCGGTGCCACCCATGGAAAAAATTTTGCAAGCTGTGTCCAGATCCGATATGTTCTCCTTATTGGATGGGTTCTCCGGTTACAACCAGGTGGTGGTAGCTGAGCCAGACAGATTGAAAGCTACTTTTCGGACCAAATGGGGAACGTTCGCTTTCAGACGCATGCCTTTTGGATTAATAAATGCGGGGGCAATGTTCCAAAGGGCCATGGATATATATTTCTGTGGTTTGATAGGGCGGAGCGTGGTATTCTATTTGGATGACATCACCATGTTTTCGAAACACTGGGGCGATCATTTGTGCCACCTCAAGCAAATTTCTGAAAGGTGTAGGAAGTACGGGATCTCACTCAACCCAAAGAAGAGTGTTTTTTCCGTGGTAGAAGGAAATTTGTTGGGCCACATTATAACTAAGCAGGGCATTGTTGTGGATCCCAAGTAGGCAAAAACCATTGCCCAGATTCAACCCCCTACCAGTAAAAAGACTATGCAATATTTCCTTGGGAAAATCAATTTTGTACGTAAATTCATATCTAATTTTGCCCAAATAGTTAGGCCGTTGTAGGGGATGATCAAGAAGAATGCGATTTTCAAATGGAATCTGCCAGAGAAGGAAGCTTTCAACAAAATCAAGCAGGCTATAGCTGAAGCACCATCCCTCCAAAGTCTAGATTTTAGCAGAAGCTTTATCTTGTACACTTTCGCTTCGGATTCATCACTTGCAACTGTCCCCACGCAGAAAGATAGTAACAATGATGAATGGCCTATATCCTTCATGAGTACTGGTTTACAGGGAGCTGAATAGAATTATCCTGAAATTGAGAAGCAGGCTTATGTGGTCTACAAAGCAATCAAGCATTTCAGGCCATACATCTTGAAAAACCATGTCACAGTCTTCGTTCCCCACCTAGCTGTCTGCTCACTATTCGTGCAACAGGAGCTAGGTGAGAGACGAGGCAACTGGGTAGCATGTCTTCAAGAGTATGACCTAGAGTTTAAACCAACACACACTGTCAAAGGGCAAGCTGCAAAGGCTGCAAGCTCACATGGAATTGAAGAAGAGTGTTGGGAACAGGAAATCGACATGTATCAGAGTGACCACGCACCTCAGCAGAGAAGCCCTTCTTGGTAATCCGACATTTCGGGATATTTAGCCCATGGCATCCTGGACCCTGCCTTAACTGCCCGACAGAAACGAGTAATAAGACTCAAAGCTGCATCTTACCAGTTGATCCAGGGTAAGATTTTCAAGAAACATTACGATGGAGTTCTGTTACGTTGCTTGGAACACGATGAAACACAAAAAATCTTGACCGAGCTACACGACGGACCAGTGGGAGGGCATTTTGCAGGCGATACCATCGCCCAAAAGATAATGCGCACAGGATAATATTGGCCAACCCTTTTCAGAGATGTGCATGCATATGTCTAGAAGTGCACTCAATGCCAGAAATTCGCAAACTGGGAAACGCGACCAGCCGCTCCCCTACTATCAGTATCAGTGGAGGAACCCTTTCAACAGTGGGGTTTGGACGTGATTGGTGAAATCATACCTCACTCCTCCAAGAAACATCGGTATATTCTTACTGCTACCGATTATTTCACCAGGTGGGTCGAAGCAGCACCTTTACGCCAAATCAATGATCAAGAGGTAATAGAATTTGTCACTCATTCTATCATCACCAAGTTTGGCATCCCAACTTCCTTAGTTTTCGATAATGAAACTTACTTTTCATATTTTAAATTGTATGATTTTGCTCTAGAAAATGGTATTGTGCTTAAACACTCTGCAAATTATTATCCCCAAGGAAATGGGTTGGTTGAGTCAAATAATAAAAATCTGATATGCATCATTAAGAAGACTCTGTTGTCCCACCAGCACAACTGGCACAATGCCCTTCACAACGCTCTTTGGGCCGATCGTGTCACGCCCAAATCCTCACTCGGCACCTCCCCGTATTTTCTTGTGTATGGAAAATAAGAAATTCTTCCTCCCCACTTATCTCTCCCTACCCTTCAGTTTTCCCAAGAATGCCATGGTACCCCATGCCCCACCTTGTAGACTCGGATTGACACACTACTGAAGTTGGAGGAAGAAAGGAAAAAAACTCAGGAAAAGTTCGCCACCCACCAAAGCCGGATCAAGAGATGGTTTGATAAAAAATCCGCAGGGAGTAAAAAATTTGAAGTAGGAGACCTAGTCCTTAAGTGGGATAAATCTCATGAAGAGAAGGGAAAAAATTCCAAGTTCCAAGCACTATGGACAGGTCCTTTCCAGGTTAAGGAGAAATTGGGTTCCCACACGTTTAGACTACAAACTCTTGAGGGAAGAGTCGAGATCCTCTCGGTGAACGGGAATGAACTCAAAAATTACTTCAATTAGTAGCCTTCAGAGGGTTTTCCTACCCCTGTACCATATTTTCTGCTTTCGTTCCTTTTGTTAAAACTCAAAAAAAAAAAAAAAAAAAATTAAAAGACGGAAGGCCTTGTCGAAGCCACGCAATTGGCACATTGTACTGGGTCCTATGCTGATGGGAAACCTTTCCTAAAAAACATGAATATGGTGAAAGATTTCTTGTAATTGGCACCCAAAGGTAGTACATGACCTAGCTGTAGGGAAAAATACTGAGAGGGGGGGGGGGGTGAATCAGTATTTAGTGCAGACAATCAAACTTTTACTTTTTCCTTTCTAAAAACCCATATGCTACTTTACTGAAGGAAACTAGCGTATATACGCGGATATCCTTTACATAACTCGCGTATGTCCAGAGATCTTAATTATGTGTTTGAAACTTAACTCAGATCATTGCATTATTCATTCATCAGATATTTCAGAAACAGTAAACAGGTGCAGACATAACAGAATAATCATCACACATATGAAACACACATGAACACCAGGATTTTTAGGTGGAAACCCAATTCGGGAGAAAACCACCGCTGCCGTTGATTCAGCCTTCAAAATTTATTATTAAGAAAACTTCTTACAATCATGTACTGGTGCAGACTCAAACCAGCACGCAGGCACCCACCTGCAGAAGGCTACAACCTTCTCTCGTTTACCAGCCTCTCCTGGAAGGGAGCTACGACCCCCTGAACTCGTTTACCAGCCTTTCCTGGAAGGGAGCTACAACCCCCTGACTGAAGGCTTCGACCCTCAGCACCACTGCAGACAACGTTTCATCAATTTTCAAACTGGATCAAACAGCTTCAACACAACCCTTCACTTATCAACAATCATACCTTGCTCATTGCTTCAAACAGAACAGTGAGACCACTGTAACCAGAATATCAGATATAACCCAGACTTCAGAATAGATATGTAGAAACACATTCAACCTTCAACAACCATTAGATCATAAATAATACGCGCTTTTATTGAATCATACCCGCGTATATACGCGCTTTCCAGAAGACGAACCCGCGTATACTTCAGTGCATTTTCCAAGGAAAAACCCTAACTGCACATACGCGCTTTTAATGAAACGAACCTGCATATAGATCTATAAAAGATAAAATTTTCAGTACAGACCAGATCTATAAACTTACCCATATTTCTTCAATCTCTTCAATAGGATTGCGCCAGGTCTTCTTCACTTCTTTTCAGATCATTCTTGACATTCATCATTTCTAGATCTAGAGATCTTGAGCATTCATCATGTTCATAGGTGCATTATAGATTCAGATCTATCAATTAGGAACAGGATTCAACCATACAGATATACTTCAGAGAGAAGTATTCATCAAAGCCCAGACACATGCACACACCTTGCACAATGATTTTCTTCTCCTTATATAGGGTTACCCTTCATGAATACCATGAGTCAAAACCACATAACTTCCAATGGTATTCCTGGATGGGATCACATAGGCAAACCATCATTCAATACAATGGGTCAATACCATGGTAGTTACCCCTGGTTTTATAAATTTAGAGCGCTTTTTCCCATACGCGACTTGGCACATTATTTCCCGCGTGCATACGATACTTCGTCTAGAAAAATCCGCGTATTCCTTGAGACATACTCTTTTCATCATGTTCTGGCACATACTGACATTCCTTCCATCATCAGATTAACAAGTTCATCAAGTCAAGAACAACTTTTTCAAGAAGGTTGCCATCATCTTCATCAAGTGGGTTTCCATCAAGGAAAACACTCTGCATCATATTGCCAACAATCTCCCCCTTTGGACTTGATGGCAACCATGATGGTGTTTGATCACCATAACAGATAGATACAATAAGCACAACCATTATTCATGATATTCAAACACCATGTCACTCTCCCCCTTTGAAATCAAGGGAAAAGGGCGGATCAAAACCAACACAAGGTTTTTCCCTTCATGTAGACATAAGAGCTCTGCAGATCTGATGTGCACTGAAGTTACCATGCTCCCCCTGAGATCATGCTGAATCTTCAAACATATTTTTCAATGAAGTACATGATTCTATGACCTTCTTATCACCAAGACTCATACTTACGTCAAATATCCAACCAAGTGGATTTACATATTTGAACAAGTCCTTACATGACTGAATATTACAATTTACATCATGGGTCTCAACATGACCTTTCATTAAATTACAAGTATGAATTTTCACAACAAAAACCAAAAAGACCTCAAGAAAGAGATCAAGTTTCAGAACCATCATAATTCCAACAATGCATTATTCTCAGCCAGGCTAATGCTCCCCCTGAACCTGTGCACCCTTTCCATATGACCAAAACTCCTCCTTAGCTTGAGTAACCTAAACAATTTCAACAGCCAATCATCAAGGCATCTTCTCCCAATATCAGAGAATGAATCAGAAATATAAGAGCTGAAACATCACCAGAGAAGCCATACAGCATTAGAGATACCAAACAACACCATAGCTTGTGCTAAAGAATGCTGACCCAGAAACTTTGTCAGCAACCACCCATACGCGGTTTTCTGTGTATGAACTCGCGTATATACGCGACTGTCTTTCAGGAAACCCGCGTATCCAATTTAATCTTCTGAAATTAAGCAGATCTGATCTTCTGAGAGGTAGAGACTATTCCTAGCTTCTGTCTGAGATATCATAATGCTTCCCTGGGCAGAGGTTTGGTAAATATATCAGCAACTTGTTCTTTGGAGGGAACATATTCCAGCTTCACCTTTTGTTCAAGCACTTGTTCACGTAAGAAGTGATACTTGATGGGAATGTGCTTGGTCTTGGAATGCATAACAGGATTCTTTGAAATACTGATGGCACTTGTATTATCACACATAATGGAGATAGGAGGTGAACATTTGATTTGAATGTCTTGTAAGGTTTGCATCATCCAGATAAGTTGAGTGCAACATGATGCGGCAACCACATATTCTTCTTCTGTTGTAGATAAGGCAATAGAGCTTTGCTTCTTGCTGAACCAAGATACCAACCGGGGCCCCATATAGAATGCACCACCACTTGTGCTTTTCTGATCATCAACATTTCCAGCCCAATTTGCATCAGTATAAGCATGAAGAGTAAGATCAGCATTCTTTGGATACCATAGTCCAAAGTCTTGAGTTCCTTGTAGATATTTGAATATTCTTTTGACAGCCTGAAGATGAGACTCTTTTGGATTGGCTTGGAATCGTCCAACAATCCCAACTACATGCATAATATCCGGTCTAGTCCCAGTGAGATACAGAAGACTTCCTATCATAGATCTGTATTCTGGTTGATTCACCGTGGGAGAATCATCATGAGAACTGAGATTACATCCGGTTACCATTGGTGTACTTACAGGTTTGCACTCTTCCATCCCATACTTCTTTAGAATTTTCTTAAGGTATTTTGCTTGAGATAAGAATATACCTTCTGTAGTTTGATGCACTTGCAATCCAAGGAAGAATGTTAGTTCCCCAAGTAAAGACATTTCAAATTCTTGCTGCATGACAGAAGCAAATTTCCGACTCATAGATTCTTCATTACTTCCAAAAATGATATCATAAACATATACAACCACAATCAATAGTTTATCATTTTCAATTTTTGTGTATAAGTTACTATCAGCAAACCCCTTTGAAAATCCTTGTTGATGAAGATATTTGTCAAGACGATAATACCATGCCCTTGGAGCTTGTTTGAGACGATATAGAGCCTTTTTAAGTCTACAAACAAGATTTTCATCATTTCCCAAAATTAATCCTTCTGGTTGTTCTATATAAACTTCTTCTTCTAGATCACCATTGAGGAAAGAAGATTTGACATCCATTTGATAAACTTTGATTTGTTGATAACTTGAAAAGAAAGAAACATTCTTATGGCTTCAAGCCTAGCTACAGGAGCAAAAGTTTCTTCAAAGTCTATACCTTCTTGTTGAGTATACCCTTTGCAAACCAGTCTAGCTTTGTTTCTTATAACGTCCCCATTCTCATTTAGCTTGTTCTTGAATATCCATTTGGTTCCAATGACATTTTTATCATGTGGTCTTGGTACCAATTCCCAAGTGTGGTTCTTTTCAATTTGATCAATTTCTTCATTCATGGCCTGAATCCAACATTCATCTTTGCTAGCTTGATTGACATTGTGTGGTTCAATCGTGGATAGAAATGCCAAATAGCTAGGAGATCCCACAAGAGTCCTCCTTGTTTGTACACCTGATTCCTTGTCTCCCAAAATTTGAGATTTAGGATGATTCTTTTGAACATATCTGGATGGAGCCTTTCCAGATAAATCATCTTCAGGTTCTTCATTGGATCCACTATCTATATCATTTCTATTTGATGTAGAAGGACAAAAGTCACCATCATCTTCTTTTGTTGTTTGTCTTTCTTCTTTAGGGACTGCATGAGATTCATCAATAAAAACATCAATACATTCAACAATATTTCGAAGCCTTTTATTGTAACATTTTTATGCCCTTCTTGTAGATGAGTAACCAAGAAGTATTCCTTCATCTGATCTAGGTTCAAAATTGCCAAGCTTTTCATCACTATTTTTGATAAAGAATTTACTTCCAAAAACTATAAAATGTTTCACAGAGGGAGAATTACCATACCAGAGTTCATATGGATTTTTGTCACTACTTACTTGAACATGCGCCTTGTTAAGAATATTTGCTGCTGTGTGAGCTGCTTCTCCCCAAAAAAGATCAGGTGTTCCGGAATCATCAAGCATAGCTCTAGCCATTTGTTGAATTGTTCTATTCATTCTTTCTACTACGCCATTTTGTTGTGGAGTGCCTGCTACAGAAAATTGTCTTTTTATGCCATGTTGTTCACAAAATTAAAAGAATTCATTTGATGTGTATTTTCCTCCTCGATCAGATCTAAGACACTTGATTTTTAGATCTAATTCATTTTCAACCAGTGCTTTGAAAATCTGAAAATTTTCAAATGCTTCATCTTTGTGTTTGATCAACCCAATCCAACACATTCTAGAAAAATCATCAATGAATAAGATATAGTATTCTTCACCACGTGGTGACTTTTTCCTCATAGGTCCACATATGTCAGTATGAATGAGTTCAAGAGGCTTACTTGATGATCCTTCCTTGGCATTGAATTGCACTCTGGTTTGCTTACCGAATTGACAGGAATATGATACTTTCAGGTAGAGAAATATTGGGAAGACCACGAACAGCATTAATTTTGCTTGATTTATTGATTTGAGAGAAGCTTAGATGCCCCAAACTTCTATGCCATAGCCAGTTTTCTGAAGATTTACTCAAGTAACATTGTTCTTTGCAATTCTTCAATACATACAGGTTGCTTGGAGTTCTTTTTCCTTTTATAATTGTTTTACCTATATCAAGATCACAGACCACACATTCTTTTGAACTAAAGACAACTTCAGTTCCTTGATCACACATTTGACTTACACTTAACAGATTATGCCTTAATCCATCCACATACATGACATCATTAGCCTTCACCTTTTCCTTTAGAAACACAGACCCTTTTCCTTTAATTACAGTAGGAGTTTCATTTCCAAAAGTAACTTTATTTTCCTTTTCTAGAGAACTATATGCACGAAGTTTGTGTTTATCACCTGTCATGTGTCTCGAGCATCCACTATCAATGTACCATTGATTTTCTTCACCTTCCGCAAATAACGCTATGCCACAATTTTCAACCTGTGATTCCTTCTTTTTCCATATTTTGGATTTTGAAGGACGATGCTCTTTTGGCTGAACTTTGCTCCTGCATTCAGATTCTTCATGCACATAGTTATTGCAATAAGCACATTCAACTTCATTTGGAAGAGGAGAAAAGTTGTTATAGGTATTCTTCTTTGTTTCAATATCAACCCTTTTCTTTCTTGCTTCTCTTTTCATGATGGTTTTATATGCAACACATTGAGCAGCTTTATGGCCAAAATTGTGACATGAAAAACATTGTCCATTGAAGAAGAAATTTCTGCGATCATGAAATATTCTACTTGAATTTACCTGTTGATTGGGGCTTCTTTGAAATATATTCCTGTTAGTGTTCCTTGCATTAAGATGATCATGCTTTACTTGTAAAGATTCTTTATTCCCTTGCTGAGTGGCAGAATTTTGTAAACCAGCTGTAGCTGCTTTTAGATAATTTTGTGCTGAAGCTTGAGAAGATTCTCCAATATATCCAAGACCTGTCTTTATAAGAGGAGAACGTTGTACCTTGATAATCTCATCTAAGGTTTCAGATCCTTTAGCAAATCTGAAATTCAGAGTCTTTGCTTTCTCAAATTCTTTTCTTACACTTACCACTTCACATTCTAATTTCTCATTGTGTTTCTTTGCCTCTTCAACCTGTTTTTCCAAAATCTCGATGGTTATTTTCCTTTCTTCTAAGAGAATTTTATATTCTTCTAAGAGAATTCTGCTTTATTCTAAGCGTATTTTGAGTTGATTGTTCTCTTCAAGGAAATCATTGTCCTCTAGAGCATCCACAAAAGTATCATTTTCTTCTTTAGATTCAAAAGCCATGAGAAGTCTAAGATCTTGTTCACATTCTTCCTCACTATCAGATACCCCATCACTGTCATCATGAGTATAGTAACTCCTTCTAGTTCTAGACCGGTTCTTATTTCTAGCTACTTCCTTTCCTTTTGCAGGTGTTTCTTTGTGAGGACACTTAGCAGCATAATGCCCAACTCTTCCACAATTAAAACATTTGAAAGAAAGCTTACCTCTAAACCTTCTTGTACCAAGTTGAAGTTTCTTTACAAAATTTGCCTCATCTTCCTCCGAAATATATCCTGATCCTTCTACTTCTTGTACTTCTTTCCCTTTTGTAGAAGCTCTAAAAACAACTTCTTTGACTTCAGATGGTCCTCCTCTTCTCATTTCATATGCAGTCAGTATGCCATGAAGTTGCACCACAGTAAGATTTTGAAGATCCTGTTTTTCTTCAAGAGCAGATACTTTTGACTCAAATTTTGCTGTTAGCGATCTCAAAATTTTCTCAACCAAAGTAGTTTCGGTTATTGTTTCTCTCGGATTTTTCATACGATTTACAACATCATCAAGACGTAAAAAGAAACTGGCAATGCTCTCATCACTATGCATCTTTAAATTTTCATATTCAATTCTGAGAGTTTGGAGTTTTGCACTTTTTACCTTTGCATCACCTTCATAACTCAGAATGATTTTGTCCCAAATTTCTTTTGCTGTATTCAGCTGCATGACTTTGACAAATTCTGATTCTGTTAGACTTCCTGTTATAGCATTGACCGCTTTTGCATTTGATTCATAATTCTTCCTTTCAATTGGATCTGTTGGTGTAGCAGCTGGATATTGATATCCTTGTTCAACAATGGCCCATACATCTGCTCCCATAGACTGAAGAAAGGATCTCATCCTCATTTTCCAGAAGATTAAATTGCTTCCATTGAAGAGCGGAGGCTTGATAGATGATGTTCCTTCTTGATAGCTCATCTTGCTTGATCTTCCTTCTAGTGGCTAAGCTTTTTCGAAGGACCTGCTTTGATACCAATTGTTGGAAAAAATAATGAGAGGGGGGGGGGGGTGAATCAGTATTTAGTTCAGACAATCAAAATTTTTCTTTTTCCTTTCTAAAAACCCATACGCTACTTTACTGAAGGAAACTAGCATATATATACGGATATCCTTTACAGAACTCGCGTATGTCCAGAGATCTAATTATGTATTTGAATCTTAACTCAGATCATTGCATTATTCATTCATCAGATATTTCAGAAACAGTAAACAGGTGCAGACATAATAGACTAATCATCACACATATGTAACACACATGAACACCAGGATTTTTAGGTGGAAACCCAATTCGGGAGAAAACCACCGCTGCCGTTGTTTCAGCCTTCAAAATTTATTATTTAGAAAAATTCTTACAATCATGTACTGGTGCAGACTCAAACCAGCACGCAGGCACCCACCTGCAGAAGGCTACAACCTTCTCTCGTTTACCAGCCTCTCCTGGAAGGGAGCTACGACCCCCTGAACTCGTTTACCAACCTTTCCTAGAAGGGAGCTACAACCCCCTGACTGAAGGCTTCGACCCTCAGCACCACTGCAGACCACGTTTCATCAATTTTCAAACTAGATCAAACAGCTTCAACACAACCCCTCACTTATCAACAATCATACCTTGCTCATTGCTTCAAACAAAATAGTGAGACCACTGTAACCAGAATATCAGATATAACCCAGACATCAGAATAGATACGCAGAAACACATTCAACCTTCAGCAACCATTAGATCAGAAATAATACGCGCTTTTATTGAGTCAGACCCAGGTATATACGCTCTTTCTAGAAGACGAACCCGCGTATACTTCAGTGCATTTTCAGGAAAAAACCCTAACTACGCATACGCGCTTTTCTTTCCACAGACCTGCGTATACACACGCTTTTCATGAAACGAACCTGTGTATAGATATATAAAAGATAAACTTTGTAGTACAGACCAGATCTATAAACTTACACAGATTTCTTCAATCTCTTCAACAGGATTGCGCCAGGTCTTCTTCACTTCTTTTCAGATCATTCTTAACATTCATCATTTCTAGATCTAGAGATATTGAGCCTTCATCATGTTCATAGGTGCATTATAGATTCAGATCTATCAATTAGGAACAGGGTTCAACCATACAGATATACTTCAGAGAGAAGTATTCATCAAAGCCCAGATACACGCACACACTTTGCATAATGATTTTCTTCTCCTTATATAGGGTTACCCTTCATCAATACCATGAGTCAAAACCACATAACTTCCAATGGTATTCCTGGACGGGATCACATAGGTGAACCATCATTCAATACAATGGGTCAATACCATGGTAGTTACCCCTAGTTTTATAAATTTAGAGCGCTTTTTCCCATACGCGACTTGGCACGTTATTTCCCGCGTGCATACGCTACTTCGTCTAGACAAATCCGCGTATGCCTTGAGACATACTCTTTTCATCATGTTCTGGCACATACTGACATTCCTTCCATCATCAGATTAACAAGTTCATCAAGTCAAGAACAAATTTTTCAAGAAGGTTTCCATCATCTTCATCAAGTGGGTTGCCATCAAGGACAACACTCTGCATCATATTGCCAACACTAGCTCAAGCCATCAAGCGTAAGGAGCTCACGTAGCAAGTTTGAAAGGGTGTCTGCGAGAAGAAAGTTTGATACAGCGGTGACTAGATCGAAGGGGAACAGAGTTAACTTCAGGTGACGTCAGGACATCTGGGAAAAACCAAAGTCCTCATATCAGACTAGGAGCAACCTTTCTACAAGTAAAATAAGTCGGGATCCCTCATCCGCCCAGGCAAAAAATTTTCTCCTCTCAAATAAGTGCCATGAGCACATCTAATAAGTGCCTTAGGCACATTCAAAATAAGTGCAATAGCACACCAATAAAGGGTAAAGGATTGAGAAATGATTCCTGCACAGAGAGGTGATGTGACGACTCCACCGTGGTACTGACTAGGCTCGCTGGCAGAGGAGCAACATTCATGACTCCTAGGCAGTGACTCCACCGGGATCGAGAGGTTCGTAGGCAGCGGAGCAACACGATGAGAACAAAATAATAATATCGGACCCTGTGGCCACCTAGAGTTCTTCAACCCTTTCAATCTGGTAACCTGAAGCAGAGAAATTCAGTTAACCAACACCCAAACAAGCTAGCAGGCCATTAACCTCGCAAGGTGCCTAGGGCAAGGTAGTGGAGACCCTAAGGTGAAACGAAGAGCTTGTGAAAGCCCCTCCCTCCCCCACCAGGGCAAACCATCAGCAGAGACTCTGAGTCTGACCAGTGAATCGCCATTTTTTGTAGCCTCTACAACACCCTCCAAAAATTCACACTTCAAAAATTTTGGAGCCCTTTGAGCATAAAGAAAAGTTAAGTCCCAGGAGGGTTAAGTCGTTGAGTCGCAAATTTCTGAATGTTTGGAAAATCACGACCCCGTGACCCTGAGGTTGCAAGGTCGCAAGGTCGCACCTCTCTTAAACCACCGCATCATGTGACCCTACGACCTCATTAATTGTCCACACGTGCGACCTTTTTATAAGTAGGAGGTCGCTAGGTCGCATTATGCACGTTCGACGAATAGGAAAAAAACGCCTCTGATAGGTCGACTGGCGCACGATTTTCCTGGGTAAGTTGTTGTTTCCCTCCTTCTGTTTCCTTTTATTTTTTTCTTACCTAAATCTTACTTTCCCTAGCTTTTAAATGGCCCCCTATCTTGGCCTTTCATTTGTCACTTAGGGTTTTCCTTTTGACTCCAATATTCACCCTACTTGCCCAAACTTATCACAGTTCCACATCCAACCTCTCATGGCCTGTATCCTGCTCCAAAAGATATCCAATTGCTCTTTTTGGACCCATTTAATCCTATGGTTTTCAAGTTAAAGAGAAAATAACTTCACGCGGCGCGCGCCAAAACCCCGGCAAGCCCTAGCGCGACTTGCGACCCTGCGACCCCGTGACCCAATCGCTAAGTCGCAAGGTCGTAAATTGCTCTTCCTTTTTTTTTCGCAGCTTCGCGAATTAGAGACCTTGTGACTCGGTCGCAGGTCGCAGAGTTTCTCTCCCGCCAGTTTTCTAGCACTTGCGACCCAACGACCCATGACCTGGTCGCAAGGTCGCAAGGTCGCACTTCTGCCAATTTTGCAAAACTTGTGATCCAGTGATCCCGCGACCTAGTCGCAAGGTTGCAAAGTCACAATTCTTCAATAATATCAACATCGCGACCTTGTGACCCTGCGACCCGGTTGCAGGTCACTGTTTTAGCTCTGCCTGTGTCCCCTGTTGAAATAATTAATAGTTGTACCTAGTTTTGTATCATCATGGCATCTTTCTTATCCTGGGATTCTTTCATGAACATGACAAGTGAATTCGAAGTAGACTTGGATTGTATCTCTATCCCCTTGGATACAAGTGACATGGCACCTCCAGTGTCTTGAAAAAATGGCAAGAGCCGGGAAGTAGAGGACATAGAGATGGACATACCAATGTCCCCGCCCCTGATTTACAGAGATACCCTGTGCACATTTTCCAAAGGGGACAGTATGTGTTGGTACCAGGTGTACTAGGAGTTCGCTTGACAGGAATTCCCAGAGGACCTTCCCAAGCGGGAAGTATACATGCAGGTCAAAATGTCAAAGCTCCATCTTGTAGGTGCCCATCCGGCTATATTCCCATGCGCGGAGGTTATAGATTGGATTATACAGAACACTGACCCCAAGAAATTCGTAATCAGGCACAGTGAAGGCAAGGCTTTTGCTGCTCTCAAAGGCTCAGACACGCAAGTTTAATATTCATTTCCTGAAAGAGAGGAGGACTTTACAGAAGATTGGGCCATCACCCATGCAGTCCCCATGGTAGATACTCTAAAAGGATGGTGGGAGGAGCCCGATAAATTCAAAGTGAAGAAGGATCAAGAATATCCAGTAGCAGGCCTTAGGAAAGTATATAAATTGGTGGTTGCTACGCTTTGCAGATTGTATGGGTGCCCCGATGCCACCACCTTCAGCGGCACATGGGCAACCCTCATGGCGTATGTCATGGTGCACGGCACCCGGTTCAATTGGGCCAACATACTGATGGCCTCCCTTCAAATAAACATATCCTCAGCATTGGTAACAGATGAAGGATTTCCTTCTGAATTCTACATGGCCTCTTATTTGTTGGATGTTGTCTGTTCAAGATCCCAATTTGAAGGATGGGTGCATAATTGGGATCCAAAATAGACCCGTGAAATCCATTTACAAACCAAGGTGTTTTTGGATTCTAGATATAAGCAATACATAAAGTTGATATCCCAAGTGTTCATCCCAGCTCTTTACAGAAAATTGTTCGACCAAGACACTTCTTGCATGTCTTGGCGTGCCATGGAGATGATAGGCAAGGTGGCGCATTGGTTCCCATTTGTCGAGTACACATTCATCCAAGTCTTTGGCTCGTTCATTGCCCCACATGCTATGCCTCGATATGTCACAGAAAAAATGCTCATGCAAGAGGTTTGTTTCCAAATGTCTTCCGGTTTCTCCAGGGTCCTGTCCAGGGGTAAGAAGAAGTCGTGGCCTACGTTACCCCTCACTATTGGTGCTTACACAATCAAATTTCAGAGAGGTGGAGGCAGAAGCAGAAGATATGAAAAGTTACCACCTTGGGGCATTAGACCACTGGACATATGACCTGGAAAGGATAGTCCCTGATCATTGCAAGCGGGCTAAGTTAAAATGGAACTATCAGCATATGGATTGCCCGGGCGAAGATGAGAGGAAAAATTGGTATAATGCAGACTGGAAACTTGCTCCGAGGGTAGAATCTGGTCAAGAAGACCCAGATGACCAAACACTAGAAGACAGAAGCCGTGAATTGGGAGGCGCTTCTTCTTCTCTGGCTAAGAAGCCTCGAACTACTACAGGGCACAGCACTTCTTCCCGACAGAAAGAACTAGAAGCTAAAGCCCAACAAGAAAGGGAGAAGAAGATGAAGGAAGATGAAGATAAATGTAAGAAGAGTATAAGGTCAGAGCAAAAGAAGAAGCAAGTCGAAGAGGCCAGAAAAAATAAGGAGGAACAGGAGGCGGAGGCTGCAGCAGAACAGGAGCTCAAGAAAGAATTAGATCAAGTTGAAGCTGAAAGCCAGAAGAAAGCAGAGCAAGCAGTAGTAGCTGAGCGCAAAAGGAAAGCCGAGCTAGAGGCAATGGCATAAGCGGCACACAGACAGAAGAGAGAACATGTAAAGGCAGAAGCCGAACACCTTCAAAGAGAAGAGGAAGAAAAGAAAAAGAAAGAATAGGAGGATCAGATGCTAGAAAAAATCGAGGCATCTCCTCAGGGCACAGGATCACAAACTGAGCTACCTCCCCTCGAGGTACCTGTAGTCGGTACACACACTACACTCTCTGATTTGAGTTCTTACGAAGGGAAAGAGGAGGAGGTATTCGATCTTACCAGGCTCACATACGATCAGTTCTCCTTCAAGATCCGCTAGGAGAAAAGAATATTCATGGCGCGGAATCCTTCTGCCCCAACCACAGTTGCGACAGAGAAGGACATAGTCTTAGAAACCAAGACTAACCAGGTGATGATAGTATCGGCTAGCACAGATTTTTCCACAGCCACAGAGGAGAATGTGAACAGAATGAGCAAGGAGATCTTCTCTCTAAAAAATAGGTTGCAAGAAGCAAAGCATAAGGAGGCAAGGGCAGAACAAGAAAGGATAGCGTTGAGAGAGGAGATTCAGCAACTTCAAAGAAAAACCACCCCTATCAACGAAGTACCGCTCACCGTTCAAAGGGAGTCCAATATATTAGAAGCCACCATGAGACATGTCTATGGGGAGATGTTTACCATAAAACAAACAGTTCCCCCCTTGGTGAGAGCCCAAACAGAAATGAAGCAGAAGAGCGAGCAGCTGAAAGAAGCCTCAGCTGCCTTAGAAAAGATGATGGATTGGAAGATGCGGTACCCCCAGGCTCCCGAAAAACTGCCAAAGAAAGATTGGATCCACACATAAGATGCCAAGGTTCAGATCCGAATGAAAATGCAGTCCAAAGATAAACTATCCAAGGATCTAGACAAGGTGATGTCTGCTTACGAGCATCTAATCAGCGGCATCGATTCAATGCACATCCTACATCACATTTTGTCGTTGGGTGCATTGAACGAAGAGAAGACATAGGAACAGGTGGATCAGGATATATAGGCATTTTTTTAGCCCATTAAGCAAGCCGCCACCGCTTCCGACCTCGCAGCATCACAAGACAACCTGGGAAATTTTCTGGTCACACCGGTCTAGATCTACACCAAGCTCGCCTCCTTGTCCAACCAGGTCATGCAGAAGAAGGAGAATCTAATCCCAAATGCCTTGGAGTGTCTGGATCGGCTGAAAGAAGAGGTTCCTTTGGTTTCCCCCATAGGGGCAGATTATCATGTTTGGCAGAACTTCCTCAAAGAACAAGAAGTTGATACCCCTAACCTCACAATCACGCGCACATCCTCCTGAACAGTTTGTAGTAGGTCGCAGGTCGCACTTCCCAGCCAGGTCACAGGTCACATTTCACATCTTGGTCACAGGTCACAGCTCTCTTCCAGGTCGCAAGGCAGCTCAACAGTTGGGCAGGCGAAAAGTCAGGAAGCCCAAAGGGCAAAATTTTGGTCCATAAAACTCCCTCTGGGAAGATTGTAAAGGGGGCTTTTGGGGACTCAAGAGTTATACAACATTGTATTGAAGGATAAAATTCTTTTGCACATGAATATAGATACTTGTTAAAACTCCTTTTGAATCTGATGTGTTTTTTTGTGCGAACACTATGAGTATTTCTTATACAGTTTCAAACATCTTTTGATTAATGAAGCTGCACTTTTAATGGCATCATTTATGCATTATGTTTCTCTGCACTCGTGTTAATGATGTTCAACTCATTTCTCTTTCTTAATGGATGTGAATGACCTTTTTTATTAGCATTCATTTTATCTTTCAGGAAGTAAAGGGGCGTCTCGCCATAAAGAATTGTTTCTTTTGTGGTCAGAACAACCTACAAGCATAAATCCAATGATGTGTTGTTAATAACATTTCCTTCGGCACTTATGCTTTATTAATTGTCTTGCTACGCATAGTGTTATATATGTGTTCAATGCATCAATCATGTATCTTGTATCATTCAAATAAGCATGTGTTCACAGGGTCAATTGAGTTCTTTTGAGACCAAAGGGAAGGAGACTTAAGCAGTAGCCGGACCCACACCCCGGACGGGATCCCTATTCCAAGCGGTTTAGAGTCTAGTTGGGACTTTTAATCGAGGAGATCCCCTACTATTGGTCGGACATATTTTCCCATCAACACTTCCTTTGAAAGAGGAATCTCTATGACTTCATTTTGAGAATAAATATCTTCATGCAATGGGGATCTTTCCTTTGGAAAATTATCACACAAGTTTCTATCCCCTTCAATAGAAATTTTAAGTGGAGTTGGAATAATAGATATTTCCAACTCATGCAAGGGTTTTGCATGCCCATGATTTTCTAGCTCAATCAAAGATGTTTTATTTTTTTTACATCAAATCTCTTCACTAATCTCCTAGTGAATCTTGCATAAGTAGATATATTTGCATTCCTCAATGAACATGATTCAAATAACCACCAAGCATATGCTTTACCTTTAAGATGCAGTGCTGATACTTTAAGGTCTACCTTTTCTGAATCTTGATGTTGATCCAAATATGAGTTTAGCTGATCTATCCAACCCTTGGCTGTGCATGTGGAGGATCCATCAAAATTTGGGAGAAAGAATCTACCTCTTCTCCTTCTATTTTACTTGTTGGATCTCCTTTCTTCCTTGAGCTGGCGAAACTCTTGGAATATCAAGTGCTCCTTGATTTTCCAGGATTTAGATTCATACTCTTGAAGATAATCACTCAAAGTCTCCTCCTTTGGTGCATCTTCTTCCTTTATCTCTCTTGCAGTAAACCTGGGCATAGAATAACGTTGTAGATCTGATTGTGCAGTTGAGTGCTTGCACACATAAGATGAAGAACTGGGGATTTCTTGATTTAAAGACCTTCTTGAGGGACCTTCATGTCTTTCCCTCTTCATTTATTTGATTTCTCTTTTAAGCACATGCAGAGTTTGGAATAAATTTTTTGAGAACTCTTTCCCTTTCATTCTTCTAGATAAAAGGGTCTTACCCTTATCTTCTTTGTCTTCTGTGTAATCAATCTTCTTCTTCTGTGTTTTCTTTTCTTGAAAAGACATATTAGCTTCTTAGAAAGCACAGGCTGTGCCAATATGATGCTCTGATATGACTGTAATATTCCCAATTGGAAAAAGCAGCAACATAGAACAATTATGCATTAAAATAATGAATTTCATATAAATAAAACCAGGAGGCCAATATAAAGGCTCTTGAAAAGTATTTACAACAGCAATATAGATGTATAATGAAGCCCATAATATGCGTAGATGAAAATACAAGACATAAATAGAAGAAAATCCCTCAAAAGAGGTGTTCCAACCATGTATATGAACAAAAAATTCCTTGACAGGGTTATTTTATTGGGCTGCAAACTGTTGTTGATTACATGTCAGATCCATAACAGATCCATACACTAGAAAGGCTCCTCTTTCAGATCCCCTTGGACTTTTGAGAATTACACCAAGTATATACAGTAGATATGAGATATAAGAATGCAGATCTACAGAAATATTTAGTGATTCAGATGTATTCAGAAGCATGCAGATCAGATCTGAAATATACAATGTATAGATCTCCGCCAATGGATCTCAAAGTGAAGGCCAAATCCTTAACACTTGGAAACCAACTCTCCAAATGGTGCACCAAAACTCCTTGCAGCAACACCTATAGGAATAACGCAGATATGGAAGAGAAACTACGCTATAGGGTATAGATAATAGTTGGCCACATGCCAAGATCAGAAAGTGATGCCCAAGCACTCCAATACACTCCTCCAATTGGAGTAGAATAATCCTCCACTAAAAAAGGGCACTGAAATGTCCTAGATCTAAATATATCTAGGCTCCATTTGCTACAAATTACAAAGACAACCAATCCCTCAACAAGATCTGAGTTGTAGCTGAAAGGAGAAACTTGGCCTTAAGCCAAATAGTGGACTATGAAATACAAGACTCTCCCAAGAGCTACTCAATGGGAAGAGGTGGAATTCCTAAACATGAAATCGAAATGTTAAGCACCATTCGCAATCTAGGCTAAACAGCCAAGGAAAGCTATATGGTCTAAATAGAAAATATAACAAAATATCATATCTTCAACAACCTCTTCATGCTGCTATCCCCTTATATAGATTAAGAGCTTGTAAACCCTAAACCACCTTCAATGAAATCTTCTCTTTCACACCATCCATCTCCATCTAGAACTGCGTTGTGCCTCATTGATGGCCACTCCTCCAAGACAACGTTGTATATTTGTTCAAGGATGACCCCGTCAAAATATCTAGCCCCTTTCACACCTAAGGTGCTTGCTTGCATAGCCATGATTTAGCCTTTTTCAAATTTGGCCTTGATTTATTCTTTATTAGGAGTTTCATGAACCTCCTTTACACATTTATTCTTTAAGAAAAGAAATAAAAACAAAAATGGATATTCCAATTAGCTTAGGACTAGTTAGGAATATTACATTTAACCACACTGATAAGCCTTCCTACATATGGTTATAAGAAAAATTATTTAGTTCAAAGGGTTTCTTGCAAGACCAGTGCCAAATTTTTAGGGTTGGTCTACATGCCACTACCGAGAACAACACAAAACTTTCCAGAACCCATTCTAGAATGAAAACAAGTATGTACAATGAATACTAAGGCTATAACTCTCTCAAACATGGAATTCACATTATAAAATTTTTGTCAAGCATGTAATAAACATACTAGCTACAGGTCATGAATGTGTATGTTATCATGATCTTCTTGACATCATCATAGAAACATCAAGAAGGATCAAATTTCCTCTCAAGGTAGTTGCAACAACACTTGGTATCCCATTCATACGTAAACCATTCAATAACTTCTAAAATCATGAACAAGATACATAGCAAGAACACCTCATTCAACCATTCCTATAACCAACATATAACCATAATAGAATCCATGAAAAATCAGCCATAAGATCAATATAATAACTAGTACTATGTGGATCAATCACAATAAGAAAATATCTCATATTAATCATATGCAATATCCAATCCAGTAAGGGACTTCCATGTACTACCTGACCATATATTGGGTTGAATCAAACGTATCTTTCATCCAATCACCCCCATGCCATATTCCAAGAATGAATGTGTGATAATATGGGTTAAACCAAAATACAACTAACCAGGGATTCCAAAAGCCAAACCACCTCAACCCTCAACCATAGTTAATTCACCTAAACCGGTTCAGAAATCACTAACCTCGAAACAAGCTTAGATGCCTCTGACTTCCTTCACTATATACATAGGAATTTTCCTATATCCACCCATCCATAAATATTTCTAGGAAAAATCCCATATCCACCCTTCACCCTTGGGAATTTTATTTAGGCAACCCCAACCAGGATCTAAGACCACCATATGTTACCCTCCATAGTATCCCAATCCTAAGAATGGAAACTAAAGGAGGTAACCTTGAATCAGTTATGATTTGGTAGCTATCCCTACCAAATTAGAGAGGTATCTCTTTGTGAAATTACAACCAAAAAGGTGACTGAATAGGGTAAAAATATATTAGGCTAGGTATTGAGATCTGGGGTTTTGAAATTTATAATTTTAGCTGGATTAGGAGGAGAGGTCAAGGAAACTAGGTCAGATCTAAAATATTTCAGTTGTGGGGATAAAAAGGGTCATGGTAGGTATGCTAAGTGACACTTTAAGATTGCAAATTGTAGATTAGGGTGGAAAAGTAAAGGTTCAAAATGAGCATGACAAGCATGAGTTCATTTATCAGAAGATGAATAACATAAACATGAAATTCCTACCAAAACATATCATAAACTTGTAATTATGTTTAACAGCTTATAGGAAGATCACCGAAAGAAAATATATGGAAATAAGAAGAGATAATAATTCATAAAATTGATTCATAGAAGGAAAGCATTGTCACAAAATCATACCACATGAATCCCTATATAATAGCTGCAATTAGCCTTGTATTTATGCAAAAATAAATTGTACACAAAGCTCCAAGCCATGTACTCTCTGATGTACGACCTTGAATATAACTTTAAAAAAGCTACATATAGACCAAAAACCATCTTCCCCTCTCTTTGAGGCTGAATCCCTTATGATAGGAATATTTTGTAGAAATTTATCTAACCAAACCTAAGACTAGGGAGGTTAGAACAAACTCTCCTTTTAGCCTTTGACTGATGTTTTTATCGTTAATGACCTTCATAACTACATAAATTTTAAATTAACAAGATCAATACATTAATTTACATAATTTCAACTCAAAAAAAGAAAAATTAAATCATTAGAAACCGATTTTGACTCATAAAACTCAAAATTTTGACATCTAGGGAAAATTGCAGCAAATTCTGAGAAAATTGTTGCGTCATCTAGGAAAAGCACAATGAAAACTTACAGGGAAGTTATGAGTGAGTTCAAGTGCTCAAAATCATAATATGAAGGTATCATTGGAAACTTTAGGATGTCTAGTTGTCCATATAGTCCTTAAGAAAGAAAAATGGCTTCTCCAAGGCTGAGAGCATTGGATTCTCCCAAGGTCACTCTAAAAGCGCAGTGCCAGGGTGAAAACAGTGGCTGAAAGTGATTTTTCAACATTTTATTGGAATATTTATTCCAACCAGATGTCTTAAATAGCACAAAAACTAGATATATGATATGTGCAGGTCAAAATCTATCCATGCATATAGGGTTTTGCGATTTGGAACCCTCAGGGAAAAGTGCAGCGCCAAGGTGTTGCGCTTTTGGTTGACATGAATTTCCTGCTATAGCCAAAATTCACAAAAAAATCCAAAATTTCTTTGAAAATCATCTAGACTTTTCCCTTTAAGTTGGACAATGATGTGCTAGGAAATGAGAGAGGCCTCAACCAACATCTCAAGCTTATCCTTCTTCGTTTGCTTAATTAGGGTTTTCCTCAATTTCCTTTTCAAGTTTTTGACCCTAATTTAAGAAATCTTGTTTCTGCTGAAGTAATGAATTTTCATGTGACTTTATAGCTTGTTATTCCAATTTTCCTTCTTGAGAAGCTTTTCCAGCTGACAATTTACCTTATCAAGCCAAAATTCCTTGTCTTATTCAATTTCTGTTGCAATTAACTCATCAAAATCTTACTGACCTAGTTAAGGAGATGTTTCAATTTCTTACTATTCCTGCCTCTTGAGACCTATTTTTCTTAGCCTCCTTGGTTTCATTTGCACTTCCTTATCCTCAAGATCATCAAAACTAATCACTGAATTACCTTTTCCATCCTCCTCCAATTTTTTCTTTGGTTTCTAAGAAAAAGTTGTTTTACTTGGAGCTTCCTGTTCTCCTAATGAAGGAATGTAATCATGAAATTAGCCTTTGAAAGTTTTTCCTTTAGCTCTCTTATTTATTCTTCCTTCTCCTTGATAATTTTTTCAGGTGACTTGTCCTCCTCATGCATTTCCAACTCTTCCATGTGAGTGTCAAAATGTACATGTTCTTCCTCTTGCAATGGTGCCTCATGTTGATATGTTGATGTCTCTTTTTCAACTAAAGTAGGTTGAGCCCTTTCCTCAATGTTAGGAGAAAACATCAAATTTTTTCCTCTACTATATTTTTAATCACCTCAGCCCTATGTGTTCTTACTACAGGTCTACTTGTAGAACCCACTTCTTGTTGTCTTGGTGATGTCAAATGTGTAGAATAACTGCTAAATTGAATTGGAGAGGGAAAAAGAGAGGATGTCTGCATGAATGCCTCCCAAGAAAAGTTTACATATGTAAACTAATGGAAAATAATGATTTGCACCAAGCCATGATGGAACAAGCTTGATTGATGATCTTGCCCTTTGTTATGTATTTTTTCTTCCATTTTGACCAAGCTTTTGTAGAGGTAGTGATGTAGCTTAAGAAGTTTACCACCTGTGAAATGCATCAATAATCTAACAAGTACTGATATGTCCTTGAAAACCTACCCTCACATGTGAATTATTTCATGACCATCTTCATGAGAGGGTCATAATTATCAAGCAAGTTTCTAAAAGGAAAAATATGCTTATGAGCAGCTTTGTAAGGAGGCTTCTATTTTTTTTATAATTTACAATATCTAGGTCTGTCCTTTTGAACCGGATCTCTCTATGGCTATGAATCCCACTGAATATGGCAATGGAATCTAATAAAATAGTAAAATCAAACCCTACAATTTTTTCCTTATCCCTCCTAGGACTGGTAGCAAAGGTGCTTGTTAATTTATCACTAAAACCTAATTCTTCAATCTTTTGGCATAAAACAAGGCAACCTGCATCATTGAATGACTTCTTGAGAAATGTTGAAGCCATGATATCCTATACACTGGTGGCTTCATATATGATAATATGAACTCCTTTATGCTTCCTCTGATAAGTGATCCCTGAATCCATTGTGAAACGTTATCTCACTAGGAAGAGGAATTAGGGTTTAGTTTTAGGAAAATAGGGTATTTGGGGCAGTTTTAGGAATGGAGGGAGATTAAGGGGTTTCATAGTGTCTAAATTTTTGGGAAAATTTTGGGGAGTAGGGATAGATGTTATGGAGTGTAGGTAGGTGAAAATTTTGGAAATGAGTGAGGGGAATGGGTAGAAATTGGAAAACGCAGTCCTATCCTAGGAAAGTGTAGTGTAGGCTAGGTTTTGCACACAAATGAAGTAAATGAGGGAAATTGTTGAGGGGAAGTGTCAAGGAAGGTGTATGGAAGGTGAGGGATCATGTTTGAGCATTAATTTTAGGTATTTTAATAGAAAATGAATCAAAAGCACTATGAGACTAAAGGCGTAGCAAACCCTAGGAGAGAGTGATTTTCTGAGTTTTCAAGAATGAACTGAAGAAAAATGAAGGTGGATGAGGGAAAAATGAATCCCAATTACTTTTATTTAATGAGATGGAGCCTATGGTTGATGAAGAAACCCCTGGAAAAGGAATATTTTTCTCCCTTGAGAAAAACACAACACTTTGGAGAAAAGCGCATCGAGGGAGGAAAATTCATCTTTTCAAGGAGAAATTTGGTTGCTATGAGGGATGTAATACAATTTGATGGTGGAGAGATGTCCTATGAGAGACAAATGAGAAAAATATGTGCTTTTTTAGTCGTTTTATAGGCTAGAGGTTGATTTTTCTATTAGGTGGTGATGTGACCCGACCTTGTCCTTTTGCAAAATGATATGGATTGCTAGTGAATTGTGGCTTCAAACCTTATTATACATAATTACATCTTAATAAAGATAAAAATGAATTTTATAGATCATTATATAACACTCTTCCCTATTAGGACTCCCTTTAATGGTGACCTAGATGATAAGATTATCTATTTACATGACTTTTGATAATATGACCTAATGATGACACTATATGGAATGATAGCCAAAATGACCAAGAAACTCTTCCAAGGAATAATGACCTGACCATGGTAATATTTATTGACCATGAGATTGGAGGGAGTAGTAATGAACTAGATATACTTACCAATGATCAAATTTTTATTTCAAAACTCTTTGAAACTATAAAAATTTAACCTAGGACCCTATCAACAACTTGAAAGAGTATAATTTGGTCACTGGTAACTAACAGGACTGATAGACACCAATGTCCTCCATCCAAAACTTAATAAAATAAAGAACCCACTACATCATGACTTTCAGGAAATGGGAAGGAAAGGCTAAAACCACTATCAATCTAGGAAAATCCCATGTTGATGTCAACAAATAACCAAACAGCCAAATGCATGTACCATGCATTACAATCATAACCATAAAATCACACATGCAACCTATTACTTGCAATGTACAGATGTTGTAGTTGATTTTCCAATATTTTCCTTGTGCTCTGCTATTTTCCTTTGCTTTCTTTCTTGTCCAAGTGCTTCCTCTTCCTTCTCTTAGAGCTCTATTTCTCAAAGTGATTCGAAGCTAGAATTGACAAATGTTGTGAACTATTTCTTGGATGCCTTTTTATCATTGATGTCCAGTCTCTTCATTTAATTTTTCCTTTTTTCTTCATTTTCATCTCTATGTTAGTGTGAAATTTCTTGGAAGGTGTACCCACCGAGATAACTGAGTACAAATATTAATGGTAAGCCCAACAATTTGGGACTA
Organism: Pinus albicaulis; assembly: GCA_034641835.2. Taxonomy (NCBI): domain Eukaryota; kingdom Viridiplantae; phylum Streptophyta; class Pinopsida; order Pinales; family Pinaceae; genus Pinus; species Pinus albicaulis. Next base: position 942,656,382 of record CM076580.1, on the reverse strand, counting down.
AGCTAGAAATTACATGATACATGATACATGATACACTGGCATCAATGGGCTAGGACATAATACAATGAATCCCATATACATAATTCACCTAAAAAACATAGGTCAAGACTAAATAAAATAACATCTAATTACATGAGACATAATTCCTCTCATGCTGACATGGGGAGGGGGAACCAAAATCAAAGAAGCCCTGTTGAATAGGAAAGGGCTCAGAATATCTGAGTGGATCATATAATGGATACATGCATGTTGTGGGTGCTACAAGGGATTGGAACTGAACCCATCATATCTTTTGAACTACATCTGAGGTGGATCAAAATATGATGTCGTTCGAGCATGTGGGGGGCTACCTGAAGGGCCACCCCTTCATGAGGTCTGAAAACTCTCACACACACCCAGGAATCAGTAAGACAATATGTTGGATCACTAGATCATCAAGTGTGCGATTCTTAATTGTGTGATAATGAGTTGGAGTTGAGAACATTAGAAACAACAAAGTAAAAGAGCAATGATGATTCCCTTTGCATGGTTAACCTGGTAGTGACTGAATCGATTTATAAGGGGATGTTAAATTACTCAGACGAAGGCTTTTCAGAGACAAAAAAGTATAGCTACATGCGAAAATGAGAAAAAATGGATGAATGTGATGCAAATATGGATGGAATATTATATCAGGACTCAATGGGATGTGTAACAGACTCAATGACTACAAGGGTGACTCACATAAGATGCTTTGATTAAGCGTGACTCGATGATGCTACCACATGGGATAGGCCTAGGGGGACCATAAAATCATGAGTAAATACGGATTAATCATGAAAAAAATTGACACATGAGTTGATAAGTGCCAAGGAAAAGGGGTACCAAAGTATAGGTAGCACATATGGAGAAATTCGGTTTTAGTTAGCGATAAAGTGAAACTTCGTGGAAGAAATGGATTTTGGGTGAAGTGTCAAATTACCAAAAATAAAGGAAGTCCCATTATATAAACTGGTGAGAGTCTTCCAATGTTGGTAATGGTTTGTTAAACTGAGCTATGGTTTGGTCACAATGGGCGAAAAAAAATCTAGGTTTTTTCTTATAAAAGAAATTCTTGCCCCAAAATCCAACTCATTTTCATATTGAGTTTTGGAGAATTTGGAGTGGAGGAGAAGGCCTTAAATCTTGTGGAAACTGTGCTATCATGGACCTACTATCGGTGGGCCCAAATGATGTTATCGTCGTTGATACAAAAACTGAGATAAATCAGGTGACGAACCAAGGATAGTTATTCATTTGGGATATTTATATGCTCATTCTTCTTTGAGAAGACCCAGACCATCCATCCACATGTATATATTCATGATGGGGGGCCATAGGAGCCCAGGATGCACAACTGTGGGCATCTACTCTCACGAGGTGGAGGAGGGGGAGTGGACGATTTTTTCAACCTAAGTTATTTTCACATTGAGATCATATGCCATTGTATAGAGATGACTATCTGTATAGTGGAATGAACTATCAGGGGGATCCTAACTTGCCACTACCGCCAATATGAGCATGGCATAAAAATGGTAAGTGAAAGTTACTATATTTTTGGTTTCATGTAATGTTTAGAAAATGTATATATGTGGTAGGATTTACTAGATTATGGTATGCAGATATATCATCGGTGAAAACAACAATATATATCAGGTGATACACAGCACTTGAGGTTGCAGACCAGGGGAGATCGACGTCATGATAGAGACAAGACAATGATTCTATACTAGAGGACCTCCATCGTAGTTTCAACATTCTACTGGCTGGGGTGACAAAATGCGAGTGGCATGAGTTATAATATTAGTATACATATGAGTGCACTGGTCTTCCCTCAGAGTGACAAGGTATCACACGATGCATAATATGTCTAGTCAGGAAGTTCAAGATCCATGAATAGGTGGTATGGAGGCATTGGATCAAGAGCCTCCATATGATATTGAGTAGGGATAGGGACATGTGGGTCCCATTTTTTGTATTGTAACATGCTATGGGATTGTTGTATGTATTTAAAGTAGTGGACTTCAAACACTTATATGTTTAATATTATGATACATAATATGATTATGCATCATTTTGTGATGATTGTGGTTTTCCATTTGTTGATGTTTATGGTTTCCTTCTTGTATATTCATGTGATAAATGCCAATCTAGAATTTTATTGGAAATGGTATCTACATAGTGATTTTGGGCTCTTAAACATGAGTGAATGTAATAAATTCAAATTAATGTGCCAAAATCTTAAATCATAGATATTTTCTAAATAGGATAGGATTATGAACATGATAAACACCATTCAATTTCATGGAAAGTAGAAATAAATCAAGACAAACATGAAGGTGAAGGATACTACGATCAAGGGCACCATTTCACAAGCCTATGACAACATCATATTCAGTCTCGTTATTGGTGGTAGATCCAATGCATGCATCGTTGGAGTGAAATAACGAATGCAGAGTGGTAAAAATGTCCCAAGCTACCGAGGCAAGATTCCTAGAGAGGAAAATCACACCATCAACATAAGGGATATGAGGTGTGGATGATGGATCCATCTGAAATATGCAAGAAGACAATGTATGAGACGATGGGGGGGAATGCAAGCTACCTAAATGGAGAAAATAAAAATATACATGAATTTCAATGGGAAATGCTATGGGTAAAGTTTTATTTAGGTAGAGTGAATTACAAGGGTTAGGAAGGATTTGGCCTTCAAAATCCTCTAATAGGTATTCCCCCTTCCCCAGAAATTTAAAAGTGATTTAAGGACCTAGCCATATTGATTCAAACTTCACATGCCTTAAGACATCATGAGCTTGGTCATAAAAAATAACAAGGTCACCCTCACGAAAGTTATGGGGGTGGACTTTCCATTTATACTGAGCTTTGGTGTGCTTTTTAGATGCTTAAATAGCTTTAAATTCAACACGATAGTATTCATTGGCACGCTCAAGCATGATAATTCATTGTTATAAAGGTTAGGTGTCCGAGAGGAGTTTGACAACAAGGTGGAGGGAGGAGATTTCACACTCGATTGGTAAGACTGCCTCCTCTCCAAAAACAAGGTGGAAAGGAGTAAACCCACTAGTGATTTTAACAAAGGTTCTATAGGCCCAAAAATTAGGGAAGAGCATAAGAAGTCAGTTGATATTGTGTTTATTCACCATCTGTTAAAGCATAGTTTTAAGGATTTTATTGACTGCTTCAATTTTTCCATTTCCTTGGGAGTACTAAGACGATGAAGATTGATGTTAAAATCCTAGAAGAGAGGATATATCATGAGATATATCATCTTTGAAGTGTCGGCCATGGTCAGAAACCAATTGTTTTGGAACCATGAATCGAGCGATAACATGGTTGTAAAATAATAGGGATGTAGTAGTTGTGATGTTATTGAATGTAGGCATGGCTTTAGCCCAATTGGTAAAATACTCGATGGCCATGATAATATACTTGTGGTTATTAGTAGATGGGGGTCGACACTCCATGAAGTCAATAATCCATTTACAGAAAGGACCAACTGGGATGACAAGATGGAGGGGAGAAGGTGGAGCTCTCACCTTAGGGGTGAATAAGTGACAATTGGGACAATCTTAGACCACCTCAATGCAATTGATAAAGAGAGAAGGAAAAAAATGACCAATGTGTATTATTTTTTTGGCAATGGCCATTATAAGGATATGACCAGCACAAGTACCACCATGGTAGCCATTGGGCACTTTCTCATCTTCAGCATGATTGAGACAACAATAAAATACAGTGTTGACATCACGATGATAAAGATCATCACCGATGAGGAGGTAGTGAGGGGTTGGAGGTCGAGTACACTATCAAGCATCATGGTTATGATGGGGGTGAATTTCTAGGTTCTCAAATAAGTGAGGATGCCACCATACCAAGGATCGTCTGAGGTGATGGCGAACAAGCACTCATCTGGAAGATCGTCATTGACCGGCAGATCTAGCACACTAGTAGGAAATTCGGAAATGAATTTAGCAAGGGCCAAACCTTTCTTACTCTTGGGTGTTACAAACTCGAGATCAAATTCTTGAAGAATGACGATCCAACAGGAATACTTGCCATTGATGATTCATCGACTCAACAGGAAGTTCATGGGGTTGGAATTGATCACAACTCTAGTGGTACACATAAGGATATAATGCTGAAGTTTTTGAATAGAAAACTATTGGAGCGGGGGTCCCCTGGGGCTTATTTTTTGGTTAATTTTATCTAATTTTTGTTATACATGTTGCGCACAAATAGTTAAAGGGGCTTTGGGGTGTTTCAAAGTCCCTTAATAATTGTAATGGGTTTAACAGGAAAAAGCATGAGTTTCAAACCATGGTTTGGGACCATGTTATGTGCATTCCTATGATAGCATAAATATGTAAGGATTGAGTCGAGTAAGGATTATATATCGGATATGAATGTGTTGTTAATTTTTTGATCTAAGTCTGGGTTTGTTTGGGTAGAAAGGCTCCTGTTGGATGTGTTTGTGGAGACCTAAATCTTGAGCTATGTGCAGATTCTGCTGTTGTGTGAGCAAAAGGATTGAGTGTACTGAATTTCATATCTCTTAATAAAGAAGAAGTTTTGGCGAACCTGGATTCTTATATGATTGACTGTCTTGATTATGGTATTTTCTTTAAGATCTAAATCTGTTATGTGTTGTGTATTTACTTCTGTGATTGATCAATTGCACCTTTGTGTGAATATTAGTTGATGTTAGATAAGTAGATTTGAATAAAGTATACTTAATTACTGTGTGCAAAATGCAGTATTATGGGATAATATGCAGAAGGGTTAGATCTATTGATTGTGCATGCACATAGTTGTTTTATTATGTAATATTTCAAATAGGAAAAGACAATAATACAAAACACAATAAAATGGAAACACAATAAACTGAAGAGGAGTTGTGCGATCAAGGTTTGGGTCACCTAATTCCACCCAAAATGACTACCACTAAGCCCACCTCGTCTGCGATGCCCACTAAAGAGACCCCTGCGCCAGTACAAATTAAGAAGGGGAAGTCCTATGGGTCCCAAGAGGCACCTTGTCAGAAGACCCCAAAGTTGTGCTCAACTACTGTAGAGCACTAGAAGAAGCCTATGGAAGACTTGCCTAAAAACATCATGGAAGAGGGCGTTGTAGAATTTTCAGATCTCATATCGTGGCTTCCTATGCATGTAGTGTCACGAAAATCCTTAGTCAAGGTCCTGAAGGATTTAGATAAAGTGCGCTCATATATCAATATGCCACTTCTCCCAAAAAATGTGCCTCTTGAAGGTGATATAATCGGCCAAATCCTACTACTAAAGATCGAGGACTGGAACCTGGCACACCAAGAGAAATTCCCAGAGCTGATGCCCACCATGTACTTGGAGAATATCCCCTATGACAGTGGAATATTACGAGTTGAGCTGAAGTCTTGGGTGCTAGGCTTGCAAAAATCTGGGTCGTTGAACCTCTTACACATTATACACTTTGAGCGTAGGCCAATTAATGACATTTGTGTGTGGTAGCTGGTCTCCATCATACATGATGAATTCTTATGGCTAGGAGGGCCAATTCTGATCGATGTTGCATTGATCCATTGGATTACCAGATTTTCGACTAGGGGGAGGACGCTGCGATGAATTTTGGAGGAAAGAGCCAAGAGTGTAATGTAGCTGATGATGTCAAAGAAAAACACAAGGTGTCACGCACTACCTGCGGCTTATTGATGCATGAAATTTATGATCCTGATGTTTAGATGGGCACATTGATCCTCGCGTGCAAGATGATGAGAAAATACAAGCCAAAGGAAGTTCCAGCCAATGTCATTGCGTTAGCAGGGCTATGCTAGAAGGGTATATACTTCAATTGGTCCTAAAAGAAGGGAAGAACTTCTACTATGCCTAGTTATTGATGCTTATTGTGCTCATCGAATGGAAGACACCTCAAGATACACAGTGCCCTGATATTGAGCCAGACTTGTGCGAAGCCATGCACTAAGCAACCCTCTAGAGCTTGAATATTCTAGCTAGAGTCATGGAGAACAATATTTTTTGGGTGTTGTTTGACTCTGTGATCTTTGAGACCATTCAGTAAAAGCCAAGGTTATCGCCAACCCTTTATGAGAAGTATAATATAATTATAGACTTGAAAGCCATGTTCCACAACATGTGAATTTGTGCAAAGGGCGTTGTAGAAAGAGTTTGGTATGAATTGTTGTACCTAGTCATGGAGGATGACCTAGTCCGCATCATAGCAGAATGGATGCCTTCCTGGTTAGAGTTATGCACCATTGGGGGTGTCTCTTCATTCAAGTTGAAGACTTCAACCAAGCTTCCAACCACCAAGGATACACATCAGAAAGGAAAGGACGCTGAAGCAGAACCCGAGCCTACTACGATGGTAGAAATGACAGATTTAGAGAAGGAAGCAGAAAACAAAAATGGCGAAGGCACTGTGGGCCATGAGACACAGACAGCCAAGCATACTAAGCAGGGTTCTCAGGCAACTGGGGTCTACACAAGAAGAGGAAGGGGTCTAAGTTTGTAGGCACATAAGACCTCACTCTCACTGAGGATGACTTCACAGAGACTGAGAAGACAATAAAGTTGGTTACAGAGGATATCTGGACCGAAATTGAAGGCAATACAAATTTTTTCTTCAGGGAGTAAGTTGTGCATCGAGGAGCTCAAAATTCAAGTGAATGTGATTCAAGAAAGTGTGAAGCAAGCTAGCCTACAACAAGAGAGTGTGACAACCTCTAGCCTTGGACAGATGAGTGCATAGCCAATTGGTATGGTACTTCCATCCCCCTTGGATAGTCGAATGCTTTAGATCATAGCATCAACCATTATAGTTGAGCTATCTACCTTGTTTGCTACTCTACGAGTATGAGAAGAGATTAACATCGATATGATGGTGCTACTAGGAAGAAAGCTCCATGATATCCACACCATGATAGTGGATTAATTGCAGTACTTGGAGGTCCTTGCCTTCCACGTTTCCAATAGCCTCAGCAGCAAGTAGTAGTGCCATAGGAGAAGCAACAAGTTGTAGAGGAGGCAAGTCGCACAGCTGAGGATGGATTCCAAGCGGAAATGCCATGGAATTTTCCCCACTTCTGATGAACTCTGCTACTGGATTGCGTAAGTCCCTGAGTGACTGCATAGCACTAGAGGGTAGGAAAGTGGCTTGAATGCTGGATGATGAGATTATCTCACATGAAAAATAGGAATCCTCTCCTGACTAGGTACTTGAATTCCCTCGAGGATGAGGTTAGGATCTCCACTTGGAGACACCCTTCTGCTAAAAAGCACTGTAGACTCGACTAAACATCTCAAGCATGCTTAAGTCATGAACCACAAGAAAATAATAATAATCCAAAATTCTCTCTATGGTTTCCATCCCCTTCCTTATATGCTTGTGAGCCCTCACCCTCTTGGGCCCACACAATAATGATGCTACACACATGGCCACTAACCTCCATTATGATTGCGTTTTCCTCCATTGTCTCCACTACCTCCATGATTGCTCTTTTGATTTGGTCAAATTGACCCCATCCACATGCATTGACCCACATTCACACCAGGAAGTGGTTTATCCATCCTAACCCTATGTATATGAATTGATCCACATTCACATTAAGAAGTGGTTTTATTCCTACTAATGGGATTTATGTGTCCCTATACCCTCTTATTCATCTATTAATTAATGAAGACAAAATTTAATATTCCAATTAGCTAAAATCTAAATTAGGAATATTAAATATTGTCTGCACTAAGTCTGATTAGGGCCACCACATCAAAGCTTCGTCACGGTGCGGAAACCTAGTTCCAACTACCCCCCATACTACTTTGGGTGAGACTTTGATCTTCGTAATAAGATCACTACCGAAAGTGCTAGTAGTTGGAGGGTTTTGTGGGTTTCGAAATAAATCTGAACTTGGGTCAGGACCCCTCAAGCCAAAAAATGGTTTTGTTCTTGGGACTAGGATCATTTTGAGGGAGAATTTATTTTGCGGCATCCAACATAGAACAGACTAAAAAATTGGATCGATAAGAAAATAATTGAATTTATGATCCAAGAGAACAAAATCTCTAAAATTTTTTCGAACATTTGGCACAAAATTATATCTAAACGTAAGTCCACGAAATTTTATTTGCTTCTTTTGCATAATATTCCCAAAAGGGAAAAACAAGAATATAGTGCAAAACCATGGAAATAGTAGTGAAAAAATTACATGAAAGAAAGAGGAAAATATGGAGACCTTTCATATGTTATAACAACAACAAAATATTCCTAAATAATGGGCCATAAGATACACAACAAGAAATATCAAGCCTGAAATGATCAAAATCCCCCAATAATAGGTGTTGTTACTATATATAGAAGATGGAAGACTCTTATAGCACTGTTTTAAAAGCTTTGATATAAAAAATGATTATACATCATATCTAGAGATGATGTGTGCCTAAAAATATAGATATACTATAGATCTGAGCACTATACAACCTCCTTTGAAAAACCCCTTAAGGGTTTTCAGCAAAAGACCAAATACAAGATGGGGATCTAGGCCCTAGGGCCAAAGATCCACTGAAAAATGCAGATCTGGAAGTGTTTCTAATCCGATATGATCAATACAATAGCCTCCTCCAATAGATCCACTAAGTGAAAGGTAGATACCCTTCACTAGAAAACCAGCTCTCCAAATGGTGTGCCAGTCCACCCTGCAACTCCTCCTATAGAAATAACGCAGATCTGGAAGAAAACTGCGCTATAGGGATAAATAAAAAATTGGCCTAATTCCGAGATCCAAAAATAAATTCAAGGGCCTTCCTTTCTATCCTCCCAATGGAAAGAAAGCCTCCTCCACTGAAAATGAGTAATGAAATGACCCAGATTTAGTCTCCACTTGTTGCACCCTGTAAAAAAACCAAACCCTCAATAGGATCTGCACTGTAGATGAAAGAAGAAGCTTGGCCTTAAGCCTGATAGTGGACAATGTAGTACAAGACTCCTCCAAGATCTTCTCAATGGAAGAGGTGGGATTCCTGATCAGGAACACCCAGTGCTAAACAACACTCAATCTCAGCTAAATGGCAAGAGAAAGATATATGTCTAAACGGACCATATATTTAGAAATAACATATACCAAAACATAATGAACAATGGCTTCCATCCTCTTCCTTAAATAATATATAAGCTTTCAAACCCTAAGACCTATCCAATAATAGCACTACTTTCACACAAAGCATATCCATCTAAAACTGTGTTGTCCCACATTGATGACCACTCCTCCACGACAACGCTGTTGATTTTGTCAAAGTCGACCCAGTCAAGGTGTTCTAGCCCCTTTTCACACCAAAGGGTGCTCAATTAAAATTCCAATATCTATCTCTTTCAGATTTGCATTGATTTATTCATTATTAAGGAGAATTATGGACCTCCATTGTCCTGTTATTCATAAAAAAAAGCAGCAAAATAAAAACTAATATTCCAACTAGCTCATGGCTAATTTGGAATATTACACTTTGTGAACGAGTTACATGAGTGGTTGTCTCGACTCACTTAATTCCAGACTTGCACAAAGGATGACAAGATCACTCAATAGACCCCGGAGTTGGTACAACAATTGGAGAAGACTAGCAGCAAGATCACCAACGCGGTAGATCATTGGATCGATAGTGTTCTCGGAGGATTTGTGACTGAATTTGAATGAAGGATTTTCAAGGGTCCTAGATGTAAGTTCCCGCGCTCTCTGAAGCTATCGATTAAAATGATATTGTGTGAATAGGGTACTATGTGTAGTCATATTGAGTAAATGTCCCATAGAGGCCCAACTATGGGAAGTGGAAGAACTTACAGAGTATATCTAGAAAAAGGTTTTGTTTATAGTCCTCTCAAAGGTAAATCTGATAGTGACAAAGAATCAGAAATTAGTAGCTTGGGTGAATCTACGCACTCTAAAGAAGAAGTATTGCAATATGATGATCATCTTGGGTCGTTGGCTATACTTCAGATCCCATACACTCCCCTCACGAACTGATCTAACTCTAACAATTCATCTACTCCACCTCCACCTCCTCCTCCACCACCAAGCACTGAGATGACCACCTCCATGAAGCTACCTAATTTTTTTCATATTAGGAACAAATATACAGACCAATTCTGGTTTTTTATTGATGTTGTACAGACAATGCAATAGGTTAATAATGATGATTTTAGGAAAGAACAACTGGCTACTGCTTTTCAAGACCACGTGTTCGATTGGTAGATAAGGTATGTGGTGACAAACCCTAATTAAACTATTGATAATATGAAAGCCACATTAAAATAACAATTCAAGAGACAAAAATCTTTTGCAATGTGTAACTAAGGTTAAGGAGATTCACCAAGAATTGAACTTATTCGTATGGGAGTCGATTGAAAGGTCGAACCACACTATCAAATATGGAGGATTTACTATTGATTACACACAACACAAAGAGTGGTTTATTGCCACAATTCTATCGCATCTGCACCAAATCCTAAGTCAGCAGAAGATTTACATGAACGTTGAAGCTATAGAGATTGCAATGAAGCTAGAATATTCACTAGTACCAGCTGCGCAAATTGGGAACCAGAAGTTCCAAATCCAGTTGGAGGAAATGCACTTATAAATATAGAGTTTGCGCAAGGATAGAGGAAAGGAGGCATGCGCAGATGTATGGTGTATACGCTACAAAGTTGTCGGACATTAGAAGGATTAGTTCCCCATATTCGATGACTATCTGCAAGTCAGAGGACCAAGCCTGCTGAAGAGCACAACTAGACCAAGTGGAACTCCCATGTTGTAGTGCAAAAATTTTCAATCTATGGGTATGCGCATGACAGACTTATGTCCGAGGATTGGTAAATATATCCCTGAGCTTAAGAAGCCTTTTTGAAAATTTTTCTGATTGGTGGGACATGACAAGCAGCACTATCATAGCTTCAATCTGAATGACTTGAGCTATATAGAATGCATACTGAACCTACCTCACCAGCATCCCCGTCTAGGAGTGTTGGATTCAGAAATAGAGGAAGAAGAAGAGGAGGAGGAGATGTTCAAGGAAGGGGGCAGCTGATCTGCTACAATTGTGGAGACGCGGGTCATTATGCGCGTAGCTATCCAAACCCAGCATGAGAATATTATAGGTATTGTAGATAATTTGATCAAGTTATTGAATATTTCCCTATTTTGATTTCGAAAATTTAGGAAAATAAAACACAGAATCCTACTCAAAAAATTTAGATGATAAGAGTTGCGTTGTGCAAAGAATAACCAAGTGTGAATGTTGTCTCTACGAGTGGTGCAAACACTGGTACAAAGGGGCAAAGCTAGATACTGATCTTTGGATTTGAAAATCACTTGAAAATAAGGAAGGATTCAAATTATAACAAGAAAAAGAAACCTTCATAGAAGCGAAAAAGTGGTTCGCAGAGTGAGGAACATCAACATCAAGTAAACCTATGGACGTGGTCAGGGTAGATGAAGAGATAAAACCCTTCCTATAGGCTTGTATCAAATTTTTGTGCAATAAAAATCCAGTCAAGAACCTCCAAGCATTGATCAAAAACTGCGTAGAGAAAGAAAAACCTCGGATGGAGAAGAAGTTTGTTAACAAGATATATAAGAATAAAAGAATAATTGGACAGGAGATGTGCTTGACTGCTCAGATTGGTGCATATGAGATGGATAAAGTCATTTTGGATCTAGGATCTGATGCGAATGTTTTACGAAAGAATACTTGGCAATGAATGGGGGAACCAAATTTGGAATGGTCTATTATCTAGTTGGGCATGGAAAATCAGCAAAATATTATCCCATTAGGAAGGCTCTCACAAGTCATAGTGAATATCGAAGGAGTAAGGGTGCTCAAAAAATTTGAAGTTATATAGATTGTGGATGATATTGACCATTATCCTGCGTTGTTGGGTTTATATTAGGCTATTGATATGGGTGGAATCATCAATCTTAAGCGCAAAAGTATGGTATTTGAGAACAATGGAACCAGGGTTGTGGTCCCCTAGATCCTGCAGAAGGATAAATATATATAGAGCTGGAGGGTGTAGATGATGATTTCGATCATATCTATAGATGACTATGTGAAATTAATATTGGATCAACCCTATAGCCGATGGAAGACTCAACTGGGAGAAAGATAGTTCTTTCTTCTTAGATTTAGATGAGGAACTGGAGAATTTTCTGAACTGGCTACATGAAGTATATGCACTACGTTGCAAACAGGTGAAAAAATATCTTCAGTGCATATCCTCGGAGGTATGAGAATTACCTTATTATGATGGTCTGACTAAGACTAACATGTTCTTAGGAGAACTTGAAAAAGTTGTTCCAGAAGCACAAATGTTCTGTGCACTTGATATAGTGCTATGCCCAACCCCAACATGCTGGTGGGAAACACGCAAGGGAAACATGGCTAATTGAGAAGAATGCACCCGTATGATCCATCTGTGATATGAATATCCAGAAAAAAAAATGGGACAGACCTATTCCAGAGAAGGCGATCCACGCAAAACATTTGGCTAAATGGACTGAAGCATGGGGTGCAAAGTTGAGGCCAGAATCGGTGCACATATTCATTCACACTTTGGGGAAGGTTCCTACGGACTGGTATCTTGAAACTGAGCTACGACAAGGAACTAATAAATGTATTGCATTGTGTTATCACTCAGATTTTCCTTGAAGTTGTAAGAAAAGGAAAGAAACCCGAGGTAACCACTAACCAACCTTTAGATACAGAATCTAGCCAATCTGTATCCAGAGAGGGCTCTCTCTTTAAAATTTATCTTTGTTCTTAGAAAGTTTTAGGCTAGTTATAAGTCCAAGAAATTTGGTTTGAATTTGAATAGTGGAATCTGCCAACTGAGGACAATATTGAGTATTTTTAGGCCATTGGGCTATGGAGTCGAAAATATGGCTTAACTGGATTAAGTTTCTACACACAAGATCGCTTTGCAGGGCAAGATAGCCAAACAGAGACACGTAGCCAAGCACTATTTAGAATACCGTCGGTCCATCGCGCATATCTTTCGTACGCAGATGGCCAACGAAATTGATAATGACCGTAGAACTTTGACGGGTCGATCGGACGGTTGACGGGACAGGGATATGGTGGAGTTCTAATGGTGTGGGCCCAACGTAGTTAACAATTAAATAAACTCATCGGGCGGGATTTGATTGGCTGGGGTCGGTTATTAATTAATCGTAAGGATTAATTAATCCCTTTCACAGTGGATGGTCGAGCAATGTTTGTTTTTATTTTAAACACATATAAATATATGTTTAAATGATTTTTATTATATGATAATTAAATCAACGCGACTTATTTACCATAGGGGGCGGAAATAATATTTAAAGTTATATTTTAGCCAAAAGGGGGTATATTGTGGGTTTTTTATTTGAATAAGTGGGACTTTAATACTTTTGGCTAAAAATTATAATACATGGGTTTTTGGGATATTAGATAAAAGGAGTTATATATAATAGGATAAGATCATTTGTATAAGGATTTAACATATAAATTAGAGTTAATATGACAATGGAACAATGTAAACTCAAAATACTTAAATATAACCAAGAAAATGGAGTTTCAAAAGTAAATAGCATTATTATACTTTCATCACTTAAACTTAGAATAAAAAGTGATTTTGAGGGCTTTTTATGAAATATTGAAGGATTTTCCTAAGTAAAATGGGATTTTACTTAGGAAAAGATTTTTGAGAAGTGAATGAATGTGATAATGGATGATTTAAAGTACTTAGGTATTTTCAATTATTGGGCCGAGGGTCCGGTCCCTCCGAAAGTCAAGGAAATGCCTTGAGCCCCTTTAATCTTCAAATACCTCAGTGCTTATGAAAATTAGTAAAATCTTTGGGGAAAATGAGAGGGGAAATTAATGATTTTGACCTTGCTTTGCTTTGAAATTCTGCCAATGTAACGTTCTGCCCTTGCACTTGTGATGAAAGTAAATTCTTAACACATTTTAACACCATCATTCATCACATGAAAATTTGCAACATCATCTACCTACCCTATCTACTTTACTCTACCATTTTTTCTCCTTTATTAGGGTGCGCTTAGACTGGAAAAACCTTATCACACTTTTCTTTTTCTTTTACATGGAAAGCCTACGTAAGTCTACACTTATTACATCCAAGGGCTCAGATTAAACTGTTGAACTCCTTTTTATTTACTCTACCTATCTACTTATCTGCCAAGATTAAACTGTTTGGCCAGATATTTATTCTCTATTCTACAACATGAAATTAAAAAATGAATGCGTCAATTTTAAACAATTTGACTCTTCATAAATTGTGGCAAAAGTTTAACAGGCTGCACACAATTTCTTATTATAGAAAATGAAATAATAGTGGCATTTAAACTTGCACACTTTCCTGGTCTATTTTTGTTTGGTGTTCATTTCTTTCACTTTTTTGACCATTTTATTCTTTTTACCCTTTGATTTTTCTTTTAGGGTATACCCTCTTTACATTTTTTAAAATTTTTTGATTTTTTGATTTTTTTGAGAATATGGAACACCTTTGCAACAAGAAAAGGTTTGAACATATTACATAATTTATCAAGACAATCATGAAATATGACTCCTGTTGGTATAGGAGACTAACACTAGCTCCACTTGGGGATGGTTTTTCCTGGTGAAAATTCAAGAACAACAGGTCAGATGCCTCAAAATGTCTTAATTTGAACCATGTAATCTTCTTCTCTTTTGTTGCTTTATTTTATGTATGATATTAAAATCTCTGGAGCTTAGGGCCTTCTCTTCGGGCTTCAACTCCAGCAAGTCACCATCCAATCCAAACTGTGTTTCCCAGTTGGAAATCTTCTGCCTTGTTCCAATCTCAAACATGCATTTGCTGTGGCTGAAAATATAGAATTGAATATAGTTCTTTTTCTGCAACCAGAAATCTGATCTGAAACTAAAACAACACACAAAAATTTTCAAACCAACTTAATGAAAAACTAGCTGAAAATTGAAAACTAAAAAAAACGCTCAAAACTATGAGCTTATTAGCACTCATTTACCTACTCAATCTACTGTTCAACTGCTAGTTAAGTAAAATGAAATAGCCAATGCAAGCATTCAAGCATTATGTACTTTGATAAATTTTGTTGCATTTTCTTGTTGATTCTCAAAATTGAACTTCTACAAGCTATTAGAAACTTGTCAACAAATGAGAGGATAAAGAAACACTTGATTTCCTTTGTTGACTCTAGAAACTGTACAAAAGGATCTTCCAAAATATATACACTGATGTTTAACTGATCTAAACAACTGTACATCTATTCTGGATGGCCTCCATGCCATGAATCTAAAATGTTATTTTCGTCTTTATCTCCCTGCAAAATTTCAGATAAGATTTGTGATGATATTCCTACGGATCGTAATGTTTGACTGTTGAATCCTTTATCATCTTGATTCTGAAAATCATAGTTAGTTAATAGAAGAATGCTTTGAATGCCTTCAATATTCAACATATCTGCTATTGGATCCTGAAAAACTTTGGAAAATGGCTGCAACTTATAGCATATAGGTTTCCATGAGACTTCACAAACTTCAACAAGTTTCTCATTCTTTTCATTAAATATGTTATACCATATTTCTTTCAAACACTGAAATGGTTCAAAACATAGTGGTATGGAACTTTCTTCTATCATTTGATCATTTATTTCAATGGGAACTGGTAACTGCAATTGTGAAACTAAAAAATCTTGATCAATAGTTTCATTATCTTCTTTGTTGTCAATCACAATTCCTAAAGATTGTTGATTATTGATGGCATGATAATTGTCTCTAATGAATTGAAATGAAGCAAAACAAAGAGGTAAAGAACCTTCACTTATTTCCACATTTTCTGATTTTTCTTCCTCACTCTCATGGTTTATCTGTATTGGTTGATCACTGTCTTCAATCTGCTGAAACTGCATTTCTTCATCCTCCAAACTAGCTTCTGATTGCTCTATAAAGCTATCTTGAACTTGGAGAACATAACTATCATCATAATGATCATACTTAGGCAAATCATCAAAAGAAGGAATGTCATCAAACATACACATTAGATCAACAAATTCCTCTTCCTCATATTGATTTGTAAATTCATTTTCTGATCTATGATAATTTGAATTAAGAGGAATTTGTTCATGGCTATCAACCTCTTCTATTTCTTCATGGTGATTTTGAATAAAAATTTTATCTTTCATAGTGATCTCTTGTGTTCTTTCATCTAGTTTTCTTACCAAAAGGTTGAGTTTTACTTCTGCAATGTTTTTCTTTTCCTCTTCTTCTGATTTCAACTTTTCCTGTTTGATTTGGAGATTAACTTCCACGTCAACTGTAATGTTCTGCATCTGCACAAGTGTTTTTGGATCTCTTTCTCTTAATCGAAATTCTATTTCTGGATCAAAGGACTTGGATAATGCAAGAGAGTTGAATCATGAGGAGGTCTAATATTTTCTAGCATTGAATAATAAACTTGATTAAATCTGTCAGAAAATTGTTGTATTGTTTCATTTGAATGTCTTTTTAATTGATTATATTCTTCCATGATCACAAAATGATTAACTTTGATTATCCATCTATCAAGGAAAATTTTGATAAACTGTTGGAAATTTGAGATGCTAGCATTAGGCAGATTTTTGAACCAATTCTTTATTCTATTTTTCAAAGAAAGAGAAAGAAGTCTAATTTTAACATCATCTTCATCAATCTCAAATAAATTCAAATAATTCTCAAAACCTTGAATATGTTTTTGGGTAGTGATACCATTCTCTCCATCAAATCTAGGAAGATACTTGTAGTATTTTTTAGGAAAATCATGGAGTATAGGAGGTAAAATAAGGGGCTTATATCTATCTGGAACTTTATATGGTACAGGGATATGTACAGGGATTGTAAGATCAGTCTTGATTATTTGAGGCTTCTTAATTGGAAAATGATCATCATTAGATTCATAAGAAAGTTGCTCAAAGAGATTAGGAGAATTATTACTTACAATCTTCAAAGGAAAATAACTAAAAACTAATCTAAGATCTTCTATAAAATACAATATATATTGAAAAATTTTCTTAATGAGAAAGAACATAATGTCTTGGATTAAGATCCAAGTTGAAAGCCTGATCTTTCCATATTGTCCTTTGAGGTTCATTCCTCCAGTGGAGTCTTGATTGTGAGATTGATTTTGGAGTCGCCAGGTGGATGATTTTAACCTTTGTGTGTCTGATCCCTGTCCACCATCATAGATCAGATCTAAACCTGTAAAACAATTCAGAAGAAAAATTTAGTTCTTCAGGAAACCAAATTTTGAGTATTTTATGATTATTTTGTTTTTTTTATGAATTTTCAAAATAACTTCTATGATTTCTTTAAGAGGCTTTAGATATGAGATTTAAACTTTCTTAAAGACTTATTAAACTAGAGAAACTGATGAAATGTTTGAAACCAAAGTTCAGTCTATAAACTAGACCGGAGATTGACTGAAGTAGCATTTATTTACTATGCAATTGTAGAGAAAAAACATTTCAAAGGCTACCTAGCTAATCTTCAGGCTCCGTCTGTAGTTTATAAATCAAACAATAGTAACAATAAAATGATTCAGATCCACAGTATGGTCGCCACTATGTTATCACTCAGATATTCCTTGAAGTTGTAAGAAAAGGAAAGAAACCCAAGGTAACCACTAACCAACCTTCAAATACAGAATCTAGCCAATCTGTATCCAGAGAGGGCTCTCTCTTTAAAATTTAGCTTTGTTCTTAGAAATTTTTAGGCTAGTTATAAGTCCAAGAAATTTGGTTTGAATTTGAATGGTGGAATCCACAAACTGAGGGCAAGATTGAGTATTTTTAGGCCATTGGGCTATGGAGTCGAAAAGATGGCTTAACTGGATTAAGTTTCTACACACAAGATGGCTTTGCAGGGCAAGATAGCCAAACAGAGAACAATTTTAGATATTAAAGTGAATGGAATGGATTTTGAAGGGATGAAAGGAAATTAAGAATATTTCAATAGGTTCAAAGAAAGAAAGTGAATGATTACAAATAAAGAGCAATTAAGAATTCTTTACTATAGTAATCAAAATGTTTAAACCAGCGAAACAGGAGCAATTAAGAATTCATTGTTTATAACCAGTTTAGAAGAAAAAATTTAGAATAATCACAATTGAAATCAGAGTACACTTAAGCAATTTCTGATTTATTCTTTTTTTTCAATTATTCAGAAATGAAACACAGTGATATTATAAAAAAATATAAAGCTTAAAACACAGGATACAAATGACTTATTGAACTGTATTCTGACACATGAATCCTGCAAAAAGTCTTAAGCTTCAATTCATCATCTAGCAAGCCACAAAGAAATTTCTCCAAAGAACTTTTATTCCAAAAAGTCAATGTTACAGCAAAGTAGAAGAATCCACCCAAAATAATTCCAAGAGTGAAGTATTTATAGAAATTCTAAACTAAAATATCTTGAAAAAATATCAAGATTAGTTCACAAATCTCTCCAACTATTTTACATAAATAGAACTTAAGTAAAGGACACTCAAAATAATTCATCTATTTGACACTATGTTTTATGGATAGGTGATGACAAAGAGGAGAATTCGAATTTGATCCAACTCTTAGTTGATGATGAGGCATCCAAGTCACTAACTGCTTCCTTTCTTTGTGCATTCTGCTCCAACAATTCTGCAAACTGGGGGTCCAATGATACCTTTTTATTTTTCAATCCGTAATATATATGTACAAAGTGAAAGAGGTTATTGTAGATAAACATTTTGGGGAGATAAAACTCTTTCACTTTCCTAAAATTCCTCTCCAGCTGTGCACAATAGGCTCTGCAAAAATATGTGTAAAACAGAGTTTTATAGAGCCTGAAAAATAGCCTGTAAAGATGTGAATGTATCTCTCAGTCTGAAAGCACTGTGAAAAAAATTAGATAGGTTTTTGTATATGGGTCTCTTAGGAACAAAAACCTCCTTCAGTTTTGTAATATTTATTTCTTATTGGCCAAAATATTCTCTGCAAAATGATGACTTAATAGGAATTTTCTGCAAAAAGTGCTTTCCAACATTGTTTAATATTTCCAAAACTATAATAGCTGTTAGAAAAGTGAGAGAGGTTTTTGTAGATGGTCCTCTTAAGAACATAAACCTCCTTTATTTTTTAAAAATTCATCTTGTATTGATCACAATAGTTTCTGCAAAACAATGAATAAAACATGCAATTTCTGCAAAAATATTCCTTCTTGTTGTGTTTTTCATCTTTTCACCTTTTTGTTCTTTTGACTGTTTTACTTTCACTTTAGACAAATTTCAATGTTGGTGAAAGTATTTTCATCTCTTTTTACCATTTACTTCCTCTTTAATTACTTTTACTGTTTACCTTTGACTGCTCTGTAACTTCATTTTAACTTTCACTCTGACTTTTACCTTATACACTTTAACCACGGATACTCTTTAACTGTTATGCTCTCTAACCGTTCTTTACTGTGTCCTTTTACCTTCAATGTGTAGTTTAGGTTTTTACTATCCGTTTCAACAGTAAATCGTTTAATATCCTGTCTCCTTTGCTTGTCTTTCAACTATATGTTTTATCTTACATCTCTGTTTGAATAGATTTGATAACACTCTTGAAGAAACAAGTCTTATGACTAGTATTAAGATTGTTTATCCAAGGATGTGGTCTTCTGATCACCTGTAAAACAAAAAAAATTGTTAAGAAAGCATTGGTTTGCAGGGGAGGTCGAAAAGGTTTCATTTGATTTTGAGAGGTCTATGGAGTGAATCTAGAATGATTTTTGAGAGGTAAACCATGTTTGAATTGGTTAACAGAGGCTTCAGGTGGTGCAGCTGGGTTACAAAGGGTTTCACTGCATGGGATTCTGGCCGTTCACTGTGCACGATATAATAAAAAAACGCAGGTTGTTTTGTTTTATTTTCAAAGTCAAAGGGTGGCGGGCTTTTTATTGATGACGTCAGCAGGTACGGAGGATGAGTTACGGGGGGGGAGGTGGTAAGCGTTTTTCATCGCACTGCTTATGAGGGAAGGCAGTTTTGGGCGGAGAGGCAGCGATGTGATACAACGATTGACACGTAGCCAAGCACTATTTAGAATACCGCCGGTCCATCACGCATTATCTTTCGTACGCAGATGGCCAGCGAAATTAATAACAACCGTAGATCTTCGACGGGTCGATCGGACGGTTGACGGGACAGGGATATGGGGGAGTTTTAATGGCGCGGGCCCAACGTAGTTAACAATTAAATAAATTCATCAGGTGGGGTTTGATTGGCTGGGGTCAGTTATTAATTAATCGTAAGGATTAATTAATCCCTTTCACAGTGGATGGTTGAGCAATGTTTGTTTTTATTTTAAACACATATAAATATATGTTTAAATGATTTTTATTATATGATAATTAAATCAACGCGACTTATTTACCATAGGGGGCGGAAATAATATTTAAAGTTATATTTTAGCCAAAAGGGGGTATATTGTGGGTTTTTTATTTGAATAAGTGGGACTTAAATACTTTTGGCTAAAAATTATAATACATGGGTTTTTGGGATATTAGATAAAAGGAGTTATATATAATAGGATAAGATCATTTCTATAAGGATTTAATATATAAATTAGAGTTAATATGACAAGGGAACAATGTAAACTCAAAATACTTAAATATAACCAAGAAAGTGAAGTTTCAAAAGTAAATAGCATTATTATACTTTCATCACTTAAACTTAGAAGAAAAAGTGATTTTGAGGGCTTTTTATGAAATGCTGAAGGATTTTCCTAAGTAAAATGGGATTTTACTTAGGAAAAGATTTTTGAGAAGTGAATGAATGTGATAATGGATGATTTCAAATACTTAGGTCTTTTCAATTACTGGGCCGAGGGTCCGGTCCCTCCGAAAGTCAAGGAAATGCCTTGAGCCCCTTTAATCTTCAAATACCTTAGTGCTTAGGGAAATTAGTAAAATATTTGGGGAAAATGAGAGGGGAAATTAATGATTTTAACCTTGCTTTGCTTTGAAATTCTGCCAATGTAGTGTTCTACCTTTGCACTTGTGATGAAAGTAAATTCTTAACACATTTTAACACCATCATTCATCACATGAAAATTTGCAACATCATCTACCTACCCTATCTACTTTACTCTACCATTTTTTCTCCTTTATTAGGGTGCGCTTAGACTGGAAAACCCTTATCACACTTTTCTTTTTCTTTTATATGGCAAGCCTACCTAAGTCTACACTTATTACATCCAAGGGCTCAGATTAAACTGTTGAGCTCGTTTTTATTTACTCTACCTATCTACTTATCTGCCAAGATTAAACTGTTTGGCCAGATATTTATTCTCTATTCTACAACATGAAATTGAAAAATGAATGAGTCAAGTTTAAACAATTTGACTCTTCATAAATTGTGGCAAAAGTTTAACAGGCTGCACACAATTGCTTATTACAGAAAATGAAATAGTAGTGGCATTTAAACTTGCACACTTTCCTGGTCTATTTTTGTTTGGGGTTCATTTATTTCACTTTTTTGACCATTTTATTCTTTTTACCCTTTGATTTTTCTTTTAGGGTATACCCTCTTTACTTTTTTTAAAATTTTTTGATTTTTTGATTTTTTCGAGAATATGGAACACCTTTGCAACAAAAAAAGGTTTGAACATATTACATAATTTATCAAGACAATCATGAAATATGACTCCTATTGGTATAGGAGACTAACACATTGATAGAGAGATTTATCTTGACCTTTAGTTTTAAAATTAGGTTCAAATTCATGGATGAGGCACTGCAGGATATGCAAGAAGTCATCTTTGACACCACAAAACCCAAAGTTGAGTGTGCCTTTCCAGCTTGGGATGCGCAGATTAAAGACATCGTTAATTGCCGAAATTTATCAGTTGAAGATAATGAGGAAGATCCAAGGAACGTTATGATCCCTGAATCTGAAGGAAAAAGCATAGTTGTTGGGCCAAGGACTGAGTTTCTAGATGTAACTAAGCCTCTAAATATTCGGCAAGTTAACATTGGCTGATAGGAACAACTGAAATTAGCAAATATCGGGGATTATTGGGATGATGGTATGGTGAGAAACATTACCGAGCTATTTAATGAATATCAGGACCTATTTCCTATGAAAATTTATGAACTAAAGGGGATAATCAAAGATCTTGAGGCAATGAAGATCACTTTGAAACTGGATGAGCAACCTATGAAGCAACGCCTGTATAGGCTAAATCCCAAATATACACAGAAAGTAAAAGAGGAATAGGAGGAAATGGATGTTGCAGGAATGATAGATCTAGTGGAAGAATCTAATTGGGTGAGCTCTATGGTGGTCCAGGACAAGAAAACCAAAGGAGAAATAAGGATTTGCGTGGATCTGCACAAATTGAATGATGCTTCTGTACATGACCCATTCCCAACCCCATTTTTTGATGAAGTCCTGGACAATGTGGGAGGATAGGAGGAATATTAATTTACATATGGTTTCTCAGGGTACCACTAGATCATAATCGTGCTATAAGACAGGAGCAAGACAACCTTTGCGATAGAATGGGAATCCTTTCAGTATACAATCATGCCATTCGGTCTTGAGAATATGCCAGCTATCTTCTCACGCATTGTAGTAAATGCATTCAAAGAATACATCCATAAGTTCCTAGAAGTATACTTTGATGACTGCACTGTCTTTAGATTACTGAAGAATCATGTATTGAGTGTGCGCCTGATGTTGTATACTTGTCAGAAGTATTAGATCTCACTAAATCTAAAAAATTGTATATTTGTGTTCCATTGGGGATATTTCTAGGACATACTATTTTTCAGAAAGGATTGGTGGTGGATCCTGTAAATATCATTGTTATTGTTAACCTGGAATTTCCTACAACTGTTAAACAGATGTTCCCAATTTTGGGGCATACAGAGTATTACTGGAAGTTCATTCAAGGTTAGGCGCTAATCACTGTGCCCATGGAGAATATTCTAAATAAGGATGCCCCATTTTTTTGGGACGTAGACAGCCAAAAGAGTGTTGAATTTCTTAAGGAGAAGATGGTCACTCCACCATATTGGTCTTTCCAGACTAGACGAAGGTATTCCATGTACACGTTGATGCCTCTTGCATCACGCTGGGAGCTATTTTAGTTCAAACAAGAGCTAGGGAGATTGACCACCCTATTGCATATACAAGTAGGAAATTGTTGAGTGCAGAGCGTAACTACTCAACCACAGAAAGGGAAGGATTTTCTATGAATTACATGCTATAGAAGTTCCACCACTACCTATTGGGAGGCCACTTGAATATTTTTAATGACCACTCTGCTCTGAAGTACCTGGTCAATAGGCCTCTGTTGTGGGGGGAGATCAGTAGATGGTTGTTGTTCTTTTAGGAGTATGACTTTGAATTAATTATGAAACTTGGAAGACTGAATACTGGGCTAGACCACCTGTCATGCATTGAAAATGGAGAAGAGCCAACTAGCTTGGAATATGGCTTACTATATGCATAGATATTTACTATAAAGGTAGTGAATCATCACTTTGGATATATTATTCATTTCTTGACTACTGGAAGTGCACCCATAGAATACAGATTACAAAAAAATAAAGAGTTGGTTGCGCGCATAACTAACTTTACAATAATTTATGGATATTTGTACAAAATGGGTGCAAATGAAGTCTTGCGAATGTATGTGTTGGAATTTGAAAGATGGGATATCTTAGTTGAGGCTCATGGAGGGGTTGTAGGAGGTCACTATGCAGGGAAACCAACTATGCAGAAGATCCTACGAGTTGGTTTATGGTGGCCCATGGTGAATAGTGACACACATGCATATTGTTACGCTTGTGATGTATGCCAAAGGATGGGGAAACCATTGCACAGAGATGAGACATCCTTGTACCCACAAATGGCATTTTAAGCTTTTGACAATGGGCCATTGATTTTGTTGGAGCCATCAACCCTCGAGGAAAGAAGATAGGTGTGTGATACATAATCATTGCGATGTATTATGTGACCGAATGGGCTGAGGCTAAGCCTATAAAGGATTGTAGTGCATAAATAGTTGCACACTTCATTTTTGAGAATATCTTGTCTTGATTTTAGTGCCTTAATATTTTGATGAGCGACCGAGGTAGACACTTTGTGAATGAAACTATTGAATCTCTAATGGAAGAATTCCCTATTCAGCATTAGAAGAGCACTCTGTATAACCCACAAGCGAATTTTGTGGTGGAAGATTTTGATAATATATTGGAGACTGTTCTCACTAAGATATGCAATGCTAATTGAAATGATTTGGATCTGCACATACCTGTTGTTCTTTGGGAATACAAAACCACATGGAAGAATCTGACATGAAATACACCATTCAGGATGGTGTATGGGCATGAAGTTGTTATGCCGATGGAATATATTGTTTCAAT
The DNA here is from genome assembly GCA_034641835.2 of Pinus albicaulis. Taxonomy (NCBI): domain Eukaryota; kingdom Viridiplantae; phylum Streptophyta; class Pinopsida; order Pinales; family Pinaceae; genus Pinus; species Pinus albicaulis. Next base: position 942,631,870 of record CM076580.1, on the reverse strand, counting down.
TTTGCGCATTGCAACGTTCACTAATATGGATGAGCATGATATTATGGAAGAACAATTTTTACAGTTGGTCGCACTAGAAGAAGATTGGCTCATTGCAGATTTCCATCAACAGGTGCAAAAGGCGCGTGTAAAGGCTTGGCATTGTTAGCCACCTATAAATTTTGTCAAGAAAATAGGTGGCCAAATATTTTTCTGAGCCTCCACGAGATACATTTCCTCTGAAAATATCTCATTATTGAATCCTTTGTGTTCCCTTTTCCTTTGAAAGGATCTTCACTGCTGTTTCCATCAAAAAGCCTCACTGTCTATAGAAACATTAAGCTAAAAAAACCTCCATTTTCTCCTTTGTATCCCTGCAAAAATTCCCCATTTTAACCCCTAAAACCCCTTCCCAAGTCTTATAAACCATCAATTCCCCTTTAAAAAGCATGTGAAATCCCTTCATTTGATTTTAAAACCCCTCTTTTCCCCTACCGGAACCTCTGTTCAGCCTTAAAAAACTCTGTTTTTAGGCCCAAAAACTCATTTTTTACCATATGACAGGCCTAAGCCCCTTCCGACTAAGCCCCAGCCCCTGATTTGCATATAACTGGGTGCTGAGACCAAGATATAGGCCCCACAGAGCTAATCGCAATCGGAAGATTGGTTGGGGCGGTTTTTCTTTGTTAAATGAAAAAGTTCTGATGCGAGAAGTGTTTTTTTTATTGAACGCGGGTGCAATATCCACCATAGATCTGTAAAGATCTAACGGTCCACGCAAAACTCATCCTACCCCGCCTCATTCCTTTGCTACCCTCTGATGGAAATCTCCACCATTGATCTTTAAACAATCCAATGGCCATCGCATCGCTGCCCCAATCGCCAATTGCAAATTTTTATTGTGCCACTCTTCAACTCCCCGATTGGCCAATTTCTGATTCAATCCTGGCCGTTGAATCCACAAGAACCAACGACTAGGATTTTTCCTCTCACTGCCCCTGTGTCCCCGATTGGCCATTCCCAATCCAATCTTGACCATCGATCTCCTGCCGATCCGACGGTCCACACGCACTCGCTACATAAACCCATCGAAGTTTCGGCCCTTGCCTTCTCCGATTGCAATTGGATCGCAGCCATCCATCCTGGTTGATTCGACGGTCCACCTTTCTCTCGCTCATTCATTCAGCCCTTTGGCCTCCACCTCATCTTTAAATCTTCGCCATCCATCTCCATGGATCCAATGACTCATATTCTTCCTGCCCACTCACCAACTCCTCCACCTTCGTTGTCCCTCTTCAGATCTCAGCTGTTCATTCCATGGATTGGATGACCCACATTAAAACCACCGCTGAATTGGCCCCCCACTTCTGACCGTGCACGTTCCCATATTGCGCTCCATCTCCCACCGTCAGATCTCACAATTCCAGATCCAACGACCGAGAAGCATATCGCGTAGTTTTAGCATCCTAACTTTAACAGTTTAAAATCACATGTTATGGGTGGTTTTATTTTGCCACGTGACGGGCAGCGGACCATATCGCATGATTTTTGGAAAATTTCAAAACCGTTGTTTTGCAGCGTGAAAACATTTATTTTCACCAAAAATCCACTTCCCCTCTTCTGCATCCAAAATTTCTTCCATGCAGTCTCGACCGTCGATCTATATAGATCTACGATCCTCATTGCATTGTGTTCCTCATTCATGTTTTTCCATCAAGAAACCATAGAATTCCATCGAAGCATCCCCACCGTTGATCTCCTCCTGAGATCCAACGGTCCACAATCAATTTCCCTGTGCCCATGCTGGTCCCACCATTCACGCCCAATTTCATTCATTTATGCATTTTTCTTTGTGATCCACCCAAAGGTAAACCTTTAGTGTTTACACTAAAATTTTATTTATATCGCCTAACCTTCTAAAGTAAATCCATGAGTTAATCACTACCATCGATCACCTCCGTCTAATCTACTCGAATGGTCCATAACCATTCCTCCATCAGACCTTCATTAGATCAGTTTTTCACCATTTCACTGCATTTGTCAGCCATTTTTCACTTCATCCACCGCATACATCACTGCTGCACTGCCATTTCCACAGTCTTCCATGGCATTCACCCTACCCCCATGGATTTTCTTAACGATTTTATTGGTTTTTCAGGTGTTAAAGGTTTGCAGTTGCACTCTGTCTCATTAGTCACATACAGAGTGGTACAGTGGCACTGAATACCATTTTCAGAGCCAGATACAGTAGAGAAAATGCCTAGGAAGGTTTTTGAGAAAAACATTTCATTAAAAGGACCAGTGTTAGACCCTATAAAACCTCTAGTGCAACTAAAATTACATTTCCATAGAAAAATATAGTTAATGAAGCGACAAAGAGTATCAGTGAAGAATTAAAGAATTTTAAAGCCTGTTAGTGAAGATTTTAAGCCTTAATTCAATGTTAAAGGGAAAATGTACCATATTGAAGACCTTGTGATTAACACAGAAGACCTAAATAGACCTAAAGCACAGAAAACAATCTTATCAGTGTCTCACATCAGCAGAAGGTTCTTTCCCGTGAAAGGACAAGTTCCCATACTATTTTTTATTCTACATCGAGCTCCTGAGAAGATCTACACCCTGACAAAAGTCCTAATGATACCAAAGAATTTTTTATGCAGTATGGTAGGCCTGGAAGTCATTTATCTTCCTTTTCTTATCACCAGAGTCCTACAAATTACTGCAGCCGAAAAGTACATCAAAGAAAATACCATGAAGTTAATATCAGCCTGTCGAAGACCACTCTCTCATCCAAGGAGTACTGAAGATCAATGCTTAGATATTCAAACAGAATGGGCCTCGAGCCCTCTTCTCCTACCTCTATTTTAATGTTTCATTTAAATTTCTATCTACTTCTTCTACCTCTCTTAGCTATAAAACTCATGAGGAATATATTGTAAAGGTTGTTGATAGGATATCTGTGAATTTTAAGTCGTTTCTCTTGAGATATAGTTTTGTGTGAAAAGTTGTAAAATAGGCTGAGGAGATGATTTCAGACTGAATATCAAGCTGTTGGAAAATGTTGTATATGACTGGTGTTGCTCTTTAGTATGACAAGCAATTTCTTTGGATCCTGATTTAAAGCAGTGGTGATGTGTTCTACCTTTGTCTCTGTTTTCCTTCTGTAATTAATTACATTACATTTCTCTGGTAATAATCAGAAATATGGCTTAGGATATACCCTTGCATGGTACCCTAATGCTCCTGCTCTTCTTATCTTTGATGTTTTCTACTGATTGTGCTAACTGAGAACTAATTCAAGATAATTTAACCAGTGTAGTAGTTGTTATTCACTACTAACTGATGTATGAATTTATTAATCTATTCTTAGATGTTCTTGTCTAGTTTTAATTGAAATAATTGGGATACTGGGAGTTTAGAATGTTTATTCTGTCTCACTAAGGTATTTTTAAATCAATAGAACCTTTCTAAGTTCCCTGAAGTTGAATGTCGAAGCATTGAAATTTCAAAGCCTTTCTTTGATCTCAGGCTTCACCTTTGTGTCTAAATCTTAAGTGTTTCTTGTTTTATGAATAGTTAGCCTTTTATGGGTTGGATCATAGGTGTTTAAGGCAAGCCCTATCCCTATATCTACTTCCTAAATGGTCACCTTGGAGGTTTCCTTGTCATTCACCTTCTTTCCTCACCATTTCATAACACACTATCATCTTTAAAGATCCTCTGTTTTAGATGACTAGCCCAATTGAAAGCCTTGGATATTGAATAGCAAGTAAACCATTTTATGAATCCATCACCCAATGGTCTCGAGTGTTCCTTGAATTATCTCTCCTTTTCCTAAAATCTTCTCTACTCACTATTTGTCTTATATTGAACCCTTCTTTCATGTTTCCCAACAACCAAAAAAAACAAACATTGTGCCTTATAACTAGCCTAATACCTTGAAACTGAACTTCAAAGATATATACCTTTGCCTTTATAGAGAGATCCCTCTCTAGACCTAGGAGGGCTAGATCCTGAGGCCCCAAAGTTGTTTTTATGTTGTCTTATCTTTTGGTAGAGCCAAACCGGCAAAAACATAGGAACCCCAACATAATGGCGACTCCACTGGGGAAAAATCTGAGAGTCCTTAACTGCTAATATCTGGTCTGGTGTCCCATTGTGGGGAAAAAATCTGAGTGCCTTCAATCACTGCTACCTGGTCTTGTGTCCCATTGTCGTCTCCAAACATAATGGCGACTCCACTGGGGAGCTTTGAGTAAAACACACCTTTAAACACTTCTAATAACTCAAAGAAGACCATAGTAGCCTGAGTTTGGTGGTTAATCACTGTGGTGGACAGTAACCTTCTTGAAACATTTTAAACCTTCCACTTGGTGACTCCATAGTTCCTTATTGATTAAATACTCCACTTGTGATCAGTAGGCCTGCTGATTATCTTGGTTTTCACAAGACTCCACTGGGAGACCAGATTGCATTACAACATCATCCACACCAATGGAAGACTCTAAGCTAAGTCCCCTTGAAGAGTTTCATTGTGGAATATCTAATATACTGGAAAAACTCAAAAGCAAGGACCTCCCAAAGGTGTTCCTTTCTAGCTCAAGATTCAATAATCAACCTGAGCTTAAGAAAATCTTCTTAGAATTTGTGGTTGAAAGATATGAAGATGAGATTGAACTTTTGAACTCACAAGAAAAATCATATTAGTTCAGAGACCCCAAAGCATTTTTGGAAAGTATCCCTCCCCCAAAGAAAGAAGAGATTCCATTGCCTTTCAATATGCAGGAAGAAGATGATTGGGATTTCAAGAGCCACACTGAATATGTAGTGATCAAAGTTGACAAGGACGCAGATAGCCTACCAACTATGGAAAGCCTAAAAGAAGAAATTTTACATCATGTGTTCATTGATCTTGTGGAAGAGTATATGGAGGCCCTGATTGGCTCAAGTTCCCCAGCATTGATCATTTTCAGGGGCAAGATACATCAGGAGTGGTCACCACTGGTGGTGGCCTTGGTTTTGAAGACCCTCATTCAAAGTACACTATGGTACTCTCTGGCAAGCAGCCAGATTCTCTGCCCTCTGTTGTTGATGCTTAACTGGCTGCACTAGCACTATTGTATCATATGAAATGGAAGAGATTCCCAAGTAGAGTAGGGTAGGTAGGAATCTCAATAAAGCTCAGTCTGTGAGCATTTAGTTAGTTATTGATTTTACTTTGGAGAAAATTTCAAAAAATAAAAAAATAGAAAGAAGAGAGGTTCAAACATGCTCAAAAATTCAACCTCTGAAGTTCCAAAAGAATGGCTCTAAAAAATTCAAAACCTGAGCCAAAAAGAGTAAGAGGCTAGTTCTAATATGATCAAAACCTGAACCAACAAGGAAAGAAAGAAGAATCAGCTCTAACAAGCCCAAAACTAGAGCTGAAGTGAAGAAGAAAGTGACTCTAACAAGCTCAAAACTTGAGTCATAAAGAAAAAGAAGGATGCTTCAAAGTTTTACAATTTCAAGCCTTCAAATTTTGTTTCCAATTTTCTGCAAAGTTCAGTTCATGTGCAGTTGCCTTTGTGCCATGGACCCATAGCAAACCAAACAGTCTAATCCTGGTTTGACTGTTTTTCAATTTTTGTCTTAGAATGTAGAGGAGAAATATGCTAGATAGTTTAATCCTAGAAAATATAGTTTAGGTAGAGAAACTATGAGGCCAACAGTCTAATTTGGTATCATTGACTAATAAGGGTAGCATTAGAATAGGTTTATTTTCCTGTTTGTAAAAAAAATGATGAAGAAGGTCTGCAAATTCAAATGCACCTTGAAGAAAAAATGTTAGGACTGTAGGATGGGTAGGCAGAATGTTTGGGGAATGTTTTCTGCTGACTTAATATCCATCATGTTTGTAGCAACTAAATCAGAGAAGAAAATATGGTTCAAAGATTAGGCATCTGGCCTACTTCCCAAAGAATATTTCTGAAGTTCTTGACATCTTCAAGAAGATGCCATCCCCATGTGGAGCTAGTGTTAGCCCCCTATAAATTTTGTCAAGAAAACAGGTGGCTAAATATTTTTCTGAGCCTCTAAGAGATATATTTCCTCTGAAAATATCTCATTCTTGAAGCCTCTTTGTGCTCTTTGCCTTTGAAAGGATCCTCATTGTTGTTTCCATAAAAAGGCCTCACTGTCTATAGAAAAATTAAACTCAGAAAACCTCCATTTTATCCTTTGTATCCCTACAAAATTCCGCATTTGAACCCCTAAAACCCCTTCCCATGTCTTCTAAAACATCAATTCCCCTTTAAAAACCATGTGAAATCCCTTCATTTGATTTTAAAACCCATCTTTTCCCCTAACAGAACCTTTGTTCAGCCTTAAAAAACTTTGTTTTTAGACCCAAAAGCTCATTTTTTACCATATGACAGGCCTAAGCCCCTTCCGGCTAAGCCACAACCCCTGATCCACATATAACCGGGTGCTGAGACCAAGCACTAGGCTGGAGCTAATTGCAATCGGAATATTGGTCGGGGCGGTTTTTCTTTGTTAAATGAAAAAGTTCCGATGCGAGAAGTGTTTTGTTTATTGAACGCAGGTGCAATATCCATCGTAGATCTGTAAAGATCTAACGGTCCGTGAAAAACTCATCGCACCCCGCCTCATTCCTTTGTTACCCTCCAATGGCAATCTCCATCGTTTATCTTTAAACAATCCAACGACGATCGCATTACCACCCCAATCGCCAATAGCACTTTTTATTGCGCCACTCTTCAACTCCTCGATTGGCAGATCTCCGATTCAATCCTGGGAGTTGAATCCACAAGAACCAATGGCCAGGATTTGTCCTCTCACTGCCCCTGTGTCCCCGATTGGCCATTCCCGATGCAATCGCGATCGCCAATCTCCCGCCGATCCGATTGTCCACACGTAATCACTACATAAACCCATCGGAGTTTCGGCCCCTCCCTTCTCCGATTGTGATTGGATCACAGCCGTCTATCCCACTTGATCCAACAGTCCACCTTTCTCCCGCTCATTCATTCAGCCCTTTGGCCTCCGCCTCATCTTGAAATCTCCGTCGTCCATCCCCATGGATCCAATGACTCATATTCTTCACGCCCACTCACCGGCTCCTCCGCCTTCGTTGTTCCTCTTCAGATCTCAGTCGTTCATTCCATGGATAGGATGGCCCACATTAAAACTGTCGCTGACTTGGCCCCCTTCTTCCGACTGTGCACGTTCCCATATCACGCTCCATCTCCAGATCCAACGGCCAATAAGCATATCACGTAGTTTTGGCATCCTAACTTTAACAGTTTAAAATCACGCGATGTGGATGGTTTTAATTTTCCACGTGACGGGCGGCAGACCATATCACGTGATTTTGGGAAAATTTCAAAACCATTCTTTTTTTGCGCAAAAACAGTTGTTTCCACCAAAAAACCACTTCCCCTCTTCCACCTCCGAAAGTTCTTCCATGCACTCTCGACCGTCGATCTATATAGATCTACAATCCTCATTCCATCGCATTCCTCATTCATGTTTTTCCATCAGGAAACCATAGAATTCCATCTAAGCATCCCCACAATTGATCTCCTCCTGAGATCCAATGGTTCACAATCAATCACCCTCCGCCCATGCCGGTCCTACCATTCACGCCTGATTTCATTCATTTATGCATTTTTCTTTTTGATCCGCCCAAAGGTAAAAATTTAGTGTTTACACTAAGATTTTGTTTATATCGCCTAACCTTCTAAAGGCAGTCCATCATTTCATCACCGCCGTCGATCGCCTCCATCTAATCTAATCAGACAGTCCATAACCATTCCTCCATCAGACCTTCATGAGATCAGTTTTTCACCATTTCAGTGCATTTCTCAATCGTTTTTCACTACATCCACTACATACATCACTGTTGCACTACCATTTCCACAGTCTTCCGTGGCATTCACCCTCCCCCCATGGATTTTCTTAACGATTTTATTGGTTTTGCAGGTGTTAAAGGTTTTCAGTTGCGCTTTGTCTCATTAGTCACAGATAGAGTGGTACAGTGGTGTTGAATGCCATTTTCAGAGCCAGATACAGCAAATAAAACACCTGGGAAGGTTTTTGAACGAAAAATTTCATTAAAAGGACAAGTGTTAGACCCTGTAAAACCTCCAGCGCCACTAAAATTACATTTCCACAGATAGAGACAGTCAATGAAGCGGCAAAGAATATCAGTGAAGAATTAAATAATTTTAAAGCCTGTTAGTGAGGATTTTAAGCCTTAATTCAATGTTAAAGGGCGAATGTATCATATTGAAGACCTTGTGATTAACACAGAAGGCCTAAATAGGCCTAAAGCACAGAAAAAAATCTTATAAGTGTCTCACATCAACAAAAGGTTCTTTCTCATGAAAGGACATGTTCCCATACTTTTTTTTATTCTACATCGAGCTCCTGAGAAGATCTACACACTGACAGAAGTCCTAATGATACCAAAGAATTTTTATGCAGTATGGTAGGCCTGAAAGTCATTTATCTGCCTTTTCTTATCACCAGAGTACTACAGCCGAAAAGTACAATAAAGAACATAGCATGAAGTTAATTTTAGCCTACCGAAGACCACTCTTTCATCCAAAGAGTACTGAATATCAATGCATAGATATTCAGATAGAATGGGCCTAGAGCCCTCTTCTCCTACCTCTATTTTAATGTTTCATTTAAAGTTATATCTACCTCCTCTACCTCTCTTAGCTATAAAACTCATGAGGAAACATATTGTAAAGGTTGTTGATCGGATATCTGTGAATTGTAAGTCGTTTCTCTTGAGATATAGTTATGTGTGAAAAGTTGAAAAATAGGTAGAGGAGATTATTTCAGACTAAATATCAAGCTATTGGATAATGTTGTATATGACTGGTGTTGCTCTTTAGTATGACAATAAATTTCTTTGGATCCTGATTTAAAGCAGCGGTGATGTGTTATACCTTTGTGTCTATTTTCCTTCTGTAATTCATTACATTACATTTCTCTAGTAAGAATAAAAAATATGGCTTGGGATATACCCTCTCATGGTACCCTAATGCTCCTGCTCTTCTTATCTTTGATGTTTTCTACTGATTTTGCTATCTAAGAACTAATTCAAGATAATTTAACCAGTGTAGTAGCTATTATTCACCGCTAACTGATGTATGAATTTATGAATACTGGGAGTTTACAATTCTTATTCTATCTCACTAGGGTATTTTTCAATCAATAGAACCTTTCTAAGTTCCCTTAAGTTGAATGTCAAAGCATTGAAATTTCAAAGCCTTTCTCTGATCTCAGGTTTCACCTTTGTGTTTAAATCTTAAGTGTTTCTTGTTGCCTGAAGAGTTAGGCTTTTAGGGGTTGGATCATAGGTGTTTAAGGCAAGCCCTGTCCCTAGATCTACTTCCTAAATGGTCACCTTGGAGGTTTCCTTTTCATTCACCTTCTTTCCTCACCATTTCATAACACACTATCATCTTTAAAGATCCTCTGTTTTAGATGACTAGCCCAATTGAAAGCCTTGGATATTGAATAGCAAGTAAACCATTTTATGACTCCATCGCCCAATGGTCTTGAGTGTTCCATGAATTATCTCTCCTTTGCCTAAAATCTTCTCTTCTCACTCTTTGTCTTATATTGACCCTTCTTTCATGTTTCCCAACAACCAAACAAACAAACAAAACAAAACAAACCTTGTGCCTTATAACTAGCCTAATACCTTGAAACTGAACTTCAAAGATATATACCTTTGCCTTTATAGAGAGATCCCTCTCTGGACCCAAGAGGGCTAGATCCTAAGGTCCCAAAGTGGTTTTGATGTTGTCTTATCTTTTGGTAGAGCCAAACCTGCCAAAACATAGGAACCCCAATAGGCATGATAGGAACATTAGATAGAAGGTCTTTAAGGAAGAAGATTTGGTTTTGTTCTATGACAACAGGTTTTCACGCCACATAGGGATGTTCAAAATGCATTGGATCAAACCATATATTGTCAAGGAAATCATAGAAGGAGGCACGGTACCCCTGGCCACATTAAGAAGAGAAGACCTTCTTGGGTATGTCAATGGAAGTCGACTAAAGCCATATAGGGATAACCCTGTCCCTGCATGCATCGAATGACTATATGGATGGAAATATAGACCTATGTAGCAAGGATCACATATGCATAGAAAAGTGTGATGCTCATGCAGTCGCTAGGAAAAAAGGTTGATTGGGTCAGAGAGGTGCCAGAATATAAATGTTGGAACAATAATGTTGGACAAGACAACATTCTTACCATTTGGAGGAGAAGCTAAATTTCATTTAATGAGGATACTATGCCATACTTGGAGTATTTTTAGCATTTATGGGGCTACATTAATGAAAATAAGACCATTTAAGATTCATCTACACTATAAATATGATCAAAGGGGTCGCATTATTTCCCTTTGATTTATATGTTATTTTTGCGAGTTGTGCTATCTCCTCTCTAAATATTTTTTGACACATATGTTTGGCCTTGATCCGATCTTTGAAGAGGAGCTACGTGATTAACATTTGGGTCACCTAATTCCACCCAAGATGACTACCCCTAAGCCCACCTCGTCTGCGATGCCAGCTGAAGAGACCCGTGTGGAGGCTGTTGAGACCCCTACACCAGTCCCAATTAAGAAGGGGAAGTCCTATGGGTCCCTGAAGGCGCCCTATTAGAAGACCCCAAAGCTATGCTCAACTACTGCAGAGCACCAGAAGAAGCCTATGGTATAGTTGCCTAAAACCATCATGGAAGAGGACGTTGTAGAATTTGTAGATCCCATATCGTGACTTCCTATGCATGTAGCGTCACGCAAATCCTTAGTCAATGTCTCGAAGGATTTAGATAAAGTGCACTCATATATCAATATGCCACTTCTCCTAGAAAATGTGCCTGTTGAAGGTGATATTATCGGCCAAATCCCGCTACTAAAGATGGAGGGCTAGGACCTGGCACACCAAGAGAAATTCCCAGAGCTCATGCCCACCATGTACTTGGAGAAGATCCCCCATGATGATGAAATAGTACGATTTGAGCTGAAGTCTTGGGCGCTAGGGTTGCAAAAATCTAGGTCGATGAACCTCTTACACATTCCTCACTTTGGGCATAGGCCAATTAATGAAATTTGTGTGTGCCATCTGGTCTCCATCATACATGATGACTTCTTATGGATAGGAGGGCCAACTCTGATTGATGTTGCATTGATCCACTGGATTACCATATTTTTGACCAGGGGGAGGACCCTACAATGAATTTTGGAGGAAAGAGCCAAGAGTGTAGTGTAGCTGATGATGTCAAAGAAAAATACAAGGTCTCACGCACTACCTGTGGCTTATTGGTGCATTAAATTTATTATCACAATGTTCAGATGGGCACATTGATCCTCGCGTGCAAGACGATGAGAAAATGCAGGCCAAAGGAAGTTCCAGCCAATTTCATTGCATTAGAAGGGCTATGCTAGAAGGGTATATACTTCAATTGGTCCCAATACCTTTGTACCGAGTTCTTGGCTAATTTGCGCAAAGTATAGGAAGAAGGGAAGAACTTCTACTATGCCTAGTTATTGATGCTTATTGTGCTCATCAGATGGAATACACCTCAAGATACATAGTTCCATGATATTGAGCCAGACTTGTGCGAAGCCATGCACTAGGCAGCCCTCTATAGCTTGAAGATTCGAGACAGAGTCATGGAGAACAAGATTTTTTGGGTGTTGTTCGACTCTGTGATCTTTGAGGCCATTCAGTAAAAGCCAAGGTTATCACCAATGATTTATGAGAAATATAATATAGTTTTAGACTTCAAAGCCATGTTCCTGAACATGTGCATTTGTGTAAAGGGCGTTGTAGAAATATTTTGGTATGAACTATCGTACATGGTCATGGAGGATGACCTTGTGCACATCATAGAAGAATGAACACCTTCTTGGTTAGAGATGTGAAACACTATGAGTGCCTCTTCATCTGTGTTGAAGACTCCGACCAAGCTTCCAACCACCAAGGATACACAGCAGAAAGGAAAGGACGCTGAAGCAGAACCTGAGCCTACTAGGATGGTAGAAATTGTAGATTTGGAGAAGGAAGTAGAAGACAAAAATGGTGAACGCATTGCGGGACATGAGATGCAGACAACCAAGCATAATAAGCAGGGTTCTTAGAGCACTACGGTTTGCACAAGAAGAGGAAAGGGTCTAAGTTGGTAGGCACAAAAGACCTCACTCTCACTGAGGATGACCTCACAGAGACCGAGAAGACAGTAAAGTTGGCTACAAAAGATATTTGGACCAAAATTGAAGGAAATACAAATTCGTTCTTAAGGGAGTAATTTGTGCATCCAAGAGCTCAAAATGCAAGTGAACGTGATTCAAGAGAGTGTGAAGCAAGCAAGCCTACAACAAGCGAGTGTGACAACTCTAGCCTTGGATAGACGAGAGCATAGCCAATCAGTACGGTACTTCCAACCCCTTTGGATAGTTGAATGCTTTAGGTCATAGTGTCAACCATTATAGTTGAGCTATCTACCTTGTTTGCTACTCTATGAGTATGAGAAGAGATTAACATCGATCTGGTGGTGCTACCAGGAAGAAAGCTCCATGCTATCCACACCATGATAGTGGATTAATTGTAGTATCGGGAGGCCCATGCCTTACACACTGCCAATTGTCTCAGCAACAAGAAACAGTGCCATAGTAGAAGCAACAAGTTGCAGAGGAGGCACGTCACGCAGCTAAGGATGGATTCCAATTAGAAATGGTATGGAATTTCCCCCTCGTCTGATGAGCTTTGCTACTGGACTACATAAGTTCCTGAGTGACTGCATAGCACTAGAGGGTCTGCAAGTGGCCTGAATGCTGGATGATGAGAGCAGATCACATGAACAACAAGAATCCTCTCCTAAGTAGGCACTTGAATTCCCCCAAGGATGAGGTTGGGATCTCCGCTTGGAGACACCCTTCTGCTAAACAACACTGTAGACTCGGCTAAACAGCTCAAGTGTGGTCAAGTCATGAACCAGAAGAAAATAATAATAATCCAAAATTCTCTCTATGGTTTCCATCCCCTTCCTTATATGCTTGTGATCCATCACCCTCTTGGGCCCACACAATAATTATGCTACACACATGTCCACTAACCTCCATTATGATTGTGTTTTCCTCCATTGCCTCCACTACCTCCATGATTGCGCTGTTGATTTGGTCAAATTGACCGCATCCACATGCATTGACCCACATTCACACCAAGAAGTGGTTTATTCATCCTAGCCATATCTATATGAATTGATCCACATTCACATTAAGAAGTGGTTTTATTACTACTAAAGGGATTTATGGGTCCCTCTTCCCCCTTATTCATCTATTAATTAAGGAAGACAAAATTTAATATTCTAATTAGCTAAAATCTAAATTAGGAATATTAAATATTATCTGCAGTAAGTATGATTAGGGCCACCACATCAAAAGCTTCCTTCTGGTGCATAAACCTGGTTCCAACACCCCCCCCCCCCCATACTACTTTGGGTGAGGCTTTGATCTCTACAAGAATATCACTGCCGAAAGCGCCATTAGTTGGAGGGTTTTGTGGGTTTTGCAATAACTCCGAACTTGGGTCAGGACCCCTCAAGCCAACAAATTGATTCGTTCTCAGGACCAGGATCATTTTGAGGGAGAATTTATTTTGTGGCATCCAACGTAGAATAGACTACAATATAGGATCGATAAAAAAATAATTTAATTTATGATCCAAGAGAACCAAAGCTCTAAATTTTTTGTCGAACATTGGGCACAAAATTATATCTAAATAGAAGTCCACGAAATATTATTTGCTTCCTTTGCATAATATTCCCAAAAGGGAAAAGTAGGAATATATTGCAAAACGATGGAAATAGTAGTGAAAAAATTACATGAAAGAAAGAGGTAAATATGGAGACCTTTCATATGTTATAACAGTAGAAAAATATTCATAAATAATGGGCCATAAGATACACAGTAAGAAATATCAAACCTCAAATGATCAAAATCCCGTAATAAGAGGTGTTGTTACTATATATAAAAGCTGGAAGACTCTTACAACATTGTTTTAAAACCTCTACTACAACAAATTATTATACAACAGATCTAGGGCTGATATTTTCCTAAAAATATAGATATACTATAGATCTAAGCACTATACAACCTCCTTTGAAAAAACCCTTAAGGGTTTTCAGCAAAACACCAAATACTAGATGGGAATCTAGGCCCTAGAGCTAAAGATCCACTAAAAAATACAGATACGGAAACTGTGGCTGATCTAAAATGATCAATATAATAGCCTCCTCCAAAATATCCTCTAATTGAAAGGTAGATGCCCTTCACTATAAAACTAGCTCTCCAAATGGTGTGCCAATCCACCCCGCAACTCCTCCTACAGAAATAATGCAGATTTGGAAGAAAAATACGCAATAGGGATAAATAAATAGTTGGCCTAATGCCAAGATCTGAAAATAAATTCAAGGGCCTTCTTTTCTATCCTCCCAATGGAAAGGAAGCCTCCTCCACTGAAAATACCAATGAAATGACCTAGATCTAGTCTCCACTTGTTGCAACCTGCAAAAAAACTAAACCCTCAACAGGATCTGCGTTGTAGATGAAAGAAGAAGCTTTGCCTTAAGCCTGATAGTGGAAAATGTAGTACAAGACTCCTCAAAGAGCTTCTCAATGGAAGAGGTGAGATTCCCAATCAGGAACATCTAGTGCTAAACAACACTCAATCTCAGCTAAACAGTAAGAGAAAGATATATCTCTAAATGGACAATATATTCAGAAATATCATATACCAAAACATAATGAACAATTGCTTCCATCCTCTTCCTTAAATAATATATGACCTTGCAAACTCTAAGCCCCATCTAATAATAGCACTACTTTCATAGAAATAATATCCATCTAAAACTGCGTTGTCCCTCATTGATGACCACTCCTCCATGACAGCGCTATTGATTTGGTCAAAGTTGACCCTTTCAAGTTGTTCTAGCCCCTTTTCACACCAAAGGGTGCTCAATTAAGCTGCCAAGATCTATCTCTTTCACATTGACATTGATTTATTCATTATCAAGGAGAATTATGGACCTCCATTGTCCTCTTATTCATAAAACAAAGCAACAAAACAGAAATTAATATTCCAACTAGCTCATGGCTAATTGAGAATATTACACTTTGTGACCGAGTTACATGAGTGGTTTTCTCGGCTCACTTAATTGCAGACCTACGCAAAGGATGAAAAGATCACTCAGTAGACCCTAGAGTTGGTACAACAATTGGAGAAGACTAGTAACAAGATCACCAATGCGGTAGATCATTGGATCGATAGTGTTCTCAGAGGATTTGTGACTGAATTTGAATGAAGGATTTTCAAAGGTCCTAGATGTAAGTTTCTGTGCTCTTTGAAGCTGTGGATTAAAATGATATTGTGTGAACAGGTTACTATGCGCAGTCATATTGAGTGAATTTCCCATAGAGGCCCAACTATGGGAAGTGGGAGAACTTACAGTGTATATCTAGAAGAAGGTTTTGTTTATAGTCCGCTCAAAGGTAAATATGACAGTGACTAAGAATAAAAAATTAGTAGCTTGGGTGAATATATGCACTCTAAAGAAGAAGTATTACAAGATGACAATTATCTTGGGTCGTTGGCTATACTTCAGATCCCATACACTCCCCTCATGAAATCATCTCACTCTAACAAGTCATCTACTCCATCTCCACCTCCTCCTCCACCACTAGGAGCTGAGATGACCACCTCCATGAAGTTACCTACTTTCCTTGGTATTAGGAACGAAGACACAGACTAATTTTGGTTTTTTATCGATGTTGTATGGACAATGCAATAGGTTAATAATGATAATTTTAAGAAATCACAACTGGCCACTGCTTTTCAAGACCACGTGTTGGATTGTTACATAAGGTATGTGGCGACAAACCCTAATGAAACTATCGATAATATGAAAGCCACATTAAAATAACAATTCAAGAGACCAAAATAGTTTGTGCAATGTGTAACTAAGGTTAAGGAGATTCGCCAAGAATTGAACGTATTTGTATGGGAGACACTTGAAAGGTTGAACTGCACTATCAAATATGGAGGATTTAATATTGATGACACACAATGAAAAGAGTGGTTTATTTCCATGCTTCTATCACATTTGAACCAACCCCTAGGTCAACAGAAGATTTCCACGAAGGTTGAAGCTATAGAGATTGCAATGAAGCTAGAAGATTCACTGGTACCAGCTGTGCGGATTGGGACCCAGCAGTTCCAAAGCTAGTTGGAGGAAATGAACTTAGAAATATAGAGTTTGTGCAAGGATAAAGGAAAGGAGGCATGCACAAATGTATGGTGTATACGCTACAAAGTTGTCGGACATCACAAGGATCAGTTCCCCATATTCAATGACTATATGCAAGTCGGAGGACCAAGCCCGTTGAAGAGTGCAACTGGACCAAGTGGAACTCTGATGTTGTGGTGAAATTTTTTTCAATCTATGGGTATGCACATGACAGACTTATGTCCGAGGATTGGTAAATATATCACTGAGCTTAAGAAGCCTTCTTGCAACTTTTTCTCATTGGTGGGATATGACGAGCAGCACTATCATAGCTTCGATCTGATGATTGAATGACTTGAGCTATATATAATGCACGTTGAACCTACCTCACTAGCATCCCCATATGGGAGTGTTGGATTCAGAAATAGAGGACGAAGAAGAGGAGGAGGAGATGTTTGAGGAAGGGGGAAACTAATCTGCTACAATTATGGAGACGCGAGTCATTATGCGCACAACTATCCAAACCCAGCATGAGAATATTATAGGTATTCTATATAATTTGATCAAGTTATTGAATATTTCCCTATTTTGATTTCAAAAATTTAGGAAAATAAAACATAGAATCCTATTCAAAAAATTCAGTCTTCTGTTGTGTGAAGAAGAACCAAGTGTGAATGTTGTCTTTAGGAGTGGTGCAAACACTAGTATAAAGGAGCGAAGATAGATACTGATCTCTAGATTCGAAAAGCACCTGAAAATAATAAAGGATTCAACTTATAACAAGAAAAATAAACCTTCATAGAAGCAAAAAAGGGGTTCGTAGAATGAGGCACATCAACATCAAGTAAAACTATGGATGTGGTCAATGTAGATGAAGAGATAAAACCCTTCCTATAGGCTTGTATCAAATTTTTGTGCAATAAAAATCCAGTCAAGAACCTCCAAGCATTGATCAAAAACTGTGCAGAGAAAGAAAAACCTCGGATGGAGCAGAAGGTTGTTAACAAGATGTATAAGAATAAAAGAAGAATTGGACAAGAGATGTGCTTGACTGCTCAGATTGGTGCATATGAGATGGATCGGGTCATTTTGGATCGAGGATCTGATGCAAATGTTTTACCAAAGAATACTTGGAAATGAATGGGGGAACCAAATTTTTAATGGTCTATTATCTAGTTGGGCATGGAAAATCAACAAAATATTATCCCATTAGGAAGGCTCTCACAGGTCATAGTGGATATTGAAGGAGTAAGGGTGCTCGCAAAATTTGAAGTTATACAGATTGTGGATGATACTGAACATTATCCTGCATTGTTGGGTTTAGATTAGGCTATTGATATGGGTAGAATCATCAATCTTAAGTGCAAAAGTATGGTATTTGAGAACAATGGAACCAGGGTTGTGGTCGCCCTAGATCCCGCAAAAGGATAAATATATATAGATCCGGAGGGTGAAGATGATGATGTCAATCATATCTATAAGATGAATATGTGAAATGAATATTAGATCAACTCGACAGTTGATGGAAGACTCAACTGGGAGAAGGATAGTTCTTTCTTCTTAGATTTATATGAGGAACTGGAGAATTGTCCAAGCCGGCAACATGAAGTATCTACACTACACTGCAAATAGGTGACAAAATATCTTCGGTGCATATCCTCAAAGGTATGAGAATTACCTTACTATGACGGTCTGACTAAGGCTAACATGGTTTTAGGAGAACCTGAAAAAATTATGCGAGAAGCGCAAATGTTCCATGCACTTGATATAGTGCTACGCTCAACCCCAACATGCTGGTGGGAAACACGCAAGGGAATCATGGCTAATTAGGAAGAATGCACCCATATGATGTGTTTATGATATGAACATCCAGAAACAAAAATGGGAGAGACCTATTCCGAAGAAGGCGATTGTTGAGGAGGTAAATCCCCTCTGCGGACAGAGGCGATCCCTACTAGCCCAGCAGGGGTCTAGCAACAAACAAACAATGCTATGACGCAAGCTCCTAGTTACGAATGAAATACTTGGGATAAGAGCCTACCTGGATTCCAACGCTAGATCTGAAGAAGAGATGTCCCCGTCCTTCAGCCCTGGCAGATCACAATCCTTCCGCGATCTCCGCGGATGAACACCTGCACACAGAAGAAACGAACAGACACAAGCATAGGAACCAGCATACGTAACTAAACATCGGTCAGAAAAGATATTACTCGCATTAACATGATGGAAAAAGGAGTGGAACCATAATCATAGTCATCTATTAAAATGATAAACGAATAGAAGTTACAACCAAGTTCTGACGTCGCAGCTTCCTATTTGTCAAGGTTTATCCACGCAAAAAATTTGGCCAAATGGACTGAAGCATCGGGTGCAAAGTTGAGGCCAAAATTGGTGCACATATTCATCCACACTTTGGGGAAGGTTCCTATGGACTGGTATCTTGAAACTGAGCTACGACGAGGAACCAATTAATGTATTTCATTGATTGAAAGTTTTATCTTGACCTATAGTTTTGAAATTAGGTTCAAATTCATGGATGAGACACTGCAGGATATTTAGGAAGTCATCTTTGACACCACAAAACCCAAAGTTGAGTGTGCCTTTCCAGCTTGGGATGCGCAAATGAAGGACCTCGTTAATTGCCGAAATTTTTTGGTTGAAGATAATGAGGAAGATACAAGGAACATATGATCCCTGAATCTAAAGGACAAAGCATAGTTTTTGGGCCAACAACTAAGTTTCTAGATGTAACTAAGCATCTAAATATCCGGCAAGTTAACACTGTTTCAAAGGAACAGTTGAAATTATCAAAGATCAGGGATTATTGGGATGATGGTATGGTGAGAAACGTCACTGAGCTATTGAATGAATATCAGGACCTATTTCCTATGAAATTTTATGAACTAAAGGGGATAATTGAAGATCTCAGGGTAATGAAGATCACTTTGAAACTGGATACGCAACCTATTAAGCAACACCTGTATAGGCTAAATCCAAAATAAAAGCATAAAGTAAAAGAGGAATTGGAGAAAATGGTTGTTGCAGAAATTATAGATCTAGTGGAAGAATCTAATTAGTTGAGCCCTATGGTGGTCTAGGACAAGAAAACCAAAGGATAAATAAGTATTTGCATGGATCTGCGCAAATTTAATGATGCTTGTGTACATGACCCATTCCCGACCGCATTTTTTGATGAAGTCTTGGAAAATGTGGGAGGAGAAGAGGTATATTAATTTACATATGGTTTCTTAGGATACCACTAGATCATAATTGCAATATAAGATAGGAGAAAGGCAACCTTTGCGATAGAATGGGGATCCTTTCAGTATAAAGTCATGCCATTCGGTCTTAATAATATGCTAGCTATCTTCTCTCACGTCGTAGTAAATGCATTCAAAGAATAAATCCATAAATTCCTAGAAGTATACTTTGATGACTAGACTTTCTTTAGATTACTGAAGAAGAATGTGCTGAGTGTGCGCCTGATGTTGGATAATTGTCAAAATTATTAGATCTCACTCAATCTAAAAAATTGTGTATTTTGTGTTCCATTCGAGATATTGCTAGGAAATACTATTTGTCATAAAGGATTGATGGTGGATCTCGTAAAGATCATTTTTATTTCTAACTTGGAAGTTCCTACAAATGTTAAACAGATGTGCCCAATTTTGGGGCATACATGGTATTACTGGAAGTTCATTTAAGGTTAGGCGCTAATCAATGCACCCATGGAGAAGCTTCTAAAGAAGGATGCCCCATTTTTTTAGTACGAAGACCGCCAAAAGAGTGTTGAATTTCTTAAGGAGAAGATGGTCACTACTCTGTATTGGTCTTTCAAGACTAGACGAAGTTATTCCATGTGCACGTTGATGCCTCCTGCATCACGCTGGGAGCTATTTTAGCACAACCAGGAGCCAGGGAGATTGACCACCCTATTTCATTTCCAAGTAGGAAATTGTCGAGTGCAAAGCGTAACTACTCAACACTGAAAGGGAAGGATTTTATATGAATTATGCACTACAGAAGTTCCACCACTAACTCTTGGGAGGCTACATGAAGATTTTTACTGACCACTTTTCTCTGAAGTACCTGGTCAACAGGCCTCTATTGTGGGGGGAGATTAGTAGATGGTTGTTGTTATTTCAGGAGTACGACTTTGAATTAATTGTGAAAATTGGAAGACTGAATGTTGGGCCAGACCACCAGTCATGCATTGAAAATGGAGAAGAGCCAACTAGCTTGGAATATGGCTTACTATATGCATAGCTATTTACTATAAAGGCATTCAATACTCACTTTGGATATATTATTCATTTCTTGACTACTGGAAGTGCACCCATAGAATACACATTACAACAAAAGAAAGAGTTGGTCACACACACAACTAAATTTACTATAATTTATGGATAGTTGTACAAAATGGGTGCAGATGAAGTCCTGCGAATGTATGTGTTGGAATATGAAATATGGGATATATTAGTTGAGGCTCATGGAGGGGTTTTAGGAGGTCACTATGTAGGGAAAACAACTACGCAGAAGAGCCTACGAGTTGGTTTATGGTGGCCCATAGTGAACAATGACACACATGCATATTGTCATGCTTGTGATGTATGCCAAAGTACGGGGAAACCATCGCATAGAGGTGAGACATCCTTGCATCCAAAAATTCCATTATAAGCTTTTGACAATGGGCCATTGATTTCTTTGGAGCCATCAACCCTCCAATAAAGAAGATAGGTGTGTGCTACATAATCATTGCAATAGATTATGTGACCAAATGGGCTCAGACTAAGCCTATGAAGGATTGTAGTGCATAAATAGTTGCGTACTTCATTTTTGAGAATATCTTGTCTTAGTTTCGGTGCCTTAATATTTTGATGAGCAACCGAGGTACACACTTTGTGAATGAAACTATTAAAGCTCTGATGGAATAATTCCATATTCATTATCAGAAGAGTACTCTGTATCACCCACAAGTGAATGGTGTGGTGGAAGATTTTAATAATATATTGGAGACTGTTCTCACTAAGATATGCAATGCTAATCAAAATGATTTAGATCTGCACATACCTACTGTTCTCTGGGAATACAAAACCACATGGAAGAAGCTGACATGAAAGACACCGTTCAGAATGGTGTATGGGCATGAAGTTTTTATGTTGATGGAATATATTGTTTCAATTTTTCACATTGCAACATTCACTAATATGGATGAGCATGATATTATGGAAGAAAAATTGTCACAGTTGGTCGCACTAGAGGAAGATCGGTTCACTACAGGTTTCCATCAATAGATGCAAAAGGCGTGCGTAAAGGCTTGGCATGACAAGAACATTATATAGAAGGTATTTAAGGAAGAAGATTTGGTTTTGTTGTATGACATCAGGTTTTCACACCACCTAGGGATGTTCAAAATGCATTGGCTCAGACCATATATTGTCAAGGAAATCACAAAAGGAGGGGTGGTGCACCTGCACACATTAAGCAGAGAAGACCTTCCTGGGTATGTCAATGGAAGTCGACTGAAGCCATATAGGGATAACCCTATCCCTGCATGCATCGTATGCTGGAAATATAGACCTGTGTAGTAAGGATCATAGATGCGTAGAAAAGTGCGATGCGCATGCAGTCGTTGCGAGAAAAGGTTGACTGGGTCGCAGAGGCGCCAGGATATAGTTGTTGGAACAATAATGCTAGACAAGACAAAGTTCTTACCATTTGGAGGAGTGGCTAAAGTGCATTTAATGAGGATATTATGCCATATTAGGAGTATTTTTAGCATTTATGGGGCTACATTAATGAACATAAGACCATTTAAGATGCGTTTATTCTATAAATATGACCAGAGGTGTCGCAATAGTTCCCTTTTATTTCTATGTTATTTTTGTGAGTTGTGCTCTCTCCTCTCTAAATATTTTCCGATGCTTATGTTTGGCCTTGATCTGATATTTGGAGAGGAGTTGCACGATCAAGGTTTGGGTCACCTAATTCCACCCAAAATGACTACCACTAAGCCCACCTTGTCTATGATGCCAGCTGAAGAGACCCCTGTGAAGGCTATTGAGACCCCTGCGCCAATCCAAATTAAGAAGGGGAAGTCTTATGGGTCCCGAAAGGCACCCTATCAGAAGAACCCAAATTTGTGCTCAACTGCTGCAAAGCACCAGAAGAAGCCTATGGCAGACTTGCCTAAAACCATCATGGAAGAGGATTTCGTATAATTTTTAGATCCCATATCGCGGCTTCCTATGCATGTAGTGCCACGCAAATCCTTATTCAAGGTCCCGAAGGATTTAGATAAAGTGCGCTCATATATCAATATACCACTTCTCCCAGAAAATGTGCCTCTTGAAGGTGATATGATCAGCCAAATCCCGCTACTAAATATGGAGGATTGGGACTTGGCACACCAAGAGAAATTGCCAGAGCTCATGCCCACCATGTACTTGGAGAATATCCCCTATGACGGTGGAACAATACAAGTTGACCTGAAGTCTTAGGTGCTAGGCTTGCAAAAATCCGGGTCGCTGAACCTTTTACACATTCTACACTTTGGGAGTAGGCCAATTAATGACATTTGTGTGTGCCAGCTGGTCTACCTCATACATAATTACTTCTTATGGCTAGGAGGGCCAATTCCAATCGATGTTGCATTGATCCATCAGATTACCAGATTTTTGACCGAGGGGGGGGACCATGGGACAACTTTTGGAGGAAAGAGCCAAGAATGTAATGTAGCCGATGATGTCAAAGAAAAATACAAGGTCTCGTTCACTACTTGCAGCTTATTGGTGCATGAAATTTATGATTCTGATGTTTAGATGGGCACATTGATCCTTGCGTGCAAGACGATGAGAAAATGAAAGCCAAAGGAAGTTCCAGCCAATGTCATTGTGTTAGCAAGGCTATGCTAGAAGGGTATATACTTCAATTGGTCCCAATACCTTTGTACTGAGTTCTTGGCTAATGTGCGCAAAGACCAAGAAGAAGGGAAGCACTTCTACTATGCCTAGTTATTAATGATTATTGCACTCATTGGACAGAAGACACCTCAAGATACACAGTTCTCTAATATTGAGCCAGACTTGTGCAAAGCCACGCACTAAGAAACCCTCTAGAGCTTGAAGATTCCAGCCAGAGTCATGGAGAACAAGATTTTTTGGGTGTTGTTCAACTCTGTGATATTTGAGGCCATTCATTCAAAGCCAAGGTTATAGCCAACCCTTTATGAGCAGTAAAATATAATTGCGGACTTCAAAGCCATGTTCCAAAACATGTGCATTCGTGCAAAAGGCATTGTAGAAAGGTTTTGGTATGAACCGTCGTACCTGGTCATGAAGGATGACCTGGTGCGCATCATAGCATAATGGACGCCTTCCTAGTTAGAGTTGTGCACCACTGGGGTTGCCTCTTAATCTGTGTTAAAGACTCCGACCAAGCTTCTAACCACCAAGGATACATAGCAGAAAAGAAAGGATGCTGAAGCAGAACCCGAGCCTACTACAATGGTTGAAACGATAGATTTGGAGAAGGAAGCATAAGACAAAAATGGTGAAGGCACTACGAGCCGTGAGACGCAGACAACCAAGCATACTAAGCAGGGTTCTTAGGCCACTGGGGTCTGCACAAGAAGAGGAAGGGGTCTATTTTGGTAGGAATAGAAGACCTCAATCTCACTGAGGATGACTTCACAGAGACCGAGAAGACAGTAAAGTCGGCTACAGAGGATATCTGGACCGAAATTGAATGCAATACAAATTTTTTCTTGGGGGTGTAAGTTGTGCATCCAGGAGCTCAAAATTCAAGTGAATGTGATTCAAGAGAGTCTAAAGCAAGCAAGCCTGCAACAAGCAAGTGTGACAACCTCTAGCCTTGGAAAAATGAGCGCACAGCTAATCAGTATGGTACTTCCATTCCCCTTGGATAGTCGAATGATTTAGATCATAGCATCAACAATTATAGTTGAGCTATCTAACTTGTTCGCTACTCTACGAGTATGAGAACAGATTAACATCGATCTGGTGGTGGTACCAAGAAGAAAGCTACATGCTATCCACACCATGATAGTGGATTAATTGCAGTTTTGGGAGGCCCCTGCCTTCCATGCTACCAATAGTCTCAGCAACAAGCAGCAGTGCCATAGAAGAAGCAACAAGTTGTAGATGAGGTGTGTTGCATAGCTGAGGATCGTCACACCACATTAGAAGCAATGATCGATCAAGTGTGTGGTGACCTACTAGAGGTCACTATATTTGCATCAACCAATCCAACAATAAAGTTACAAAGCCTTGTCACTCTGCTAAAGGAATCGTGTACAAAGATCCATACTATCAAGGAAGAATTTGAGCAACAAATCATCGAGTTGCAGATGATGCTCCAACTTGAGACACCATCGGAGGTCCGAGTGCATTGCACAAAAGAGGTAATGGAATCCATAAATAGTGTAGCAGCAATATTGGCCGAATGTGGAATGCTCTTGGATGAGGCCATGGGTGTTTGGATATCTATTTAGAATTACCCAATGGTCCAACAGCTAAGAAATGAGCTTCTCATTAAAGAAAAATAATTTAATGAGATAGATATGGTGGTTCCAACCTTAGTGACAGTGTAGAGGCTTGCCAGACTTCATGAAGGCAAGGAAATTCATACATATATTGAAACACTGCACCACCAAGAGCAACTATTGGAAACAAGGATGTGACCTTGGGCTGAGGAAGCCCTTCAGTTGTCGCAAAAACTTGACAACGCCCTCAAAAGCCTCCAAAAAACAAAATGTAGCATTAATTTGGCAGCTGAGTGGCCAACAACAACAAAATTGGTTGATGAAGCATAGAGTGCTGCCACACATAGCATTGAATTCATCATGCCACTGTGGAGCTCTGTTGAAGCATTGAAGGTGAAGATGAAGGCAACCACCCCATAGCGACTCGGGACGAGTCATGAGATTGTGTTGCAGGCCTATTGGAGCGGTGTCCCTTTGGGTGTATTTTTGGGTTAATTTTGTCTAATTTTTGATATATGCGCTACGTGAAAATAGTCAAAGGGGATTTGTGACAGGTCAAAGTCCCTTAATCATTTTAATGGGTTTAAAGAATAAAACCATGAGTCTCAAACCATGGTTTGAGACCATGGTATGTGCGCATCTGTGATAGTATAAATATATAAGGATTGAGTTGAGTAAGGATATAATATATCGATATGAATGTGTTGTTAATGTTTTGATATAAGTTTGGGTTTTTTTGGGTAGAAAGACTCCTACTAGTTGTGTGTGCGAAGACCTAAGTCTTGAGTTGTGTGTGGATTTTGTTGTTGTGTACGCAGAATGATTGAATGTACTAAATTTCATATCTCTTAATAAAGAAGATATTTTGGTGAACCTGGATACTTATATGATTAACTATCATGATTATATGTTATTTTATTTAAGATCTAAATTTGTTCTGTGTTGCGTATTTACGTCTGTGATTGATCAATTGCACCACTACGCGAATATTAGTTGATGTTAGATAAGTAGATATGAATGGAGTATACTTAATTACTGAGCGCAAAATATATTCAGCTATTCAGGGATAATCTGCGGAAGGGTTAGATCTGTTGAGTGTGCATGCAAAAAGTTGTTATATTATTTGCACTAGGCTAATTAGGGTCACCACATCAAAATCTTCCGTAGGGTGCGGAAACCAGGTTTCAACACCCCCCCAATATTGCTTCATGTGAGACTTTGATCTGTGCAATCAGATCACTGCGGAAGGGGCCAGTAGTTGGAGGGTTTTGTTGGTTGCGCGATAACTCTCAACCTGGGTCAGAACCCTTCAAGCCAATAAGAAGACAATAGCCAATGCCAACTTTTATTCATGTGAATAAGACATAGGTGGGGTGTTAAGGTTTTTACTGACATAGTATATTAAATTCTCATTTCCGGTAGAATATTCTTAGATTGGGACCCCTGAAACCAAATATATGAAAAATGAGATATACATGATGAAGTATATTTCAAAGTTAGGTGGAATGATCAAGGCAGTGGAAGTGAGAGCACTCTTTAGGGCATCAAAATACTGTTGAGCTTGGTCATCCCAAATGAATGGAATGGGAGTTCGAAGGAGTCTAAGAAACCCATGCACAGTGGTGGCATAATGAGGGAAAAACCGATGAAGAAAGTTGGATTTGATTTGAAGGATTTGTAAATAGATAAGGGTAAGAGGATGAGGAAGTGTGAAAGTGTCTTTAAATTTGATATGGTTGAGATTTATACCATATTTGGATGCAATTAAGCCAAAATTTTGGCTGGACAGAATGCAAAAGACACACTTAATCGAGTTGAGGCGAATGTTATACTTACGACATCAAAGGAAAATAGTATGCAAATCATGAATGTTTTGCGACAAAATCATGGAATGAGTGGTGAGATGGTCTAAATATGCAAGGATAATATGAACCAATTCATGGAAAAAGTAAGGTATGGAACACTGAAAAGAAATCCTAACATTCTTTAAACCAAAAGGCATGACCCTATAGGTGAAAGATAACCATAGACTAATAAAAGAAATTTTAAGTTGATCAACATAATGGATACTTATATGTTTATATCTGGAGAATCAATCCATAAAGGAAAAAACCTCATGCCCTGCACACTCATCAATGATTTTGTTAATGAATGGTGTGGATAAGTTATCTTTGGCACAAGATTTGTTCAGATCACGGAAGTAGATGCAGACATGGATAGTGGCTTGTTTCTTGAGAACGATAATATGATTGGACACCCATGTGGTATATTCAATGGGATAGATAAATCCAACCTTCTTGAGATTGTAGATTTCAACTTTAATGGCCCCATGTTTGGAAGGATGAATGGGTTTGAGCTTTTGGTGGACACAAATGGCACGACATGTGTCGAAATGATGTTCAACAATGGCAGGATCAAGTCTAGGCATCTCATAATAAGACTAGGTGAAAAAATTATGGAATTATTCGAATAGCTTGGTGTAAGCGTCAATTTCTTCCGCAGTACAGCGTGCCCCCAAGGTGATATTTTTTTTGATCCCTGGTTTATTCAAAATGTTAATTTTAATGGTAGGAGAGGTATTGGTCATGTTTCCTTATTCAAAATAATTTCATGTAGGAATGGGGTTTCTAAATAAATCAAATTCACCATGGATAAATTCTTTAGACTCCACAACATACTGATCATGGTTTTGATGTTGAAAGAAATACACACGATGGTGCATATCGTCCCAAGGGTAATCAGAGGTGGTCATGCTTTTATGATGTCTTCATATAAATGAAATATGGAATGAATTAGGGGAATTTTGAGGTATAAAATGTGCCTCCTAAGGAAATTATAAAATAATAGTGTAAATAATAAAATTAGACTAGATTAAATCATCAAATTTTAGAGGGAAAAAAGAAAAAACTACTTTTTCAACTTGTATTTTCAACTTATCTCCCTATGGGTTTACTCAAATTTCGAGCAGGAACAGTTGTCAGATGTGTAATTTTATTCCTTATCCAAGGATTACCTATGTTCCATACTTTTGATGGAATTTTCTATAGGAAAAATGAGAAATACAAGAAAAATGCGATTGCAATCGCGTTTTTCATGCATTTTTTCATTTTTCATGTAGCACGGTCAATTGAAGTATGCACCATGGGTATTCCTTGGATGAGGAATTAAATTGTGCATCCAACGTGTACTCCTACTCGAAATTTGATTAAAGCCTTAGGGAGATAATTGAAAATAAAAGTTAAAAAAGTAGTTTTATTATTTAATTATTTTTTAATCATTTCATTTTTTTACCCAAAAATGGTGAATCATCCCCCAGGGTTGACTTCATCATCTTGAATCCTATTGGTTATTATAAACTTGATTTATTTTGTACATTTTTCTTAGGAGGCCCATCATTTTAGACCTTAAAATTTCTCTAATGATGGGAGGAGGAGATACCACATGATGTGGAGCAACTACATGAAGCATCGTCATAAGAGACAACGTTCACATGCAGATTTCCAATAGGAGGGGATGAATGACTAGTAGATGGAATATATGCCAATGTTGAGACTGGGGTATTAGATGAAGAAGTTTTGATATAATTACAATAGGAAACTCCAAGGGATTTCTCATACATTGATCCCATGGATGATGATAGATAGAGAATAGGAGAAATTGTATCCATCAGTTCAACACCGAGAGGAGGGATCACAAGTTAAGGGAACTCCTATTCTGGTGTGATAATGGGACCAAAATTTGCAAGTAAATAAGAGATAAATTCACTATGAGCGACCTCTCATTCCAAATATTATAACATAATTCACGAAAATATTTGAGATGAGGACAGTGGTGAGAACAGTGCCCAAAATTATCACACAAAGCACAAGGGTGATTCGTGCGTAATGATCTTTTCTTCTTGATTGACATGGGTAAGGTGACATGGACCTCTGAGATGTGAGAGTCAGGAAAGGTATCGACGAACACATATTTGAGATGAGAGAGTTTAGTACAATTATTGGTGATATTTCCAACAACATCACAAAAGTGCACAAAGGTGTCGGATTTGGAGGCTTAGGAGGAGTTGGAGTTGTATGGTGTGCCCTGTCTTTGGTTCCCTTTTCTGGGATTCTACCCCCCCCCCCCCCCCCTCACCAGATATTTTCACAACAAGAGTAGATTCATGTTGAGGTTGCTGTGGAACTGAAGCAAAAGAAGGGGAAGGAACAACAGGTTGTACTAGGGTCAAAGTTGTGTAAGGTTTAAGTTGGTTAGAAGGAGTGTCTACGGGGGGATCAATGTACTAGACTAGGATCCCCAAGGTAATGTTAGGTAAACTCAATTTAGCCATGACAGGGATAGAAAAAATTATGAGTGGTGGGAATAATAAAGGTATCTAATCTGAAGGATAATACCCTAGAGTAACTTCTCATGGATGGTTAAGACATGGAGGAATGGTTCCTTGTTGCAATGGACTAGGAGAGACACCAACAAAACGAAGTGACCCTTCAGGAATTATACCGGTATGTTGGGTTGAGTTGGGAATAACAAGTTGTGGAGGTGTTGGTGGTCGGATGGGTATATCAGACCTATTTTTTGCAGTCGATGTTGCTTGCAGCCTACAAACATTGAACGAGCTAGGTTCAAAAGGGGTAGGTGCTGGACCATAGTAAGCACCAAGAAAAGATAAATATTTATAGACTCTTGGAGAGATATTGCTGCGGGGAAACAAAAACGTATTTCTAAGCATCAATGAGATATTGGATTGGGGTGAAGTCTGAGCCTTGGTATCATAGTATGTCAAATGATTGACATCTTATGGAAAACCATAGATACGACAACTGAAATGGAATAGGTGTAACTACGAACCAAAATGATGTTATAATCCAATTATGGAAATACATTTAAACAAATAAATCATTTTTTAATACCACTTGGTGAAGAAGATTTAGAAAAGGGTCGTAAATAACCCTCCATGCGATGGGTCCTTTGATGTCCTTAATGCTTCAGTATTAGATCTTCCTCTTACAATATATGAAAACCCAAACAATGTATATAAATCTATTTGGAGCTCAAATAATGGAGATGATAATGGTGACGATGGTAATGATCATGGTGAGTAATGGATGAGAAATCCTCTTATTTATAACAAAGTATTTTGTTGATCTTGAAAATGGAAAATAATAAAACATTATTGATCAAAATGTAGATCTAACCATTATGAATACATTATTATATTTTTGGAGAGGGAAAATATATTCAAAATGGTCAAATATCTTTATTTAGAAATAATTAACAAAAAAAATTATTTATTAATTATTTCACGAATATTAAGAAAGGTTTGAAAATGAAATAATTCTTAAATAGTGATTTAACAATTATTCCAAGAATGGAGATAAGGAAAAATAAATAAATAGCCATTTATTTAATTATTCCTAGGTGATTTAGTCAAATGTGACAATGCATAATTATAAAATAATGATTTAATAATTATTCCTAGTGAAAATTAAATAAATAATGGTTTATTAAATTATTCCCATGGGGGTTTTTAATTTTCATCATAATTAAATTAATAAAAGACGTTTATTAAATTATTTCCTATAGGGAAAGTGATTTTACTATGGTAAACTTAAAATTACATAGTGCATGCATATTCTTGTCTCTTCATCTTATTCTTCTCATGTTTTCCTTTATTTCTATAATTAAATGCCAATTATTTCCTCTTTTCCTTTTCTAATTCCTTTGGAATTTTCCTTAGCCATTAATAAACCACAAGTGATGGCCACTACAATGTTTACTCACCATTCTTCTTAGAACACGTGTCCCATTGGTATAGCATCATTTATCACCTCTATATACTTGGTGATTTATGCATTGGCCTTGGGCAACCGTTCCATTCAGACTTGGTCACATTTCTCCAAAAACCATATTTTAAAATCAATACGCGACTCTGCCAGTTTTTTCTACATGCACACGTAGGTCCATCCATAGCTGACCTGCGTATGTTATTTAAAATATTAAAAAATATATACTTTCCCTATTATTGAGGCAAGGTTTACGTTTTTCCCTGTAACTTAACTACCCCAACCTGTGGCCTAACTATTCCCCAACTTAAAAAAATAATCTGAGGAAGTATAAATACACCTCAAGGGAATGGCCTAAGGGAGAAGAGAGAGAATCTTATCGATATTATAACCTGTTATAGCCTTGATAAAGTCTGATATTTCCAATGTGCCTCCTGCACTTCCCAGGTTTCAGGAAACCCTTCTTTCCTTGTGGTGATCACCCTCATTCTATGTGACATCCTTTGTGCACCATTTATGGAAGAAGCTTTGTGAGGCTAGGGCTAGATGAATCTGGAGGATGGTTTTGCTCAAGGCCGTGGTAGATCTCAGGTGATTTCTCCACTATTTTCTATACATGTTATCAATAAAATAAGTACCATCATATTCTTGATTTTCATGTGTTATGTGTCTCTTATAAATGCTTAATAATATTGAATAGTTTATTTCATATTACCTTTATGAGATTATATATGCTAATATTCTAACATCTAGGACATATATGTTGTACAACTATTTTTTATGTTTGTTCTTCACTGATTTACAGGTTCTGGCACACGAGGAGTAGCAGAGGGTTTGCACCCTACGGGATCGACCTCAAATGAAGGATAAATAGGTAAGGTCCACAATCCTCATTTTCTAGATTAAAGCATAAAAATTGGTAATTAGAGTCCTTCTTATGATGACATGCCATCTGCTCTATTAGGTCCCTCAACCCAAGGCCTTATGGTAGCTTTGCCTGTAACAGAACTGGCAACTCCACTGGGGATTACATACGTGTAATTCCTATTTTGGGTTGTTTTATCTGCTTGTGGATTCCCTTAGAGTTTAATAACATTTGCAGTCTAGTAGGTCTTTTTCCCAACCAGGTAGAAGCCCTGATCTTCTGATCAGGCCTAGGTATTTCTTTTTTTTCCTTATTTTGGTTTCTATACGCTACTTCGTCTGTACACAGTTGCGTATGGCCTCTATTTTATCCAAAAGAACCCACATATATGCATGTTTCTTTGGTTACAATTGTGTATACACGTGTGTTTAACACAGCGAACCCGTGTATGCCCAATAAATTTTGAAAATATGAATTTTAAGGCCTTGTAAGTCTTTCGTGTCTGTGGTTGGCCACTCCTGTGGAACCTTTTAGGTGTCTAGACTGTGATTCTTATAGGTGTATGTTAGTTCCTCTCTTTTTCTTATGAAGACCTAGTAATTTTATGGTTTTTCCTATTTTGTGATGTCTCAATTGCGGTTGTAGCACCAAGAACTCTTCCTGGAGTTCTTGGCTTTTTGAGAATTTAGAATAGTGAGCCTCTACATGTTTTCTCGTGTTTGCCTTATGCATTGCTTCGCTTTTAGTTTTCTCCTCTTCCACTTCTTTAGTTTTCCTGTTTTCTTGGGACTAGCCTTCTAAGTGAATCCTGAGGTGACATTTTCTTGTTTTTTTGAGTTTTTTTTTGTCAGAAGTGTGTGCTACAGTTCTAAATCATTTTCTTGGGTCTATTGCCTCTTATTTATTTTTTGAGTCCCACTAAAAAAGTAGCATAGTTGGCTTGTGCATTTTAAAGTCTCTTTGTGGCTGATTTTATCGATTTTGGTTCTTGAGTAGTTTTGTGCTTGTCTCTTTGAAAAGTCTCTTGTTTTCCTTAAAAGTGAAAAGCAAAAAAACATTTTTGTTTTCTGTTGCTTTTTCTTTGGTTTCCTTTTTATGGTTTTCATTCATTTTGAAGAAATTTGTTAGTTTCTTGTTTTTGGTTCACTTTCTTGATCTTGATAGGAGTCTTTGTCTATATTTCTCTCTCTTTTATATCAATTATATTTTGGCATTTTGTATGCAAAGGAGTTCTTGTTGGGACTTGCCATGCTTGTCTGTCAAAGTGATTGAATCAGTTCTCTCTAGAATCTTTTTTTTCTTTGTTAGTGAGTAGTCCTATAATTTTCATATCATTGGTAGTGTTTGCATTAGTAACATTGAAGCATTTAGTCACTTTGATAGTTTTCTGAAGTGTATGAAGAGTGATAACTGAAAAGAAAAGAAAAGAAAAAAGTTTTTGTTTATTATTAGTTTCATAGAACCCATTTCAAAATCTCTTTTCATCGAAAGAAAAATATTGAATTTGTATGTAGTAGGTTTTCATTTATTTCTTTTGCATCGAAAAACACCATCAGTTTCACTTCCATGTACCTTTGTCTTAAGTAACATCCATTTAAAATCAAGCGCTCTAATTAAAATGAACTGGAAGTTTTTTTTATTGTCATTAATCATACAAAAATTAGCTAGGTCATAGGGCCTTGGAATAGGTGAGTGGAGAGTTAACTCTCCAAGGCCACTCAAAACTATCAAACATAGAAAGTTGATTGATGAGAGAAATCCAATTCCATTATGTGGACTGAGAAAGGTCTACCTCTAGAGAGTTAAGTGTGAGGGAGAGTAAAGGTAGAGAAGATAGATACCCCCTCTCCTATTTGTTGAATATTGACCTAAGGCCATTCTACCTGACTGCCGATAACAATTGGTGGCCTTAGTTGTCTCTCCTAGGGACCACATAGGTGACTGCAGTGCGAAATACCCGTGGTACTTGAGGCAGACATTGCATCACTTTCTCAGTACTTCTGGAGGGTGCCCTTGAAAAGCTCGGGGACTTGCACAGGAAAAGGTTGTTGTCTGGAGGTTACCGTAACTGTTTCCGTTGCCTTCGCTAGTAGGCCTACGACGTAATTACCCCAGACTATTTTCAGAAGGTCCTCTTATTTGATTTATTTTATTTTGGTAGCTGGTCCTAATCACCGGAGCAGAAATACCTAAAGGCTAATTTATTTATTGTATCTTAGGGACTTTTGATAGAGTGTTCTCTTTGCTCCTAGATTTCCTATATTCTTATATTTTTTTAGTCTAATTAATCCCATAATTATCAAAATTAGCTAACCGATTGCCTCATCAATTGAGGATGCTTCGTGGGCTTTATCCTGCGAGTTTCAAGCCTTATTCAAGAAGGCGTAGGAGAAATTCACTGGGTGATTTTCATCGAGTGGTTTCGAACCCAACAGAGAGTGTTACTCCGTCTGAGGTTATTTTTTTTGTGGGTGGTCCTAGTACTAGTGGTATTGTAGAGAGGAGTACTCTACTCATCTCTAGAGTCTTGTTTCTGACAGAAGAAGTTGAAGTAGAAGAGGTTCCTCAACCTCCTGGTACTCCTTCATCTCCTCTTCCTGCCAGTTTTCTAGATGCTCTTTTGTAAGTTGGGCCTGAGCCTCATAGATAAGATAGCCCCTACCCTTCATATCCATTTCTTTCGGTGGCCATGGCTGGGAACACAAATTTGGCTATGAGCACTACAAGTGTGCATACTCCTCTTTTAGTCAAAGGAAGAGGTACCATTTCCATTTCGACAATCACTTCTAGTGCTACTATGTTTTGCTCTACTTTTATTTCGTCCATAAGAAGCAGCACACAAGCCTATGCTTCTCAATCAGGGCCCTTTTATTTTGGAATTCCTTCTAGCGTGATTCCTTCTATATCCTTACAATTGCTTCAGTTTTCTCCACGCCTATGCCTTCTATGGCTAGTGGATCAGCTTCATTTCAGGGTTCCCCCTTTGGAAGTGGGAATATTCCTCATTCGAACCCTTCCTTAGGATCTTTGCCTTTCACCTCTCAAAATCAAGGATTCAATCCTTTCATCGGAGGTCAAAGATCTAATTCTTTTTCAGGATTGAACCCTACTTTTACAGGGTTAGGATTTGGGAGTCATTTTTTCTCTGGTCAGCAAGGGAATGTTCCTTTCCCTTCGGTAGGTGCTTCTCGAGGTTTTTCTCCATTCACCAATGCTTGGAACCCTTACCAAGGGGTTTCTCCCTCTTTTAACACTTTGATTGGAGGGAATATCCCTATTTATAGTAACACTACAATGGGAGGGGCTCCTTCTCTAAATTTTGGGTCACAAGGTTTCTCTTATGGCTCATCATTTTCTACGAACAATATCTCGCAACTTGGTGCCTCAAAAAATCTAGGCTATTCTTTTCATAATATTCGGAATCCTTCCTATGGGGGATGGAATTCCCAGGCTCCTCCATGCTTACCTTTCCTAGCAACATTAAACATGTCAGATCTACCTAAATTGATGAATTATCCTATTCACTATAGTTCGGGTTGGCCTCCAGTCCCTACTAAACTACCCTCAGACATTCCAATGTTTTAAGGGAAGATTGGTGAGGATCTAGTGGACCATGTCACCACTTTGCACTTATGGTATTCGTTGAAATCCCTTACCAATGATTATATTAGGTTGAGTTTATTTCAATGAACCCTAATTGCAACGCAGAAAAATGGTATATTGAGCTCACAGGGGGTAGTTTTGCTACTTTTGGTGAGTTAGCTACTATGTTCTTAAACCATTTTCAATTTCATGTCCGTTATGATGCCCGGACTAATCTCTTGGCCAATTTCCAGCAGGACAAATAAAATCACATTTCTGATCATATTCAGGAATGGAGGAGAAGGAAGAGACTCATCAAAGCCTAAATTCCAAATGAGTTCCTTCTAAAATGGTTTTTGAAAACTCCGCAACCAGAAATCTCAAAGGATGTATCCCTTTTAGGGGTATTTTCTTAGGAACAGGCTATTTTTATGGCTCAACAGTTAGAATTGATATATTCTCAGTCTGGGGTCCTTAATAAAAATTTTCCAGATGCTCCTCACTCCAAGCTAGATTTAGCCAAACGAAGCCTAGTCCTCATGGTGACAGACTTATCGATACGATCGATAGTGGTACGACTACCCTACTAAATCAATTACAGTATTTTTCTATGCAATATTCTCCTTCTGGTTAGGCTATGCCTTCAGTGCCAAATCCTTCTTAGCCCTTAACTATTATTTCCATTCAAGCTTCTAACCCCAAAGGAAATCAACAATTTGATGGGAAGAAGAAGAGACAAAATAATAAGAAGAAAGACAAGGATGGGAAGGGAAATGAAAACAGGTCCAAAGATCATGTTGGAGAGGGTAAGAGGGATAGTAAAAATAGTGTTGAGAGTTATGCACTGGAGACCATATTACTGACCCTTGACCAAAAATTCAGGATGATCATCGCTTGTTAGCTCAACAGGGTTCTTCTAGCTCCCAGGCTGTACTGAAAACCCCTTATCTCCAAGGGTAGTAGATGCTCGCTGGTGTGAATTCGAATACTGTAGCTCCCTCTCGGGGCAACCAGGAAGGGAAAAATTCATCAAATGTATACATGATGAGTTCTCACGCAGACATGACTACGATAGCTCGTAAATATGGTGAAGTTGAGTCTTCGAAAGGTGAAGGTGATCCTAATAATTTTGAGTCAATCCATATCAAGAGGCCTGCAGTTGAGCCTATACCTCAGATGATGAAAGGGTCTACAAAGCATACAACAATCAATCCTAATGCCAAGGCTTCCCAGAACTACTCGATTTTAGACTATCTGGCTCAAATTGCTTGTGTCATGTTTGTGTTAGAATTTCTCCAGTCGTGTCATGCACAAAGGAGTGCATTTTTTTCTGGCATTTGGGGTTGTTGATCCAAAAAAATCTCTTATGATCATATTTTATATGTCAACTTTCAAAAAGAGACTTCCTCATCGTATGGATTTTCAAATTAAGTCTACATATCAGAAGATCAATATCTTTTGAACAATAATCGATGAGGGTGCTTCTACGTGTGTGATTTCTATATCATGTTGGAAGGCTATTGGATCTCCTTCATATATCCCTTCTGCAAATCTTCTGTTTCATGGTCATTCTCATAGGCCACATGGCATTGTTCCAGCTTTACCCATCTGTTTTGGGCGTAAAATTATCAATATTGAGGTCAAGATATTTGATGCAAATCTATACTACAACCTTATATTGGGGCAAAAATGGATTTATGAGATGGATGTTATTTCTTCCTCATTATTTTTCATGTTGTGTTTCCCTCACAAAGGGAGAACTGTCACTGTTGATCAAATGGAATGTTCTCTTGTAGATCCAAATGCATCTTCTCACTTGATTGTTCCCTTGGTGAATGATACCAAGCAACTTGTTGAGAATTTGGGGGTTGGAATGTATACATCATTGATGGGTACTTTTTATCTTCCACCTCCTTCGGTTCATATTCATGCTATCTCATCCTCCAAGGTTCCTACTCGAAGAGAGTTATTTTGAACTCATTATTTTTAGGACCCTTGGAAATTACCTTCTCGTACTTCTACATTAGAGGAAGTTCAAGTGGGTGGAATGGCATTTCCTATATTTGTAGCTGAGATTTCTTATCAATCTATTTTTGACTCTGCAGACGCCATTATAGTTTCTCTTTCACCAGAGGAATTGGATGGAGATGTGGCTACAACATGGAATCTTATTTCATCTTCTTCTTAGGATTGCCTTCATACCACTTTTCCATTTGAGGAGGCCATCCTTGAAGCAATTACTGGTGTAGAGAGACCATGGGATGATTTGCATCATCGGTCCTATTTTCTATTGAACTTGCGAGAAGTTGAAACAGGTTTGTCTGGCCTTCAATCTTCTTGTCCTGTTCACCCAGTATTGAACCCCTTAGCACCGCCACAAGTTTTTGCTGAAGGGAATATGGTTGTCATTTCTACTACTACCCCAGTGAACATCTCCAGATATCCCAACATTATTGAGAATGTCTTCATTGGAGCTGAATGTTCCCCTGAAGAGAATCAGACTTACACTGATCTCTTTCGAGAATTTTGGGATGTGTTTAATTGGTCTTATGAGGAAATTCCTAGTTTATATCCATCTATTTTCCAACATGAGATCAAGAGCTATGAAAATTCTAAGCCTATTCATTTGAACCTTCATCTGTTCAACCCTAGGAAGGCTGCAACTATCAAAGCCAAGGTTGAGAAGCTGCTAAAGGTGGGTTTCATATGCCCTGTTCCATTAACTAAGTGGGTTTTGAATCATGTTCCTATGGACAAGAAACAAGGAATGATCCAAGTTTGCATCGATTTTAGGGATTTGAATAAGTCATGTCCTAAAGATAACTACCCCACACCATTTATAGATCATATTATCGATGAGTGTGTGGGGAATGAGATTTTCTCCTTCATGGAAGGTTTCTTGGGATATATAATCAGATCACTATCCGTTCTGAAGATCAACATAAGACTGCTTTTGTTTTCCCCCGGGGTACTTTTTCTTACAAAAATATGCCTTTTGGCCTTAAAAGTGCTGGAGCTACCTTTCAGCGGGCTATTTCCTATTCCTTCTATGACATAAAGCATATTATCAAAGCATATTTGGATGATTTAGCTACTCATTCTCATAAGAGAAATGGCCATCCTTCACACCTTTGTCAAGTTTTTGAATGGTGTCATTATTATAAAACCCGGTTGAACCCTAATAAGTGAATTTTCACCATCACATCTAGTTAGTTGTTGGGATTCATCGTGTCTACCGAAGGGATTCGGGTAGATCCCTTTAAGGTTGAGGCAATACTTCAGTTGCCTCCCCTATCTCCAATCCGTCAACTTCAAAGTATACAAGTCAAAGCCAATTTCTTATGGATATTTATCGTGAACTATGTCGATATTGAAAAGGGATTTATGAGGTTGCTAAAGAAAGGAGTACCATTTTTCTGGGATGACATTTTTCAATGCTCGTTCGATTCTTTGTAAAAAATATTGACCTCTGCTCCATTACTTAGTCCACCTAATTATAGCAGATACTTTCTCTTGTATATCCCTGTAGTAGAATCTAGCATTGGTATGGTTCTGGTTCAAGAAGATATGCTCTTTAATAGCATGTTGTATACTACCTTAGTCGAGGCTTGGTGGGTCCTAAACTCCGGTATTCTCCAATTGAGAAAATAGCTTTGGAAAATGGCCATGTTGTCTAGCGGCTCAAGAATTATATCCTTCTTTGCAAAGCTTATGTTTTGGAAGCAGTTAATCCATTTCAATTTGTTCTTAGTTGGCAAGTGATTGGGGGAAAGCACAATCAATGTATTGAAAATTTTCAAGAGTTTGACCTCGAATTCGTGTCTGCCAAATTGAAGAGGTCTTTGGTATTTCCGGAGTTGACTTCTGAGTTTCCCTATGGAGAAGAGATTTTTTATGAATATTTTCTCCCTGATGAACATCTTTTCCTCATTTCTTCACAGTTTTGTTGGTATGGAAATCTGATTGTTTATCTCCAGACTGCGAATTTTCCCTTAGCTTTTTTGAAATATGAGCGTCAAAAGTTGCGTCACTTAGCTAAAAATTATCTGATTATCGATGACACTGTATATCATTGGGGGGTCGATTTGATCCTTAGATGCTGCTTGACTCTCGAAGAAGCTGAAATTGTGCTAAAATATTTCCACAACAGAGCTTGTGGTGATCATTTATCCGGGCTTGCTACAGCCGAAAAAATCTTGCGTGAAGGATACTTTTGGTACTTGATTTTCAAAGATTGTATTGAGATGATCAAAAAGTGTAATCCTTGTCAAGTCTATGCTTGGAAGATGTGCACTTATCCAACTCCACTCTTTCCCGTCATCATTGTTGGCCCATTCACAAAGTGGGATATTAATTATACTACTTGTAACCCACCTTCAGCTAAGTGTCATAAGTACATTATTGTATCAGTAGACTACTTTACGAAGTGAGCTGAGGCTATGCCTACTTTTTTGAACGATGGTGAGACAACAACCCTGTTTCTATTCAACCAAGTCATTTCTCACTTTGGTATCCCCAAAGAAATTGTAACTGACCATGGAAGTCATTTTCATAACAGTATGATGGCTGAATTGGCTCTCAAATTGGGTTTTCTGCAGGAGCAATTATCTCCTTCTTATCCTCAGGCCAATGGGAAATTTGAAGCTATTAACAAGTCCTTGAATATTATCGTTCAACGGACATTGATAAATATAGATCCAATTGGCATGTCATTCTGTACCCTGCACTTTGGGCATACTAGATGTTTGTAGAGACTGCAACTGATTTCACTATGTTTCAACTAGTTTATGGGTTGGAATATATATTTCTTGTAGAATGCGAAATTCCTTCCCTTAAGCTGGTAGTTGAGATTCTTCCTAACACTTCTAGTCTCAAATAATGCCTTGTCCATTTATAACATCTTGATGAGCGGTGCTGACATGCAGCTATGATGAATGAGGCTCATAAGAAACAACTGAAGGTTCAGTAAGATAAGGTGGTCAAACCTAGGGTTTTCTCTGAAGGTGACCTCGTCTTGGTTTATGCCCGAGAGAAGGATTCTTTGGGGTAGGCAAGTTAAAATCCATGTGGTATGGCACCTTCATTGTCAAGAAGGTCCTCAAAAAGGTAGCTTATGCCTTGGTTGATTTTGATGGAAATGAGTTGGCGGAGCCCAGAAATGGGCTCTATCTGAAGAAGTATTATGCCTAGTATTTGACCTAGCATTTTATTTGTTGTATATATTGTATTTTTGTACATGTCTGTTTATCAATTTTTGGTGTGAATTTCATGATTTTGATCTTCTTTGACATGTATTTTTGGATGATATGAGTCATTTTCGCTTTGTCGATGGTGCTAGTAGACATACCCAAAACCTGGCTTCCGTGGCTTGTGTAATTCACTATCCATCCAATCAGTTGTTAGTCTCAAA
Organism: Pinus albicaulis; assembly: GCA_034641835.2. Lineage (NCBI taxonomy): Eukaryota > Viridiplantae > Streptophyta > Pinopsida > Pinales > Pinaceae > Pinus > Pinus albicaulis. The sequence goes on along the minus strand of CM076580.1, from coordinate 942,591,430 downwards.
GGGAGTATGCATTGGTCCTGATTCGAACAATGTGGCAGAATACACTGCAATGGTCAACCTAATATTGAAGGAAATATCTCTTTGTGTTGATTCGTTAGTAGTTTACTTGGATTCACACCTGGTGGTTTCGCAATTAAACAACACCTATCGTGTTAAAGACCCTTTTTTTCATCGATTATTTTTAGAGTGTGTTTTTTAGAATGTTCATTTAAATTTATTACGTTCATTCACATTCCTCGATATGATAATTGATTAGAAGACTCATTAGCTAATCAAGCACTTGATTGGCACATTAATCATTCAATACTTTAAAACTATCAAAAACATCCTTCATCATTGTACATTTGGGACAATCACATCATATAAAATCGCTATGTATATGTATATGTATATATATATATATCAGAGTGTTCAAAATATACAAAAATTGGACCATCATGTCCTACAAAATTAGGGCTTATGACTGATCATGTTTGTCATAAAAAATAATAATACAGTCATCTGATCAAATCTAAATCTGTCCCTGAGGGCCCCAAAATATGTGTTTTGGAAGAACACAATGGAAGTAGATACATGGCAGAATAACCACACTGAGTCTCTTAGTACTCCAACCACTCTCCTCTGGATAACCTCATGAAGATCTTCTATATCTACCATGGGTACTTGGAGAGTCAGACTCTCCAATTTTCTCTGGATGGCATGGATGGTTCTTCCCGGGTCTTCAGAGTCATCTGCCTCTCCTCTGCGGCGCTTATGCCTCGGGTAGCCCTCAGGCCTAATCGGTCCCATGTCTACATCATGATCATTAAAATTTTGTAAGTCATATTTTCCTATCAATTTTTTTTTTTATTTTCATATAATTTGAAAAATCAAAAGAATCACATAAAAAAAATCATTGTGCAATCTTAAAAATTGCACACCATGCCGCTCTGGGTGGAAGAACCAAATTAGGATGTGTTCTAAAATCCATCCAAGCATAGGGATAGTCCTCTACTGGGATGAATTTTTCTCCCCACTACTGGAAGAACTCATCATCCCATGTAGTCTGGGGAACCTCACTTCCCACCTGTCTCTTCATCAAGTCTACCCATATGGATATCCACAGATCACGTGGGCTACTGATGGTTGAGATGATCATGGGACGAAGCCCTGGGACTCTCTCAAAGAAGAATGTCAGTAGAATGGTACCATATCCAAATTGTTTTGTTTTGGCATGCCAAATAGAATTCAGTTGTTTCTTCAGATTTTCCAGTAAGACTGTTCACCAATCATAGAGGTTGGCCAAGAAATCTAATGCTAGACTCATGTGAGTTCATGAGGCTTGGTGAAGGGATGTTGACCCTGCCACTCTACCAATAGTAAAAAAAAGGATTTTCATGTACAAGTCTCATACATCTTTGATTGGGATCTATGTCCCCACCTTCTTTGCACCATCAACACACTACACCTGGACATAGTCATCTACATTAAGCCCTCTTGTGGCCTTACCATGCAAATCAACTAGTTCTCCCATCTGGGAAATTCTAGTTATGAAATAGATGTCTTCAAGTTCAATTCTCGATGACATCTGGTCTATACTAAAGCAGTATTCATCTGGTTCCCAATAATAAAAACAACATCTTGAGCAATCAAGCGTTCGTTTTCATATTTGGCATTTTGAAAATTTTCAACAATCTACATCGTCGGAGGATATCCAATTATTGATGCTCCTGCATGACTTCATTATCTATTTCTCTGTGATCTCTTTCCCTATAGTATATATTCATCCTGAACCATTTCATCAATTGACCCATTAGATATCAATTTTCAAATTCTACTCTTTGCATACGCGACTTCATTCGGAGACAGTCGCGTATATATGCGAGTTCCTCATGAAAAACCTGCATATACACAGAGGGTTTCAAGAAAAATCTATTTTCCTACAGTCAAAAATCCCAAAATTTTCTTGAAATGATAATAAAATTGACAAACAAGCAGAGTATGAGGCTTACCTAACTAGTTTGGATCGATTCGGTGGTCAGTTGCTCTATTTGCAAGAAGGGGTTTTTTTTTTCTCCATAGCTCTTTCTCCACTTTTGAACTACACAAATGACCAAATGTGAGTAAAAAATGCTTATTTATGCCCAGAATTTGAAAACAAATTGCAGATTTCATTTATTTCTATTTTTTGAATTTGTTTAAGGTTGTTTAGCCTTTTGGCTTGTAAGTGTTGGGAAAAGATATTTTCAGGTACATTCTGGTGATTTTGAGATATTTCCAAGTTTTCTTCGGTTCCATGACCGCTGAACTGTCATGGCAGGTATTTGATTCTGAACTGGCATACAGGCTAGGGAATTCACTTTCCATTGCACTTCTACACACTAGTCTCCATTTTGATCACTTGCCATAGGGTTGACCCCATCATATTATTACTATTTAGCCAATTTCAGTCGCTGATTTTTAAATCATGATATGATGGTAGAGCCATCCTTCACATGGGCTTCCTAGCTAGTTCCTCGCTAGCATTTGTCACCCATTCAATAATCTGTGCAGGCTTGGGAGTCCTCTTTAGTCCCATCATGACTTATGCGTTGAAGCTTCATTCTTCTTCTTCTTCGCTATCTTTATTCTGGCCATATACCTTAGAGGCTCCCATTTTGTTGTCAAGTTGTATTTTTGCATTGCATATTGACCACTTGTTTATCTTGGCCTTTAGCTTACTTCATTTGGACTCATGTTTAAGCCCTATTTTGACCATGTCTTTCTACACAAGTTTACCATGCAATCACTTAGCCTTTGCAACCTGACACCTTTATCCATGGATGGAACATCCCTTTGAGTGTCACTTACCAGTTTTTTCCACCTTGCATTGATCATAGGATTGTTCCTATCCTAGGAACTAGTGCATCTATTTTCCGACACTCTTTCTATCCATTGTACTATAGGAATTATTTTATTATTTTCCTAGATTTGAAATATGAAAAAGACAAAAAAATTAAATATTTGAAAAAGAGCAGGAACGGGACAATACTTCCATACTTGATGGCAACTACAGTGTCATTTGTGTCTCCCTTGATCAAAGCACAAAAAAGCTAAGTATTTTCTCCATTTGGGATGGCTTTATTTTTTGACTTAGGAGAAGCCATAACCTTGTTATCGAGTCATTATTCCCCTGATTGGTTCTCTTGCAATCATATAGAGGTTTTGTTTATGCCTCCTCCATGAAAACCTTATATAGAGTTATCATTTGCTGCCATATTCAAAATGAGTCGTGCTTTTGTTCAAGGGAAGTTAACCTGAGTCGGCCTTTCTGTAGTGTCTCTTGACTCATTTTTCAGTCGGCCATCCCAGTCTGTTAGTATCTTGTTCTATCACATCATCTTTTTGTGCCTTTGCTCGTGCTGGTTTGAGAAGGTCTCCATTGACTTCTTGCTGGCAGGTTTGTCTTTTATTGACTTCGACATATTTCTATAAAAGTAAACCTAGAGCTGCACTGTAGCCCTATTTACATCATTGATACGTGACCTTGCGCTCAACATTTGATCATCATCATGGGTGTTTGGCTGAGTGGTTTCCCTTGTGTTCGACTTCATCTTACATTATCACACCTGGGATTCGTGCAGTACCTTGATTTCCATTTGACACTATCGGTGGATATCTGTCCTCTTTGTCATATTTCATTATTGGTTGATTTAGAGGGTTTCTGCTGTGCACTAGCTATATTTTGTGCATGTCGAAAATGTACTTCAGGTTGGTTACTTCACTTTTATTTATCTGATTCCTTCCAAATCTTGGCCTGCGGGTTACACTCGCATTGGATTGATATGGGATGCCTTAATTCCATCCTTCCAAAAGATCTTTTTCCATCAACTCTGACTCATTTCTCTAGGAATAAGGTGAAGAGTCCTTTTGTCAGTACCTTAGGGTTTGCTGTCATTGGTGGCAGACTCCTTCGCTACCAACAGTGAGAATACATCAATGTATCCTAATTGGTAGATTCTCTCAAGTGTTTAACTTCAACTCATTTATTCGCACTTGTTAGATTGTATTGGGGCACCTTGAAACTCATTATCATTTTCGGTGGGTTGTCTCACGTTTGTTAATCGTATACATCAATGACCAGTAATCAAACTATTTATCACATGGCCGACCTCAGCTAATTTATTCCCATTGTGTATAATTGTGCCATGGTGATCGGTGAAGACCTCAGGTTTGCATCAACATGATTTGGTTCACTTTGTTAGCTCCTTTATTTTTCTACCAGGGACACCATCCACCCTTATATGTTGCAGTTTCATCACAGAAACATCTTATATGTTGGCACCCGAGTTGTGTGTGGTACCATTTGTTCCACCACTTATGATTTGATACTTGGAGATTCAGTTGTGACTTCAATGATTAGATATCTATGCAAAATCATTGATCATTCTTTAATATGTGATACTTGGATGTTATTTTGACTTGTACTTTAGGGTAGTGATCATATGATTCACTATGTACTTTAATTTTCAGCTATACTGGTATAAATATTGGATCTTCTCCATACTAGATATGCAGACATGCTTTTATTTCACTGATCATTGGTATGCCAGCCTCAGATATGAGCTATCTTTTTTATTTCTATCAATGGTTTTTGGTAGGTTGAAATCTGGTGAATTTCTCTCTAGTCCTCGCAAGCATCTTTCTATGCACATAATACATTTCAGTCATCATGTACCCCTTATAACCTCATATATTAGGGGGAAACGGTTATAGCATTGGCCTTAGGCATCCCTCCCATTTAGAATTGGTAAAGTTTCTCAAAAAATAATATTTTAAAATGCATACGCGACTCTGCCCAGTTTTTTCCGTGTGCACGTGCGGGTCCATCCATAGCTGACCCACATATGCTATTTCAAATATTAAAAAATATGTAATTTACCTATTATTGAGACAGGGTTTACGGTCTTTCCTATAACTTAACTACCCCATCGCATGGCCTAATTGTTCCACAATTGAAAAAACTGATTTGAGGAAGTATAAATACACCCCAAGGGAATGGCCTAAGGAAGGAAAGAGAGAATATTATTTATATTATAGCATGTTATAGCCCTGATCAAGTTTGATATTTCCCCTATGCCACTTACACTTCGCGGGTTTTAGGAAACCCTTGTTTCCTTGTGATGATCACCCTCATTCTATGTGACATCTTTATACACCATTTATGGAAGAAGCTTTGTGAGACTAGGGATGGACGAATCTGGACAATGGTTTTTCTCAAGGCCATGGTAGATCTCAGGTGATTTTTCCACTATTTTTTGTACATGTTATCAATAAAATAAGTGCTATCATATTCCTTATGTTCATGTGTTATGTGTCTCTTATACATTCTTAATAATCTTGAATGGTTTATATCATGTTACCTTTATGAGGTTATATATGCTAATATGATAACATCTAGGACATATATGTTGTACAACTTGTTTTGGTGCTTTTTCTTGAGTGATTTGCAGGTTCTGGAGCACGAGGAGAAGCAGAGGGTTTTCACCCTATGAGATAGACCTCAAACGAATAATAAACGTGTAAGGTCCACAATCCTCATTTTCTAGTTTAAAGCATAGAAATTTGTAATTAGAGTCTTTCTTGTGATGACATTCCATCCGCTCTGTTAGGTTCCTCAACCTAAGGCCTTAGAGTAGCTTTGCCCGTAACACCCATGACCTTGGTTTTTATTTTATTTACATGAAATATCAACCAGGGCTTTTTACATGATATGATAGTATTGTGTGGGACCCATTATAGGGGTAGGGTATGCTACTAATGTATTTGAGTCAGGTAGCTTTGTTATTCATGTTTTGGATTTTTTCAATGCTTGTTAGTAGGCATATTGATAGACTCATTTAATGTATAATGGTTATAAAAATATTTATTGAATGTTAGCATGGAATGAGGGTTTCATACCTGTAAAAATTAGCATTTTGATTAATGCTACGCTATAAGGAAAGCTTGGGAAAATTCCCTAGAAATTGCGTAGAAATTATAAGTCTCAAGTATTACATAAATCAAACTTGTTGCTAGTGCCCAATCAAACCTTGGAAGATTTTTTGTATCTAGGTTGGATGCATTTTAGCAAATGAGAATATATTTGGAGTCCAAAAATTTGGGTCATTTTCACTTGTGCACTTTTTTGAAAGAAATAGATTTGAAATAATTTGGATATGTTGTGTAGGAAGTGACTAAAGGTGATATATAGTGTGGCGCCCATTTGGATTCCCAAAATATTGGAGTCAGATCTCACATGAAACCTCGACAGGGGGCTACTTAGAGAATAATTGGCACTAGGTCATATCATCTCGTAAGCGAAGGATGTATCTGAAATATAAGAAATTTCCATGGTTAGGGTATAGTGAAAACTTATGGAGCCCTATTTTGGGGTAGGTATGGATAGGGGCCAACTCCAAATATGTTTTTCGAGAAGTGGTATTATTAGGGTTTGGAGTCTGAGGAGGTTTTCAAAATTTAAAAACTAGTGGACACCTAGATGTCCTTTAAAATCCGATACACAAGAATTCACTACATTACATGAAGGGGCCAAGGTTAATGGGACTTGAAATGGTGGATGAGGTGGAAAGTACCATGGATTTAGGACTATGGATACAAATATGCCATGTTGTTGTTGTAGATGACATGGAAAGGCCATGTGGGTCTCACATGGGTGCAATGTGGCAACATCTTGTTGATGTGGCAACAGTTAATTGGAAAATATTTGAAGGGGAATAACTTTCAATTTACGAGGAAAATTAAGGTAAAATTTATATTATATATCATTTTTTAGGATTCAACTATGTTAAGTAAGAATTCATCTATGACTCTTTCCCTAAGAGGTAGCGGTATCTGAGTAATTTCTTGTGATTTTTGAATGGTCCACTTAGCACTCATTGCATCGGATTATGCTCACACATGTGAAGAAGTGGGATTGAAACTAGTGAAATGAATTACATAGAATCAACCATCACTTCTAGGGCTTGACAATGAAAAATGCTTGATAAACCAGATGCAATGGTGTTTTCCAAAGCTAATTCTACAAAATTTGGTGAAGAATGAATTTTGTAACCCCATCTTCATAGCCTGACCATGGAGGACAAATTAGTTGAAAGTAACACCTTCCATCAACATGGGAAGTCCAATGGGATGGGAGGGAGCATAAATCATTGTTATTGAGTGGGAATTTCATAAATCGAAATGAAAGGGCCTAGAAGGATGATTTTAGGGCTTTGTTATAAGGTGTAACATCAAGTTTCCCAGGTTCAATGCTTGGACAAGATGAGTTCAAGAAGATATGAAATTAAATTTTAAGTTTCAATAGTGAACCTAGTCAGGCTCGAGTATATGATGGAATTTAAGTCTTAAAATTAATATCTAGGCATGCATGTCTAATTATGTGAAATTATTTGGTTGTATATAAAAACACACTAATTTTTCTGGAATATTGACATGATTTTGATGTCGTAAGATAAACATGAAATATGGACGTTTTGGACGATAAATAGATCCCATAGAGTATCTCCATTGAATTGCGAATGTTTATGAATGAGTGATGTAACCATAACTATGAGGGGAAAAACTATTCACTTATCTCTTACATGTTTAATTTTTTTATTTAATGTTTCAAGAAGTTTTCATATGTTGAGGAATGATAACATACGCATGATAAAAAATTCAAGATATGAAATAGCTCAGAGATGTTTTTCCAATGAATGTATATTAAATAATGATATGCTAGATGCATGAAGATATGATAGGTGAATACCATAATGGATGTGCATGCATTAAGACTTTGGGTAGTATATTTTCATGACATGTTTTAGGTGACTAATAGTGTTTAATGGAGAACATGTAACCAACAACATGTTGATAGTGTGATTTGGAAATCCAATGAAGGTGTTGCATGCAGTCATTTCAAATAAATAATATCGAATATAATATGATAATTAGAAAATGGTACATGTGACCCTATGCATGCTAATATTCATGTTTTGATAGTGTTGTGAGGCACTTCCCCTTGGGTTTTGTTGTGGAAGGTTGGATCCCTAAAGGGAGTAGTGTAGGGATAAATATTTTTGTGGGGGAGATGTTAAGAGTAACTAGATCTGTAAAGGTTGATTAAAATCCTATAAATCATAGGACTTTGATACATCCTTAGTCAACCCTAGTTGGATACCCCAGAAGGATATTGGCATAACATGAGTGACTGTTGTGATCAAAGAAAGAGGTGCACTACCTTAGGTCATGTTGGATAATGGGGGGGTGTGAGACTATTGGATAGAGATTGTTGAGAGTAGAGGGGCCTATGGCTAAGAGAAAATAAAAATTTTGCTACCATTTGGTGCTTTTCTCTAGATAAGTGTTCTAAGAATGATTTATTATGACTCTTGAATATTATGAACACTTAAATTATTAATCAAATGCATGATTAAGTGCATGATATGTGTATATTCATGTGAGATTGTATGAAGGAATTATCATTCTCCAAGATATCTGTACTAATATAATGTCTGTTGAGAAAATTAAATGCATAAGAGTGTAAAGGGAAGGGACCTCATAACTATTACAAGGAAGAAAAGCTCACGAAAACTCCATAAACCTAAAACAACAACCTGTAATGTAGAGAGAGATGAGGGATCATCCCCTGAAGCTCTCTAAAAGACAAAAAAGTTCCATCTTGAGTTATTTATAGGGGTACTAGAATTTTGATGTTATTATAAACATTGGAAAAGACTTTTACTAGAATATTTTGCATATATTAGTGACAGACACACTAAAAACCATAACTCATGTGATGTATTTTGTCGTTGACTAATGAATGATGTGTAGATTGGATGCTTGCATGCATTTATTTTCATTGTGGGCATCATGTTTTTGGGGTTTGATTGTTTACTTTGAGCATGTACATGCTACTTTGTGTTGTTGTATTGTATTGATGTTGTGGTATTATCACTATTCTTGTTGTGTAATATTCCTAAATTAGCATGCAGCTAATTAGAATATTAAAATCTGATTTTTCTTCTTAGTTAGAAGAATAAGAGCGTAGGGAGACCCATAAATCTCTTAATAGGAATAAAACCACTCCAAATGTGAATGGAGGGCATCAAAAGAGTTGGATAAAGCTCCCCTATGTGTGAAAAATGGAAGAAGCATGTGGAATGGGTCAACTTTGACCAAATCAATAGTGCTTGTATGGAGTAGTGGACATTAAAAAAAAACAGTTTTGGAGGGAGATAATTTACATCGAAGTAGTACCTTTAACGAGTGGGGCCGAGGGTGAGGAAGCTCACCAAGAATATAAGGAAGAGGATGGCAGGCATTGTGATCATTTTTTTCGATTATTATTTGATTGTCGTTTATTAAGACTTTTGGCTATCTTTAGTTGTTTAGCTAATATTGTAGTGCTATTTAGCACAAGGGTGTTCATGAGCGGGAATCCCACCTTCATCCTTGGGGGACTTAGAGTGCCTACTCAGGAGAAGTTATTGAGAATTTTTTCCACATCTTGGCATTTGGCCAAGCTACAACTTTCTTCTACAATGTAGATTCTATTTAGATATGTGTTGAGTTACAGGGTGCAGCAGAGGAGGATGTATTTGGGTCATTCCTGAGCTTGTCTTTAGTGGAGGAATATTTCTTTCCATTGGGAGATCATTAAAGAAGGTCCTTGTGCTTCATATCATATTTTGGCATCAGGCCAAGGCAAAATCATCCCCTACAGTGAAATTCTAGTCCATGGATGTGTTATTTTACTGAATTGTTGTAGGGGTGAGTTTGGTGCTCCATTTGAAGTGTTTACTTTCCATTAAAGGTATCAGCCCTTCATTCAAAGATTCTATTGGAGGAGTTCCATTCAGATCTACATCAGTTTCAACCACATCCTCTTTGTGCTTCAGTTGTAGTGATTCTTCAGTCCTAGGGCTTTAGATTCACCATTTGTATTTGGTGTATTTCTAGAAACCCTTCCCGGGTTATCTAGGAAATGTGTATGGGAGCATAAAACTCCATTTTTAGCCTTGTATGAGCATGGTATTATAAGATCCATTTATTTATATTTTCTAGCTGTAGTATTAGCCATTAAAACTATGTTGTGCTTGCTTCAGTATTTTTTGTAACAGTGTATTACATGTTTTTGGTGCATTTTGGGAATTGGAGGCTTCTTTTTCCTATCTTGAAGGATTTAATTCCCAATATATTATACTTATTTATTGTTGTTATACATAATACCATGGATCTATCATTTGTCTCACATTTAATGTGTTAACATTTGTTTCTATTTCCATTATTGTGAGCTATATTACTGCTTTCACCATTTGGGAATATTATGGTGGTATCATACCACAATATTGGCTCAACCTATGAAGACATTGCATCTATGTTATCAGAAGAATAAGAATCTTCTCACAGAAAAGAGAAATCTTACAGAAGAGACAAAGGCATGTGTCCATTATTTGGAGAAATGGAGGGAAAGAAGTTTTCATAACTTCTTCTCCAAGCTATGCATGACCTTAACAGAGAAATCAATGGAATGAGGTGGGAAATACATGAAGATCCCTAAAAATGATTTACACATGAAGAAAGCTCCATTTCTTCATATTATGGGTGTGATAATTCAACCATACAATCATATCTATAATGCTCTACCATGCCTATGTTCATAGTAAGGGAGACGGAGGGAGGAGATGTACCAAAGGCTGATACTCTTGGTGACTATATTCAAGAGTATGAATCTCAATATTAGAGGTTCAAAGATCATCTAAACATCCAAGGGTTTTTCAAGATCAAGGAGGATAGAATACCTAGCAATCATAATAGAAGCAAGAGGTGCAAGCATCATGATTTGGGTAGATTCTTCCTATCTACTTTTGGTGGGTCACCTAATTGCGCAGCTAGGGCTTGGGTGAATGAGCTAGACACCTATTTGCAGCAGCACCAAGTTTAAGAAGAAGAAGCCATTAGAGTAGCAACACATATTGAAGGTAAGGCTTATGCCTGGTGGTTTTATGAAACTTCTTTTTTGAATCATGTAAATGTGTCTACTTATGCAAAGTTCACTAGGAGGTTAGTGAAAATATTTGATGAAAAAAATTCTGAAACATCCTTGGTTGAGGTAGCCAAGCCTAAACAAAAAAAACCTTTGCATGAGTTGGAAGTATCCATAGACCCAACTCCATTCCAGAATGATATTGAGGGGGTTAAAAACTTGTAGAATACCTTGCTAGAGGCAAGATCCCCACTTCAGAAAGAGCTCTATTCTCAAAAGGAAGACATGGAGATATATTTTTCAAAAGAGGACCAAATCAAAGAGCCTCTGAATGATGATGAGGTAAACTCCATTCATGATGAAAGGGGAGAGAAGGCAAGAGGTAACAATTTTGCCACATCAAGAGCATATATAGTACCTCATGAAGAGGGAGATGGAGCAATTTCTCCAATAAGAGGAATTCATGTACCCTTGCAATAATTTCCAACATTGATAAATTGTGAGACCTTGTAGATGAAAGGAGAAGATAGGGAGTATGGCCAACATCATATGATTAGGAGCACACACCCCTATCTATTTCAAAAGGTTGATACACAAAAGAGGCAGATTTATTTGCACAGTGAAAGCAAGGACCAATCAATCCACTCATATATGAATTCTACTCTTGAGATTTATGTCTCATTAAATGGAGGCATTCCACCTGGGATACCACCAGATCAAGAGATGATGAGAGATACGTCACATATGGTTGCACCACTCATAGATTCCTGGAGGGTGAGAACCTTGGGAGGAATTTACACATCATAGAGAGACTGGGGTAGGCTCAAGGAGGAGGGATACATTCTCCCAATATCAGTATTACCCACTCTCACCAAACATCTTGCACTAAGAGAACATGTTTCAGGGATGGATGGCACCATCAGGGTGCAAGGAGACCACTCCATGGATATAGAGAATGAGAATATGCTTCCACATTGGGAGGGATCTTCCATATCTGGTAAAGGTTGGTGGCCACTCATGCTTACATTGGCCAAACTCAAAAAAAATTTGATGGTTGATAGCTTCTCATGGAAAGCTAGCCTCCAAAAAATCCCACCTTCACTAAAGCATCAGAAGCTGCAGGAGGAGCAACAGAGGCAAGATTGCATCATCCCAGTATATGAATTGATGGGAGATGTCAAATAAGGGAGAAACAACATGGCAGGTTCTTCACATGATAGATCAACAACACTTTCATTATTGAGTATTGACCCTTATTTGAGATCCTAACTGTTAGTGGAATACTCCAAGGATCTCTTTTCATGCAGAGTGCTTGATGTCCAATTATCTGATGGGAGATATGTAGCGAGAGATGGCATCATTTATTTTCAGAGTAGGATATTCTTGACTAGAGCTTCTAATCTCAAGGAGAAACTACTAGATGCAGCATATGAGGGTTTTCTCTCCAAACTCACTAGTTTTATAAGAGTATACCGTGCTATCCTGGAGGGATTAATTTGGGAAGGCTTCAAAGAGGATATGTACCAACATATGAGGAGATACATCGATTGTTTGGAGGATGAGGAGAGACATAAATATTTGTTAGAGCTATCAAAACCACTTCCTTTCTCATTGGGAGTGAGAGGAGGCCCATCTATGAGCCACCTTACTAGCCTGAACCAAGTACATGGTAAATATTGTATTTCTACCCCTCATGATTCATTTACTATGTATTTGTATTTCCTAACCATTCATGTGCAAGGCATTGCTCCAAGATGGGTACTCTTTCTTCTAGACTTCATGGTCTACTTGAGGCCATAAGCAGTATTGATGATGGTTGCTCCCTAGGACATCTTGGGGATATGATAACTTATTCAGGGTGTCGTCAATTTGCACCATACATCATACACCTTCTCCAAGAATGTGAGAAGATTGGGGCAGCAAACAAGTGGTTTGGAAACCACTCATCATGCCATATTATGATTTAGTTAGGTGAAAAATTGTGCTAGTTGCACTTGAGGGACCATTTTACTTCTCCATTACTACACATGGAAGCTAGCATGACTTTGATTTTGATCCCATATGTTGATGATGTTCTCATTATTGTTGGGAACATGATTGGAGGGATGACACATTGGTTGGATGTGTCGATTGGGAATGAAAATTCCCACACTTCTTCATGCTTCAAGAGGAGAATGGGAAATTATATGGCTTCTACAACATATCACTTGTTTCTTTATGAAGTGAGCCATATGATTGACATAAGTCTTTGGGTGAAGCCTCTCATGAGCATGTGGGAGAATTTTTTCTATGAATTACCATTCTAGAGGGTGACTCATTTTATATGGATGATATTTTGGAGATTGGAGCTTCACATGGGAATGAAGGTTCCCTACATTTTTCAAATCTATCCTTTCAATTTCTCGAGGACAAGAAAAATCTGGATGGGAGGATTGTAACATTCATAAATTAGCATGCAGCTAATTGGAATATTAAAATCTAATTTTTCTTCTTAGTTAGAAGAATAAGAGGGTAGGGGGACCCATAAATTTTTTTAGTAGGAATAAAACCACTCCAAATGTGAATGGAGGGCATCAAAAGAGCTGGATAAAACTCCCCTATGTGTGAACAAGGGAAGAAGCATGTGGATTGGGTCAACTTTGACCAAATCAATAGTGTTGGTATAGAGTAGTGGACATTCAATGAGGGACAATATAGTTTGGAGGGAGATCCTTTGCATGGAAGTAGTGCCTTTAATGAGTGGGGCGAAGGGTGAGGAAGTTGACCAAGAATATAAGGAAGAGGATGGCAGCCATTGTGATCATGTTTTTGTATTATTATTTGATTTTGGTCTGATAAGACTTTTGGCTCTCTTCAGCTATTTAGCTAAGATTGTAGTGTTGTTTAGCACAAGGGTGTTCCCAAGTGGGAAATCCACCTTCATCCTCGGGGGACTTAGAGTACCTAATCAAGAGAATTTCTTGAGCATTATTTTCACATTCCTGTATTTGGCCAAGCTACAACTTTCTTCTACAGTGCAGATTCTGTTTAGATATGTGTTGAGTTGCAGGGTGCAGCAGTGGAGGATTTATTTTCATCATTCCTGAGCTTGTCTTCAGTGGAGGAAGCTTTCTTTCCATTGGGAGATTAGTAAATAAGGTCCCTGTGCTTCATATCATATTTTTACATCAGACCAAGGCAACATCATCCCGTACAGTGCAGTTCTAGTCCATGACTACGTTATTTTAGTGAGATGTTGGAGGGTTGAGTTCAATGCTCCATTTGGAGTGTTTACTTTCCATTGAAGGGATAAACCCTTCATTGAGAGAGTCTAATGGAGGAGTGACATTTATATCTACATCAGTTTCAGCCACCTCCTCTTTGTGCTTCAGTTGTAGTGATTCTTCATCCCTAGGGCTTTAAATTCACCATTTGTATTTGGTGTATTTCCAAAATCCCTTCCTAGGTTATCTAGGGAATGTGTCTGGGAGCATAGACCTCCATTTTTAGCCTTGTATGAGAATGGTGTCATCATATCCATTTATTTACATTTTCTAGCTACAGTATTAGCCATTAAAATAGCATTTTTCTTGCTTCATTATTTTGTGTAATAGTGTATTACATGTTTTGGGTGCATTTTGGGAATTGGAGGCCTCTTTTGCCTATCTTGAGGGATTTGATTCCCAAGATTTTATACTTATTTATTGTTGTTATACACAATACCATGGATATATCATTTGGCTCACATGTAATGTGTTAACATTTGTTGTTAATTCCATTATTGTGAGTTATATTTCTGCTTTCTCTATTTGGTAATATTACACGTTGTTTCTTCTTTCCTTTATTGGTTTGTCTTGGTTGGTTTGTTGGGGGCGGGAAAGGAAATAAAAGGGGGATCATGAAAAATAGCTAAATAAAACTATTACACAGTAATTTGTCACCGTCCCTAAAATCCATATCTCGCCCAATGGAGGGTCATTTCCATGACCTGTGAGAAGTTTCATGCCTTGCAAATACCATCATTGCATCCCTTTGCATGAGGACAACATTCCTTTTGTTGATCATTTCCTGAGCAGACCCCTAAAAACACATGTTTTTGCCTTGGTGTTGATAGCCCGTTATGTCCTCGTGCCAATGAGGAACATTAGCACTGAGCCCATGCCAGTTGGTGTTCTGTCCCAGTTAAGCACCCACGCCAATCTGCTTATGGAAATTTTTAAAAAAAAAGAGGCGAATTTTCTATTACAACAACTTCGTCGATGAGTCATGAGGAGTGGTTTCGACTGAATAACCACGACCTTCCTCCTTTGGCCTCTTGTTTCCACCTTATGGGGAACCTCCCAAGGGATAAGGCCTTCCTTCCACTATTGTAGGGATCCCAACGTCCTCCTCTCCTCTATAAATATAGCCATCTTCCATTGATGAAGGGGCTGAATGGTTGAGCCTTCAAGAGCTTACATAGCCTAGAGAATGTTGCAAGAGCCTTGATAGTCCTCATAGAGCCAAATCAGTACCAAGGAGATTATTATCAAGACAACCAAAGAGAGAGGCTTGTCCCATTCCTGACGAGCTTTACCGAGACGTATTCCACTATCGACCCGCTGAAGGAAGATCCAGCGTCAGAGCGTAGGTTGTATCTTTCTTTGTATTAATTAATGATAAGTGAATTTGGTTATGGTTCCACTCTTATTGTTCATTCTGATCATGAGTTGTGTCTTCTCTGACTGATACATAATTGCATATATTGGGTTTTACACTTGTGTGTTCGTCGTGTTTCTTGTATGTGCAGGTGTTTGATCGTGCCAAGCAGGAGAATTGTGATTTGCCGGAGCAAGGAAACGCGAACGCTATCTTCTCTACGAACAACAGCGTTGGACTTAAGGTAGGCCTTATTCGCAGTTTGGTCTATTACAATTAGGAACTTGTTCCTTAGCATGATATGATTGTTGCTAGACCCGATCTGGGCTAGTAGGGATCGCTTCTGTCCGCAGAGGGGATTTACCTCTACAACAAATTAGCGACTCCATTGGGGAGACATTGATTGGAGTTTGTCTTGTCTTTTCAATTGATTTTGGTATTTGTCTGCTTTATCAGCTCTTTTGGTTCACTTTTTTCTAGTGCAAAACCTCTGTTCAACCCCCAGAGGATTAGATCTGACCTCTGCTTTTCCGAATTTTGATATTTTCATGGTTGGTTTGATTGGCGCGGTTTCCAGCCTGACAGTCGTGCCCATTGGCGCAGGTTGCCAGTTCATCACTCGCGCCATCCCCTTTCTGGCATGGATTAAAGCTATAAATTCACGCTAGTTCCTGTAGATGCTAGGGTTTTTCCCTTGTTCAGAAGTTTATTTTGGTCAGTACTTTTCTTCTAGGTTTGTTTTAGATTTTGCTTGAAGTGGTGAGTCTGGTTTTGGTTGGGTGAAATTCTTTGTTTTTTCATTTTAAGGCGTTGGCGCTTGTTTTCAGTTAGCAACCTATGCCAATTTTCCATTGGCGCTAGTTTTCAGTGAGCAAGTCGCACCAGTTGGTGCTAGTTGTCAGTAACAAAGTCGTGCCAATTTCAGGGTGTGTGAAAATTGAGATTTTTTTCCTAAATCCTTCACCAATGTGTCTTTCCCTTCCGGTCTTTCTTCTGTATGAGCATAGATTACATTTCTCATTGTTTGGAATGTCTTATTTCCATGATATATTGATGTAAAAGGGAATGAATGCCTTGTTTTGATCTCATGCTTTGGAAGTCCTCTTTGTGTTTGACCTCATATGTCTTGTCGCCTTTTGAGGAATTTCGTTACAAAGTGTTTAAAACAACGATTGCATTCTTAGTGTTTGTTTGCCATTCATCCTTCATTAAGAATATTTTCGTTCATTTAGTTTTCATCTCATAGTTTTATTTTCGTTAAAATGCATTAGATCACATTGCATTTAAAAGTGTTTTTTTAGATCCATCATTGAACTTAGATTACATTGTTCAATGATTGAAAGCTAAAAATCACATCGACTGCATTCTCCTTCATTAAAAGCATGCATTAAGTAGATTCTCATTTCATCAAAAAATGCATTGAGTGCATTCTTATCATTTGAAAATACAAAGGGAAATTTTGCATAGATTACAATTGCATGGTTTTCAAAAAGAGGATTTTGCATAGATTACATTGCATAATTCGCATCATTGAATGTTTTAAATTACTTTTGGATAGTGAAAGTCATCTAGTTTGGAAAAAGTTTCGTTTTCAGTATTGTTGCTTGTTGCATCATTGTTTGAAGCTATTCCCTTAACTAGATAACATTCATCGAATTGAAAGATTTCTTTTCTCATACAGCTGCATATCGGAGATTGTCAGATGACATGCGGTAGGGCCTTGAAATTGAAACATAATTGAAGATCAACTCTAAAATTTATTCAATTTACCTTAAGGCAGCATTGAAACATTAACAAAATATTTAGAGGTCTAGGCTAGTGACATGTTCTGGCGTCGTTAAACCTAGTAGCTTTCGTTCGCCTCTTGGCTTTATATAGTGCTAGTATGGACTTGTGCTCCCCATACCGTCGCGTATATAAAGGGGGACCCCACTAGGTTGCTATCCTTTATCCGTAGGAAGCTGAGTCTGCCGCCTTATAACCGTGATACACCGAGCACAGCATTCGGGGAGATTTCCTGCACTTACATTAAGTCCTTGGTTGATTTCTCTTTCATTTTGAAACCAAGGTGTATATTGCAATTCACAAATATCTGGTACACCCTTTGCCTAGATTACCAAAGTAGCCATTTCGATCTTTTCTGACTCATTAAATTTGAAAAGATCATCAAGCGCTTATCCTTTCACGCTTGTTTCCAATCTGAAAGCAATAGAGTCACCTTTTTTCTGTTTCTCAACTCTTAAAATATGAAACAGCAGAGTTTTGTTTCAATGTTTTAAAATTTAACTGCCCATGAAATATTCCTGGTTAAATTTAGTTTCCTTAGGGTGTTGTACTAAAGTTGTTTCTGATGGAAAATTTTCCGGAGTTCACCAACCAAGAAATCCCCTCCGATGGGAATCTAGGTCATTTTCCTCCTTTTGGGAATGTTGGTGCTCCTTACATGGCAACGTTGTCCCTTCCTTGGTTAACTGTCGGGTTTCTTGTTTGGTTGTTTTCAACCTCTGTGGTCCTAAATGTCCCGGCTACTGTTCAATTAGTTCCTCCACCTGAAAAAAAATCATGTTGATTCCGAGGTGGACCTCTCCCCTTCTTCGCCTGTTTCTGCATCCTCCTCTTCTACTTCGCCTGGTGAAAATATGGATTCGAGTAACCAGGTGGCTAAGAAGAAGAAGAAGAAGACAAAGAAGAAGAAGTCCGATAAGAGAGAGGCTAAGGCTGCAGCTACTGATTCCAAAGCACCTCCTCTTGATAAAATTTCCAACCCTCCACGGAAAGTCAAGTTCCCTTGCATGTTCTGCATGGGAGACCATCTTCTTCGAGACTATCCTGGCATTCCCAAGGTGCTCGAAGTATGGTCCAACGGTCGCCCGCCATTGTCTTTGGCTTCTAGGAGTCAAGTTGGGGGCACGTCTTCAACTGGTGCTAGTAAGGCTCCTAAGAAGCAAGTTAAGATTACCAATCTCTGTAAGTTGTGTGAAGGGCACCATGCCATTCACCTTTGTCCATATATGGATGAAGAAAAATGAGTTTTCGACAATTTAACTGGTTCTACACCATGCCTTCCAGCTGGTTATAATCGGCTTTCTTTGAGTCCTCCACTAGTTGATCCTATGATTGGTCAAGAGTCATCCTTAGCCAATCCCGCTCCCATAGAAATTCAAATTCAGGAATCCATTCTCGACCAACCATTGGTTGTGGGATCGGTTGAGCTCTCCCCTTCGACGGTGCACCAGGTATTTTCCGTCGAGAGTGGATCTCATCCCCCTCTGGTTCTTCTTGTTTCTTCAGATTCTTTAGATTTGGAGAGGGATTCTCCTGTCCCTGTACCTCAAGAAGCTGCTCCTCTGCCTCCCGTGATGGAGGTCCTAGAGGATACTCCTCCTGCCTTCGAGATGGAGTTCATGGAGGATGCTCCTTCTTCTTCCCTAACACCAGGGGAAGACCATCTCGGTTCGATGGTAGCCCCTCCAAGTAGTTTGGTCACTTCCTTTTACCGGAGTCGATTTGCAGGATACCACCTTCCGTCTTATGTGCCTTTTGAGATAATAGCACAAACCTCTGGTCTGGTCATACCTAGCACTGTTATATATGAAGGTGCGTCTGTTAGTATTTTATCCTCAACTACTTGGCAAGCTTTCGGTTCGCCGCCACTTGCACCCGTTATGCAGAATCTGTTGACATTTAACAGAAGAACTAGTCAACCATTAGGGATCCTTCCAAGGTTACCTGTTACTTTGGGAGGTAAAAATTTCCATATTGATGTGATGGTTGTTCCAGGCCCCTTGGATTTCAATCTGCTCTTGGGGCACGATTACACCTATACCATGGGAGCGCTTGTCTCCTCCCTTTTTCATGTGGTCTGTTTTCCGCATGAAGGACGGATCGTGACCATTGATCTGATTTCGTTCTTTGGTCCTAATATGGAAGCTAGATCGCCATCATCCCTTCCTGGTTTTTATCCACTCGTTGTATCTGCCCCACCGCAGGTCAACTATGTGGCTACCTACCCCATGCTTGTACCCAGTGCTGTTGCCGTTGTGCATCAGGTGCTGGGGGCATTGGGTTCTGACTTCCAGGATCTTTTCCTTCCATTGGACAGGAAACTCTTGGAAGCGAGGAATTATTGTTCATCATGATGAGTTTTCTTTGGAGCAGGGTTCATTTTCTTGTGTCAAGCTCCTTAAAAAATGAAACAAGCTCGTCAGAGCAGAGTTCCTTGTCTTGTGTTAAGCTCCTTAAAAAATGAAACAAGGTTTTCAGAGCAGAGTTCCTTGTCTTGTGTCAAGCTCCTTAAAAAATGAAACAAGGTTGTCCAATTAGAGTTCCTTGTCTTGTGCCAAGCTCCTTAAACCATGAAACAAGGCGTCGTGAGGATAGTTCTTTTAATGTGTCAACCTCGTTAAAACAATGAAACACTTTCCTGTTCAATTTGAGTCTTTGATAAGATCTCGTAAAATCCCAGTCGAGTCTTTTTCTTGATCTCGTAATTTGAACCTTCACTCCATCTGCCTTTCATATGGATTGAAGCTTGGGGGGCATGTACCTTGAATTGAGTCACCATGCTGGGGGCATGCTTACTTTTTCAAGCATAGTTTATTTCTATTTCAAGCTTGTGTAAAAATGAAACTGGTTTCAAGCATAGTTTATCTTTGTTTCAAGCTTGTGTAAAAAAGAAGCCAAATTCAAGAAGAGTTTTTTAATTTCAAGATTGTGTAAAAATGAAACCATTCCCATTTAACCTCTTGTGATTTCCATTTTATCAGCCTATTTTTTCCATATGAGCCTTGGTTTTCTCACTCCATCGTCATTATCTTCTTGGCCGATCGTATGCCTTCACTTGCTTGTTTTACCCATTCCTGAGGAACCGCTGCGATGATTGGTCTTGTTAGCCAGCCTCTTAACCTTTATTTGTTCATAGAAATTCCATCGTTACCAGAACCAGTTGCTTCCCTTTATACCACTCATTCATCCAGGAGGAGTCATCCTTCAGCTCTTTTCTGACTCTATAAATATGAAAATATTGCCGAGTCGCTTTTCATTTTGATATTGTTAAATTGGTTGCGAAACGAAATCTACCCAGTATACGTTTACCCCTTTTTTGGGCTGGGATAGATTATTTATGAAAAATGAATACCCTGGCCTATCGCGACTAGGAGGTTTTCTCAGACATATTTTTCTACCTTTTCAGATCTGAGAAACTATTTACGAAAAGGGACTGCTGGAGTTTACCTTTTTGTTGTCTTTTCAAACTCTCTAAACATGAAAAGATGCTGAGTTCTTCCTTTGTCAGACTTGTTAAACCCTGATGACATCAGATTCAGTCGTAAAGACGATATTCGAGTTCCTCCTTCCTAGGGCTCGTTAAATGTGTGAGCATGGATTCGTCCAAAGGACGAACTTATATGACAAGCATATGGTATCCTCTTCAAGCTTGTGTAAAAATAAAGAGGTACTCGGCAGAAATGGTGGCAAAAATGGAACCAATATCATCGTCGTGTCGGCAGTATGTCGCTCTTGAACATGGCACTTGTCTGCATTCGTGTCGGGTTGGGGACATCTCATCTCGTTTTCTGCTTGCTTCCGTGGGTTTGGGTAATCCCTTTTGACCTCTCATCTGCTCTTTGCCTCGTCATCATGGCCACTAATCTTTTGATGTCAAATACTGCCAAATCCAATGTCATGCCGCCGATATGTTCAAGAGAAGTTGTCCTCTGCAAAGTTTCAACCCCCCTCTGATTCTCATCTGATCCTGATTCACAACACATTATGTTCCTCTGTCTCGTGTCGATGATGTGGGAAACACTATGGCCCACCTTCGATCAAGGTCACTTCCTGTCGACTTCAGCTCATTATCTGGGAAGCTGATCTAGTGACTCCCTTCTGGTACCTTGGAGCCTGCATGCCTCAATGGTAGGTTCTTCACATTCAATGTGAGGTTTTCATAATTGGCCTCCAATCGAGTGATTCTATGGGTGTTCAACGTCAGCTCACTGTTCACATTCCGGAGATTGTACCTATAGTACCCTGAGGACCATTTTCACTATTGGTGGTACCTCTCGCGTCTGTTAACAAATTTCATCATTGGCTGGTAATCAGGCGATGTACTTGCATGTTCGACTTCATCTCACTTATTCACATGCTTGAACTTGTACTTTGTTCGGGTCGAGATGGAGCACAAGACCCTGGATTTTTTCTGTTAGAATCCAGGCTGCGATTTTGTGGATTATTATGATTGGTTACATGACTCATTGAATGGATGACTGTGACCATACTTTATTCTATTTATCGATCCTTACTGGGTGGCTGCGTCCATGCCTTGGATCTTGATTATTGTATACTCTGTTATGGATGGCTGCACCCATACCACATATATCATGTATTTGAGATATCAGTTGTACTTGTCTACGCAAGTTTTCCGACGACAGTGTTTTCAGTTGGACACCTTCTCGTAAAGCATTTCACCCCTCTCTCTCTCTCGAGCCTCATGCTTTAGGGGGCATCTGTTACACAGTAATTTGTCACCATCCCTAAAATCCCCATCTCGCCCATTGTAGGATCATTTTCGTGACCTGTGAGCAGTGTCATGCCTTGCAAATACCATCACTGCATCCCTTTCCATGAGGAAAACATTCCTTATGTTGATCATTTCCTGAGAAAAACCCTAAAAACACATGTTTTTGCGTTGGTGCTAGTAGCCCGTTATGTCCTCGTGCCAATGAGGAAAATTAGCACTGAGCCTGTGCCAGTTGGCGCTCTGTCCCAGTTAAGCACCCACGCCAATCTGCTTATGGAAAGTTTTTCAAAAAAAGAGGCGAAGTTTCGATTACAACAACTTCGTGGATGAATCATGAGGAGTGGTTTCGACTGAATAACCACGGCCTTCCTCCTTTGGCCTCTTGTTTCCACCTTATGGGGAACCTCCCAAGGGAGACATTGATTGGAGTTTGTCTTGTCTTTTCGGCTGATTTTGGTCTTTTCTGCTTGATCAACTCTTTTGGTTCGCTTTTTTTCTAGTGTAAAACCTCTGTTCAGCCCCTAAAGGATCAGATCTGACCTCTGCTTTTCCAAATTTTCATCTTTTCATGGTTGGATTTATTGGCGCGGTTTCCAGCCTGACAGTCGCACCCATTGGCGTCGGTTGCCAGGTCATCACTCGCGCCATCCCCTGTCTGGCACAGATTACAGCCAGACAGTTGTGCCAGTTCCTGTTGATGCTAGGGTTTTTCCCTTTTTCAAAAGTTTCTTTTGGTCAGTACTTTTCTTCTGGGTTTATTTTAGATTTTTCTTCAAGTGGTGAGTCTAGTTTTGGTTGGGAGAAATTCTTTGTTTTTTCATTTTAAGGCGTTGGCGCTTGTTTTTAGTTAGCAACCCGTGCCAATTTTCCATTGGCACTAGTTGTCAGTGAGAAAGTCGCGCCAGTTGGCGCTAGTTGTCAGTGACAAAGTCGTGCCAATTTCAGGGTGTGTGAAAATTGAGATTTTTTCCCTAAATCCTTCACCAGTGTGTCTTTCCCTTTTGGTAATTTTTCTGTATGAGCATAGATTACATTGCTCATTGTTTGGAATGTCTTCATACCATGATATATTGATGTAAAAGGGAATGAATGCCTTGTTTTGATCTCATGCTTTGGAAGTCCTCTTTGGGTTTGACCTCATATGTCTTGTCGCCTTTTGAGGAATTTCGTTACAAAGTGTTTAAAACAACGATTGCGTTCTTAGTGTTTGTTTGCATCCTTTTTGCATTCATCCTTCATTAAGATTTAGTTTTCATCTCATAGTTTTCTTTTCGTTAAAATGCATTAGATCACATTGCATTGAAAAGTGTTTTTTGAGATCCATCATTGAACTTAGATTACATTGTTTAATGATTGAAAGCTAAAAATCGCACCGAGTGCATTCTCCTTCATTAAAAGCATGCATTAAGTAGATTCTCATTTCATGGAAAAATGCATTGAGTGCATTCTTATCATTTGAAAAGAAAAAGGGAAATTGTGCATATATTACAATTGCATGGTTTTCAAAAAGAGGATTTTTCATATATTACATTGCATAATTCACATCGTTGAATGTTTTAAATTACTTTTGGATAGTGAAAGTCATCTAGTTTGGAAAAAGTTTCATTTTTAGTATTTCTATTTGTTGCATCATTGTTTGAAGCTCATCCCTTAACTATATAGCATTCATCGAATTGAAATATTTCTTTTCTCATACAGCTACATATAGGAGATTGTTAGATGACATGCGGTAGGGCCTTGAAATTGAACATAATTGAAGATCAACTCTAAAATTTATTCAATTTACTTTAAGGCAGCATTGAAACATTAACAAAATATTTAGAATTCTAGGCTAGTGACGTGTTCTGGCATCGTTAAACCTAGTAGCTATCGTTCGCCTCTTGGATTTAGACAGCGCTAGTACGGACTTGTGCTCCCCGTACCGTCGCGTATTTAAAGGGAGACCCCACTAGGTTGCTATCCTTTATCCGTAGGAAGCTGAGTCTGCCGCCTTATACCCGTGATACACCGGACACAGCATTCGGGGAGATTTCCTGCATGTCAGTCAAGTCCTTGGTTGATTTCTCTTTCATTTTGAAACCAAGGTGTATATTTCAGTTCACGGATATCTGGTACACACTTTGCCTAGATTACCAGAGTAGTCATTTCGATCTTTTTTGACTCATCAAATTTGAAAATATCATCAAGCGCTTGTCCTTTCACACTTGTTTCCAATCTGAAAGCGATAGAGTCACCTTTTGTCTGTTTCTCGACTCTTAAAAGCTGAAACAACAGAGTTTTGTTTCAATGTTTTAAAATTTAACTGCCCAAAAAATATTCCTGGTTAAAGTTAGTTTCCTTTGGGTGTTGTTCTAAAGCTATTTCGATGGCAACTTTTCCAGAGTTCACCAACCAAGGAATCCCCTCCGATGGGAATCCAGGTCATTTTCCTCCTTTTGGGAATGTTTTTGCTCCTTACATGAAAACGTTGTCCCTTCCTGGGTTAACTGTTGGGTTGCCTATTTGGTTGTTTTCAACCTCTATGGTTTCAAATGTCTCGACTACTGTTCAATTAGTTCCTTCGCCTGAAAAACATCATGTTGATTCCAAGGTGGACCTCTCCCCTTCTTCACCTATTTCTGCATCCTCCTCTTCTACTTCGCCTGGTGAAAATCTGGATTCGAGTAACCAGGTGGCTAAGAAGAAGAAGAAGAATACAAAGAAGAAGAAGTCCGATAAGAGAGAGGCTAAGGCTGCAGCTACTACTTCCGAAGCACCTCCTCTTGATAAAACTTCCAACCCTCCATGGAAAGTCAAGTTCCCTTGCATGTTGTGCATGGGAGATCATCTTCTTCAAGACTGTCCTGGCATTCCCAAGGTGCTCGAAGTATGGTCCAATGGTCGCCTGTCGTTGTCTTTGGCTTTTGGGAGTTAAGTTGGGGGCACATCTTCAACTGGTGCTAGTAAGGCTCCTAAGAAGCAGGGTAAGATTACCAATCCCTGTAAGTTGTGTGAAGGGCACCATGCCATTCACCTTTTTCCATATATGGATGAAGCCAAATGATTTTTGGACAATTTAACCGGTTCTACACCATGCCTTCTAGCTTGTTATAATTGGCTTTCTTTGAGTCCTCCACCAGTTGATCCTATGATTGGTCAAGAGTCATCCTTGGCGGATCCCGCTCCCTCGGAAATTCAAATTCAGGAATCCATTCCCGACCAACCATTGGTTGTGGGATCAGTTGAGCTGGCCCCTTCTACGGTGCACCAAGTATTTTCCGTCGAGAGTGGATCTCATCCCCCTCATGTTCTTCTTGTTTCTTCAGATTCTTCAGACTTGGAGACGGATTCTCCTGTCCCTATACCTCAAGAAGTTGCTCCTCCACCTCCCGTGATGGAGGTCCCGGAGGATACTCCTCCTACCTTCAAGATGGAGGTCGTGGAGGATGCTCCTTCTTCTTCAGTAACACCAGGGGAATACCATCTCGGTTCGATGGTAGGCCCTCCGAGTAGTTTGGTCGCTTCCTTTGACTGGAGTCGATTTGCAGGATATCGCCTTCCGTCTTATGTGCCTTTTGAGATAACGGTACAAACCTCTAGTCTGGTCGTACCTAGCACTTTTATAGATGAAGGTGCGTCTGTTAGTATTTTATCCTCAACTACTTGGCAAGATTTCGGTTTTCCGCCACTTGCGCATGTTACGCAGAATCTGTTGATATTTAATAGAAGAACTAGTCAACCATTAGGGATCCTTCCAAGGTTACCTATTACTTTGGGTAGGAAAACCATCCATATGGACGTGATGGTTGTTCCAGGCCCCTTGGATTTCAATCTGCTCTTGGGGCGCGATTACACCTATGCCATGGGAGCGCTTGTCTCCTCCATTTTTCATGTGGTCTGTTTTCCGCATGAAGGACGAATCGTGACCATTGATCAGCTTTCGTTCTTTGGTCTTGATATGGCAGCTGGCCCGCCATCATCCCTTCCTGGTTTTTATCCACCTATTGTATCTGCCCCACGACAGGTCAACTATGTGGCTACCTACCCCGTGCCTGTACCCAGTGATGTTGCCGTTGTGCATCAGGTGCTGGGGGCATTGGGTTCTGACTTCCAGGATCTTTTCCTTCCATCGAACAGGAAAATCTTGGAAACAATGACTTACTGTTCATCATGATGAGTTTTCTTCGGAGCAGGGTTCATTTTCTTGTGTCAATCTCCTTAAAAAATGAAACAAGCTCGTCGGAGCAGAGTTCCTTGTCTTGTGTCAAGCTCCTTAAAAAATGAAAGAAGGTTGTCGGAGCAGAGTTCCTTATCTTGTGTCAAGCTCCTTAAAAAATGAAACGAGGTTGTCAGAGCAGAGTTCCTTGTCTTGTGCCAAGCTCCTTAAACCATGAAACAAGTTTTCTTGAGGATAGTTATTTTAATGTGTCAACCTCGTTAAAAAAATGAAACACTTTCCTGTTCAACTCAAGTCTTTAATAAGATCTCATAAAATCCCAGTCGAGTCTTCTTCTTGATATCATAATTTGAAACATCATTCCATCTACCTTTCATATGGATTGAAGCTTGGGGGGCATGTAGCTCGAATTGAGTCACCATGCTAGGGGCATGCTTACTTTTTCAAGCATATTTTGTTTCCATTTTAAGCTTGTGTAAAAATGAAACTGGTTTCAACCATAGTTTATCTTTGTTTCAAGCTTGTGTAAAAATGAAGCCAACTTCAAGTAGAGTTTCTTAATTTCAAGATTGTGTAAAAATGAAACCATTCCCATTTTACATCTTGTGATTGCCATTTTATCAGTCTGTTTTTGCCAGATGACCCTTGGTTTTCTCACTCCATCGTCATTATCTGCTTGGCCGATCGTATGCCTTCACTTGGTTGTTTTACCCATTCCTCAGGAACCGTTGCGATGATTGGTCTTGTTAGCCACCCTCTTAACCTTTATTTCTTCAGAGCAGTTCCATCATTACTGGAACCATTTGCTTCCCTTTATACCACTCCTTCCTCCAGGAGGAGTCATCTTTCAACTCTTTTTTGACTCTCTAAATATGAAAACATTGCCGAGTCGCTTGTCGTTTTGAGATCGTTAAATTGGCTGTGAAATGAAATCTACCCAATATACATTTACCTCTTTTTTGGGCTGGGATAGATTATTTACGAAAAATGAATACCCTAGCCTATCGTGACTAGGAGGTCTTCTCAGACATAGTTTTCTACCTTTTCGGATCTGAGAAACTATTTACGAAAAGGGAATGCTGGAGTTTACTTTTTTTTTCTGTCTTTTCAAACTCTCTAAACATGAAAATATGTCGAGTTCTTCCTTTGTCAGACTCGTTAAACCCTGATGACATCGGATTCAGTCGTAATGATGATATTCGAGTTCCTCCTTCCTAGGGCTCGTTAAATGTACTAGGATGGATTCGTCTGAAGGATGAACTTATATGACAAGCATATGGTATCCTGTTCAAGCTTGTGTAAAAATAAAGAGGTACTCACCAGAAATGGTCAGGAAAAATGGAACTAGTATCATCGTCGTATCGGCAGTATGTCGCTCTTGAACATGGCACTTTTCTGCATTCATGTCGGGTTGGGGACATCTCATCTCATTTTCTGCTTGCCTCCGTGGGTTTGGGTAATCCCTTTTGACCTCTCATCTTCTCTTTGCCTCGTCATCATGACCACTAATATTTTGATGTCAAATACTGCCAAATCTAATGTTGTGTCGCCGATATGTTCAAGAGAAGTTGTCCTCTGCAAATTTTCAACCCCCCTCTGATTCTCATCTGATCCTGATTCACAACACATTATGTTCCTCTGTCTCGTGTCGATGATGTGGGAAACACTATGGCCCACCTTCGATCAAGGTCACTTCCTATCGACTTCAGCTCATTATCCGGGAATCTGATCTAGGGACTTCTTTCTGGTACCTTGGAGCCTGCATGCCTCAATGGTAGGTTCTTCGTGTTCAACGTGAGGTTTTCATCATTGGCCTCCGATCGAGTGATTCTATGGGTGTTCGATGTCAGCTCACGGTTCACATTCTGTAGATTGTACCTATAGTACCTTGAGGACCATTGTCATTATTGGTGGTACCTCTCGCATCTGTTAACAATTTTCATCATTGGCTGGTAATCAGGCGATGTTCTTGCATGTTCGACTTCAGCTCACTTATTCGCATGCTTGAACTTGTACTTTGTTTGGGTCAAGATGGAGCACAAGACCCTGGATTTTTTCTGTTAGAATCCAGGCTGTGATTTTGTGGATTATTATGATTGGTTACATGACTCATTGAATGGATGGTTGCAACCATACCTGAGTCTATTTATCGATCCTTACTGGGTGGCTGCGTCCACGCCTTGGATCTTGATTATTGCATACTCTGTTATGGATGGTTGCGCCCATATCACATATATCATGTATTTGAGATATCAGTTGTACTTATCTACGCAGGTTTTTTGACGGCAGTGTTTTCAGTTGGACACATTCTCGTAAATAATTTCACCCCTCTCTCTCTCTCGGGCCTCATGCTTTAGGGGGCATTTGTTAGACAGTAATTTGTCACTGTCCCTGCAATCCCCATCTCGCCCATTGGAGGGTCATTTTCATGACCTGTGAGCAGTGTCATGCCTTGAAAATACCATCATTGCATCCCTTTCCATGAGGACAACATTCCTTCTATTGATCATTTCCTTAGAAAACCCCTAAAAACACATGTTTTTGCCTTGGCGCTGGTAGCCCGTTATGTCCTCGCGCTAATGAGCAAAATTAACACTGAGCCCGTGCCAGTTGGTGCTTTGTCCCATTTAAGTGTTACGGGTCAAAATACCTCCTCATTAGCTCAGAGGGGAAGACAAATATGGAAGAAGTGCAAAGACCTAAATTAAACCTATTTCTGCCAGGGTAACGTCTGTCTATAACAAAACAAGAGCGTTATAACGCAACTAATCAGTGAATGGGCCGCGTTAGTGTCTAGGGAAACACTCTGTTTACACTGGAGGGAAGCGTTACCCATGTTTTAAGTTTGAATCGGGAAAAGCCCATGGAGAATGATTTGAATCTCCGACTTTCCCTCACAAGAGAGTCAGTTCACAAAAGAAAGTGCAGAGCATCAGTTCATTATTGGTCATTGCTATAACAAGACTGAACTCCAAAGGAGGAAAAAGCATAGAGATTAAAGAAACATCTAAGTTTTTTCCATTCCAAACTAGTGGAAAGAGAAGGGAAACAATGGCTTTCTCCCTCTCCTATAAGAAGGAGCCGAAGGCTCTTAATTTAAGGTCGAAGGATTGCTAAAGGTTTTGGCATACTTGTGGAATAGAGAATAGTGTTGTGTTGTGAAGGCCAAGAGTCAAATAGGTTCCTAGAGAGCTTGTTGACTTGGACTTCTTCACTTAAGAGATAAGAGAGATTGGGAGACTGAGGGGGGCTTGGTACAACCGACGGTTGTAATCCTCCTTCTTTCAAAATTAATAGAACTGTGTTCGTTTTGTCCATTCAATGCTTAGTATTGTCATTATTGTTTGAACATTTACATAGTATGATATGAATGGCTCAGATGTGTAGAAGTTAGTAGTTCATTATATATTGACTTGATTGATAGGATATATGTTATGTTAGGAATTACATGGGTGCTTTGACTAGTTGTAGGACTAATATTTGGAGCCGGTGAAGAAGGACTCTTGCTTCAATGCCTAGCGCTCTCCAAGGGACTCCAATATTGTCAAAGAGGTAATTATATATCGCATTCCATTCAGCTATCTTAAGTTAATATGAACATGCTCATGCCATCTTTGTGAACAGCACAGCTAATCTTACCGTTTGCCTCGGGCACCGGAAAGCCCTGAGAGGGATATTCGAAAACCAACAACCCAAGAAGTTTACCCTATAGCAGAATTGGAGACTCCACTGGGGAGTTTCCCCATAGTTTCTGGACTATTATTTCCCTCCTCTCTTCTGTTCTCTATTCACAGACCCTTCCGACCATTTTTGATGCCCAGTAGACATATCAAACACTCGCAGAGTTCAATCCTGTTTCTGTTCGGCCAACTGAAGAACTTTTCCCTGGCTAACGCTACCTCTGTAGGTTGTATAGTGCGTTATAACGTTGTCTCTGTTAAAAAATAGTGCGTTAGTCGCTGTCTTTTCTCACAGACAGAGCGTTACTCAACCAAAACCTTATTGTTCACTGCTGTGATGGTGTTTTAGTTGCAGAGTTTTGGTCATCAGTACCTTTAGCTGACTGAATCCCTATGCTTGTCTGCTAAGATGCCATTTCTATTTGTTTCTCTTGTTTGAAAATTCAGTGTCCAAAGCATTTACTTTTTAAGAGGAAATTTTATTTTTTTTATTTTTCTGCATATAGCTGAGTTTATTCTAAAATTTCCAGTTCATAGACTGTTTAAAAGAGGTGGATAGAAGTATGAATCTTTAAAATTTGAACTGAGCTATTTGAATGTTAGTGCATGGATGTTGAATAGAAACCTCTCCCTGTAGAAACACTCTTCATCGAATTTAATATCTAGAGCATGTTTTGCATGGTTTCTTGAGTCAGAGTCTCATCACATTTCATACGTCCACTCCCCCTCCGCAAGACTAATAACTAAGTACACTAAGAATAAAGCGATAATAAAATCAATCAACTCTTTTTGAACTCACACAAACAGTAGTTCAGGCTAGGATCTTGGGTTAGGAACAGTGAGAAAGCTACCCAAGGTCTCAAAACTTGAAACTAGAGTCATTAACGAGCGAAATCCTACTGCACTCATATTATCAGGATCGTTCCTTTACCAGAGCTCAGCGCGAGACAACACTTGGGTGCACAAGAAGGTAGCCCGCCTTTGACTGCATCCTATGGGTGTGTTATATATTGGGGTTCCCTTTGGGGATGTCGAAACTAGATCAGGGATCTAGGTATTCTGTCCATATAGCACACTGTCCTTGACCGTGGACCCCCCTGATGATGTCTATGATTTGAGGTATCTTTAGTGGCCATACTTTTTAGGGACTTACACAAGGTGACTGGGACGGGCTGTCCCGGTACCTGAAACAGACGGACCCACTCTGTCTTCGGTCTTTAGGAGGGTACTCGTCTTCACGAGAGTGCTTACACCTATCATCTGAGGTTCGGGCGAAACTCTAGAGTGACCGTAACTGTACTTTTGACCAACCCTCTTTGTATACTATTGTGATACTGGATTTCATCACCAGCGAACGGTAGTACTCAGACAGGGCACCCTATTCTGGCTGCTTGCTGATTTTTTTTAGAGAATCCTTTTTCTTTTTTAGGTGTGTGGTTACTGTCACTGAGACTTTATAAAACATCACAATTTATTAAAATTTGTTAAAATTAAGCAGGTCACCGTGGCGTCCCCTGACCCACGTCGTCTGTCTAGACGACAGCAAGGTCTACCTCCTCTAACTATTGAGGAAGAACTGAACCTTGGTGACCCTGTGCCTTCCACGGAAGAGCAGTCTCCACTGACTAATCTTGATTTTCACATAGCCTCATACTAGCCAGAATTTCCGGAGGACCCTTTCACTGAAGGTGTTGTACCTCATTACAACCCTCCGCTCACTGATCCGTTGGGGCCTGTGATAATTCAGATTCCACCACGCCAATATATGTCTTCGGCCGCACCAACATCCATTTCACCACCAGCATCCACTGGGTCGATGCCAATGGCAACCATCCCAGGTTCGCCACCATCCTCCCCGCCGGTGGTCAGTTCTATGCCATCACTAGGTAACTCCAGTAGTCAACACATACCTATTCCCAACCCTATGGTCATCACAATTGTCAATAGCTTACCGAATCCTTCGGCATCTACTTCTACCATGACCACGTTGGGACCCACGGTAGCTCCTCCCACGAGTATGACTACTTCGGTAACTTTTAGCAACCCTTTCGGTTGGAACCCTCTACTGAGTTCAAACCCCTTGGCCTCTATGCCAGGGGGCAGTGTCACCAGCACTCGGGTAGCAGGGAATATTTCACTTCCTATGCAATCCTTAGGACAAATAGGACAACCTATTGTTAATACTTTTCCCTTGAGTGGTTCAAATATGGGTGTAGGGTCCATACTGTTGCCAAACTATGCAAGTAGTAGCATGCCTCTGGGAAACTCTATTGCATCCATTTGGACTAACCAACTCCAACCTCCATCTGGAATGGGAGGGAACTTTTATAATGGGGGAAACCAACAGTTCGCCCCGCAATACAACATGCCCTATGGACAACAACCATATGTCCCTACTCCTCCGCCTATAGGAAGTTTTTACCAAAGTCCTACTTATCCTCCTGGTAACACACTGATGGGTGGACCCTATGGTCTAAATAGTCAGCCCATACTACCTTGGTTAGATTTGGGGGAAAATCCACAATTGCCATTCTTGGCAGCTTTGGACATCCCCGATATCCATAAACCGACTAATGATCCCATCAATCACAACTCACTTTGGCCTCCTGTGCCGCATAAGATTCCTTCCGACATCCCGAAGTTTGACGAGAAACAAGGGGATGACCCAGCCGCACACATCACTACCTTTCACCTATGGTCTATATCCAATTCTATGGTAGATGATAGTGTCCGACTTCGACAGTTTCCCCGCACACTTACAGGCAATTCTGCCAAGTGGTACATTGAATTACCACGCGCCACCATCAATACGTTTGGTGCTTTAGCAACGGAGTTTCTAAAGAACTTCCAACTACCAATTAGATTTGAGACCGGAACAGAACTATTAACCTCGCTCCGCCAAGACACCGCCACCCACATCTCCAATCACATTCATGAATGGAGACATAGGAAGAGGCTAGTCAAAGTGCCAATTCCGGATCATCTCTTAGCTTATTGGTTTTGCAAGTCTCTCTTACCCCACATAGCTAAAGACATTGGCCTTTCCGGTGCAGTCACAGAAGATCAATGCATCCGTTGTGCCCAGCATCTATATTTAATCTATTCGCAATCTGGCACACTGTATGATTTTCTCCCCCATGCCCCTGGCAACCCAAACCCTCCGTCTATTCAGAAAACCGGAGCTCATGCCGACGGTCTCGTTGGCACGATCTCTGGCGTAGCCATAAAGCAGTCTCGGGGGCAAGCCTCCCAACCATCTTCGGCTGCCACCGCCCCTCACCAAACGACTACTCTTCCCACCGCTGAGGTAAATACGGTGCAAACCTCACAATGACCTAGCGGGAAAAATAAGAAGAGCAAGAAAAATTCATCTTCTTCAGAAGAGCAGTCAGATAATCAGAATAACACTAATCAGAAAAATGCTGCCAAAAATGACAAAGGGAAGGATAAACCCATGAAATTTCCTTGCAAAATCTGTGTGGAGGACCACTTGACATACAAATGTCCTCGGCTGTAGGAATGCACTGATTTTATTGCTAACAAGGATTCTGGGTGAACACCTGCCGTTCTTCACAATCCTTTCCCTAATCAACCGCAGCAACATCAACACATGGTTGACAATATGCCACAACCCCATCAACGGGGCAATGGGGGTTCATATCCTTCCGGCGAAGGACCATCTGCCATTTATGGCATTGAGAGTGTTGACCTTCAGACTCGAGCTAAGCTTTATGGAAACCCTACCATAGATGCTCAAGAACCTGGTACTAGTTCCAATCCACCGCCGCCAAACGATTTGTATATCGAACGGCCTACTGCTGACCCCGTGATTCGTCCCCCCAAAGGGACACTTCGACGCACGACTCATAATACCTATGCACGTGTAGCCTAAAACTACAACATCGTAGAAGATTTTGCACAGGCACCATCAGCTATGTCTGCTCTCGAAGTATTACAAACCTGTCCATCACAAAGGAAAGCCTTGCTTTCGGCATTGGTGGAATAGACCCCCAGGATTCTATGCTAGCTATCCTTGATATGGAAAAGGCTAAACCTCACCTCTCACACCAACTCGCATTCCTGGTGTAGGTTGTGTCGAAAGGGAGACCAATCCATCACACTGTCATAGACGAAGGTGCTTCGACTTGCGTTATGTCACAAGCTTGCTGGCTCAATTTAGGTTCTCCTACCCTCACCCCGCCATCGAATTCCCTCAAAGATTTCGATGGCCACACTTTCCTCCCAAAAGGATACCTTGCTAGCTTTCCCATCACTCTGAGTGGGAAAATGGTAAACGTGGATTTTGAAGTCGTAGAGCATCATCTAGACTATAATCTATTGCTTGGTCGCAGTTGGTCGTACGCCATGATCGCCATTGTGTCTTCGATTTTCTGACTCATCCTATTTCCATTGGATGGGAAAATAGTCACAGTGGACCAGCTATCCTTCTGCACCCCTGATTATGCCACGTTGCCAAGTAGCACTGTACCCCTAATAGGAAGATTTCCTGACTCTTACGTCAGTATCGGTACCGGTCTTCTGAAGGCATCATCCCTGCTGGGTTGTTTTCCTCTCCCGCCGCCATCGATCCCAAACATGGTTGCAATGATATCCACCACTTTGAGTGGCTCTATCGACCCATGGATCATTCTGGCACCTTCAGACATTGATTCCTACGGAGATCAGATGCCGCTCTCACCAATAGAGTTGGCTTACCAAACCATCCAAACCGCATCTGAACCCTCCACTTCTATGGTTTTGACCAAAAGTACGAAACTCCCTCCCATCATTGTTCTCTCTAAGGATCTCCTCAATGAATTCTTGCCGACAGACGAAGCTATTCGAGAGATCATGTCTTTAGAAGAACGACCTTGGGGAGAGTTCCACCATCGCACTTCGATGATTGACTCGGATGCGATAAAAACTAAAATCCCATCTTTTGACCCACCTGAGATGGTTCCCTCCGCTTACAAGACTGTCCAAACTATCGAGTCAGAAGGGAACATGGGTAATCTTTCTAAGACAATTCTCATTGATATCTCAGTCAAAACGAGTATCGTGGAAAATATTCAGATTGGAGCCGATTGCAATCCAGAGGAAATTGCACGCTTCACATCCCTTTTTAAGGAATTCCGCGATGTGATATCGAGCATTCTTTTTACGGTATTTTTCTTGCTCGTTAATCCGAAAAACCTCGAGTTCCCTTCTTCGGACTCGTTAAACTTATACGAAGTTGGCATCGAGCGTTCTTTTTGTATGGTCTTTTTCTTGCTCGTTAATCCGAAAAACCTAGAGTTTTCTTCTTCAGACTCGTTAAAATCATGAAGAAGCACTGAGCTTTCTTTCTAGGAATCTTTTTCTCACTCATAAAACTGAAAAAACCCTGAGTTTCCTTTGTCGGGCTCGTTAAACTACCATGACATCAAATGATAGAGCCATTCTTTTTTCTTTTTCAAAGCTCTTTAAACTGAAAAAATAATCGAGTTTTCTCTGCGTGACTCGTTAAAATTTCACGGAGGTAATCGAGTTTTCTCCGCGTGACTCGTTAAAATTTCACGGAGGGCACCGAGTTTTCTTTGTTGGACTCGTTAAAATTTCACAAAGAATATTGAGTTCACTCCGTCTCCTCGTACTCATAACAAAATGAGGTAGACGTCTATCGAACATAGATTTCTCACTTTTCTAGTTTCGATGGACTAACTTACGGAAAATGAACTGTTTCGGGCTTACTATTATCCCTTTGCCGTGCCCGGTTATCAAGACATGACAAAGGTACCCCAGTGGAGTTGTCTTTTATGATATTTTTCAGACTCTCTAAACATGAAAAATTCACTGAGTTTACTCATCTAGAATCGTTAAACCTAATCAGATGGGGCACAGAGTTGTCTTTCTTGACATTTTTCAGACTCTCTCTAAACATGAGAAATTCACCGAGTTTACTCGTTTGGACTCGTTAAACCTAATCGGACGGGGCACAGAGTTGTCTTTCCTGACATTTTTTAGACTCTCTAAACATGAAAAATTCAACGAGTTTACTCATCTAGACTCGCTAAACTTAATCAGACGGGGAAAATTTTGGACAAAGTGGATACTACCTCTGTTACATTTTCAAAAAGGTCGATTTAGCAGCAAAATTCTTGAACATGGAACTTCCCAGAAAACTCTTTCACAGTTAGCCAAACCCTACCATCTATGAGTATTATCCTTCATTTCCCAGTGTCCCTACACCGGTAAAATCCTAACACACTCTTTGGTGTTCATCAAGCTCCAGCTGCCTGGTACCCTGCTAGAGTGCCTTCTATTGTTCAAGCAGATCTCACTATCTACTGCTCCTGTTATCAACCAAACCGCTCATTATGCCAGAAATTATTTGTCGTCCGATGTTCCCATTTCCTCTTCACTCTCTCAATCATAAACAAAATCAGTTGGTTTCCGTTTCGTGTTGACTGGTGTAGGATGCCTCAGTGCCTACCTTTTTACAAATCTCTTCCTATCGACTTCAACATCTTATCTAGGAAGTTGATCCAGAAACCCATCAGTACCTAGATACTTGCAGACATCAGTGGCAGGTAGTCCTGTGTTTGATCAGGGGTCTCCATCATTGGCTCCTGGTCGAATGATTCTACGAGTGTTCGACTTCAACTCATTTTATTCACACTCGCTAGATTGTACTGCGCATCTTAGGGACCATCATCATTATCGGTGGCCACCTTCGCGTCTGTTAACAGTTTTCCTTATTGACTGGTAATCAAACGATTTCTCACATGTTCGATGACAACTCCTTCATTCACATGTTGAGAAATATGGAATTTAAGTGGATCAGCGGTCAAGACCTTGGGGCCAAGGTTACATCATTAAAGTTGTGTGTCCTTCCCCAAGTTGCGATATTGTTTATGGAGACAGCTTCCTCAGCCTGATCATGTTATGACAGACACTTCCACATTGTGCCTATCGGTGGACAGATTCTTCATATCTCTATTCTAGAGAAATCATGTTGTTTAAGCTACTGAGCATGGGATATGCCCGACTCAAGGCAAATACTATATTTTCTGACATATGTTGTTGTTTCAAGTTTTCCTCAGTCTTTCAATCTCTTTATCTCTACACAAATTATAAAGTATTTCAGCCATCATCTTCATCTCTGACCTCACACTTTAGGGGGAATTTGTTACAGGTCAAAATACCTCCTCATCAGCTCAGAGGGGAAGACAAATATGGAAGAAGTGCAAAGACCTAAATTAAACCTATTTCTGCCAGGGTAATGCCTGTCTATAACAACACAAGAGCATTATAACGTAGCTAATCAGTGAATGGGCCGCGTTAGTGGCTAGGGAAACACTCTATTTACATTAGAGGGAAGCATTACCCGTGTTTTAAGTTTGAATCAGGAAAAGCCCGCGGAGAATGATTTGAATCTCCGACTTTCCCTCACAAGAGTTTCAGTTCAAAAAAGAAAGTGCAAAGCATCAGTTCATTATTGGTCATTGCTATAACAAGACTGAACTCCAAAGGAGGCAAAAGCATAGAGATTAAAGAAACATCTAAGTTTTTTCCATTCCAAACTAGTGGAAAGAGAAGGGAAACAATGGCTTTCTCCCTCTCCTATAAGAAGGAGTTGAAGGCTCTTAATTGAAGGTCGAAGGATTGCTAAAGGTTTTGGCATACTTGTGGAATAGAGAGTAGTGTTGTGTTGTGAAGGCCAAGAGTCAAAGAGGTTCCTAGAGAGCTTGTTGACTTGGACTTTTTCACTTAAGAGATAAGAGAGATTGGGAGACTGAGGAGGGCTTGGTACAACCGACGGTTGTAATCCTCCATCTTTCAAAATTAATAGAACTGTGTTCGTTTTGTCCATTCAATGCTTATTATTGTCATTATTGTTTGAACATTTACATAGTATGATATGAATGGCTCAGATGTGTAGAAGTTAGTAGTTCATTATATATTGACTTGATTGATAGGATATATGTTATGTTAGGAATTACACGGGTGCTTTGACTGGTTGCAGGACTAAGATTTTGAGCCGGTGAAGAAGGACTCTTGCTTCACTGCCTAGCGCTCTCCAAGGGACTCCAAGATTGTCAAAGAGGTAATTCTATATCGCATTCCATTCAGCTATCTTAAGTTAATATGAACATGCTCATGCCATCTTTGTGAACAGCACAGCTAATCTTACTGTCTGCCTCGGGCACCGAAAAGCCCTGAGAGGGATATTCGAAAACCAAGAACCCAAGCAGTTTACCCTATAGCATTAAGCACCCGCGCCAATCTGCTTATGGATTTTTTTTAAAAAAAGAGGCGAGGTTTTGATTACAACAACTTCGTGGATGAATCATGAGGAGTGGTTTCGACTGAATAACCATGGCCTTCCTCCTTTGGCCTCTTGTTTCCACCTTATGGGGAACCTCCCAAGGGATAAGGCCTCCCTTCCACTATTGTAGGGATACCAACCTCCTCCTCTCCTCTATAGATATAGCCATATTCCATTGATGAAGGGGCTAAATGGTTGAGCCTTCAAGAGCCTTCATAGCCTAGAGAATGTTGCAAGAGCCTTGATAGTCCTCATAGAGTCAAATCAGTAGCAAGGAGATTATTGTCAAGACAACCAAAGAGAGAGGTTTGTCCCATTCCCGACGAGCTTTACCGAGACGTATTCTGTTGTCGACTCGCCGAAGGAAGATCCAGCGTCAGAGTGCAGGTTGTATCTTTCTTTGGATTAATTAATGATAAGCGACTTTGGTTATGGTTCCACTCGCATTGTTCATTGTGATCATGAGTTGTGTCTTCTCTGACTGATAAATAATTGCATATATTGGGTTTTACACTTGTGTGTTCGTCTTGTTTCTTGTATGTGCAGGTGTTTGATCGCGTCAAGCAGGAGAATTGTGATCTACTGGAGCAAGGAAACGTGAGCACTATCTTCTCTACGAACAATAGCGTTGGACTTAAGGTAGGACTTCTTCATAGTTTGGTCTATTGCAATTAGGAACTTGCACCTTAGCGTGATACGATTGTTTCTAGACTAGATCTGGGCTAGTAGGGATCACCTTTGTCCGTAGAGGGGATTTAACTCTACAAAAAAAACCCAACTAGAACTACAAAAACATGATTAAACCTAGTATTTTAGATATATAGTAAAAGGTAGAATAAGATGATAGAACAACTAGGTGGCCCTAGTTGGGTCCTCATGAACAAAATTGATAGTGACATGGTAGAATAAGAAGGAAGTTTCCTTAACTGAAATTGTATGTGGCTGATATATATATATATATATATGCTATATTTTATGAATATGAGAAAGATAAGAAATTGAAATAATGGTATAATGGTGCAATTTGATTTGAAATATCATTAGTTGA